>CM053268.1:92359944-92742257 GCA_028583415.1 Protea cynaroides
TTAGGGTAGAAAACCCTAAAATGGAAAAAAAAAATATAACAATTAGGGTAGAAAACCCTAAAATGGAAAGAAAGTAACATTTAGGGTAGAAAACCCTAAAAAATGGAAAGAAAATAACAATTAGGGTAGAAAACACTAAAATGTAAAGAAAGTAACATTTAGGGTAGAAAACCCTAAGTTGGAAAGAAAATAATAATTAGGGTAGAAAACCCTAAAATGGAAAGAATGTAACAAGTACGGTAGAAAACCCAAAAAATGGAAATAGAATAATAATTAGGGTAGAAAACCCTAAAATGGAAAAAATGTAACAAGTAGGGTAGAAAACCCTAAAAATGAAAATAAAATAATAATTAGGGTAGAAAACCCTAAAATGGAAAGAAAATAACAATTAGGGTAGAAAATAGCATACTAGATCATGCCATGTTGGCTCTTGCCTTATTTACAATACATGTCATATTTGAAAGATTTTTAAACAATCTTACTGTATGTGAATTTCTTGTCATAAATGTTTTATGTGCTATATTTAGATAAAATATTCTACTTTTTTGGCAATAACTTATTTTATGCAACACCCTAGTCAAACTGCCATATCTGCACACTTCTAGAAGACAATCTAGGTGTGGGGACGTGCATTTAGGCACCCACATTCTTGGGACGGGCATAATGGGAATAATAAAATCTTAATAAAGAAAGAGAATTCTTTGCCAAACCTTCCAAAATTAAAATTCAGAATGAAAAGGGTAATTTAGGACGATTTGCCCCTCGGCAAACCCTAAACCTAAAATAGGTTCTAAACCCTAAACCTAGAATAGGTTCTCAATCATTAACCTAGAACAGGTTATCAGACACCCGAACTACGCGGATTCTGATTCCTAGGTCAAACCCTAGGATACGTAGGCCATTTGGGAGAAACCCAAATTCGGATCCACATTTTAGTCCACTCGGACTATCCATAGATCCACTAGGATATCCCCCATATTTTAACCCAAATAGGGTTATCCACACCTTAGTCCACTCGGACTATCCATAGATCCACTAGGATATTTATCCAACCTCAGTCCACTTGGACTATCCATAGATCCACTAGGATACCCACCCATCATTTTTCGAACTACGCGGATTCTGATTCCTAGGGCAAACCCTAGGATACGTAGGCTATTTGGGAGAAACCCAAATTCGGATCCACACCTTAGTCCACTTGGACTATCCATAGATCCACTAGGATATTTACCTTAGTCCACTCGGACTATCCATAGATCCACTAGGATATCCATTCCCATTTCAACCCAGATAGGGTTATCCATATTTCAACCCAAATAGGGTTATTCTTAGATCCACTAGGACTATCTATCAGTCCTCATGGACTATCCAGATCCTAACCCATAGGATTTCACAGCCTTTCAAGCATAAATTTCAACTTGAACAAAGAACTTAATCATGCACAAGCATAAATCACATCCATAAACTTTAATCACACCTGAACTACGATGGTGAACCTAATTTTCGGAATAAACCCGTAATACGTAGGCAATCTGATGGATACAGATTCGGTTCAATGATATCAAACCACTTGGTTTGGTTTAATTTAACAAATAGAGTCTAGCATAGGAAAGGTATAGGAGACCGATTTTGATCGGGCGGTTTGGGTGCCTAACCCCTTCCCATAACCGTAACCTGATGCTTACCCAATCTCTGATAGACCAGATTTCCAATCTAAGGGTCATGAGTCAATCGAAGTCTTACCTTCGGATGAGATTTCACATTTCTAAGGTCTTAAACCTAAATCTAGGTGGCGACTTCTAAAGATTTCCATCTTTGTCCTCACAGTTGGTTGCAGTTAAAACACTTCGGGGCTTCAGAATTTGGCTTTGGCTGAGGTTGAGCTGCTGATGTAGTCTTGGTTACAGCAGTAAAATTCTGAGGACGGAAAGGCTTATATGTCCTGTTATTGCCTCCGTTGTAAGAATTTCCGGCTAGCCTTTTGATGCCTCTGTTCTGAGTAAAATAACTCTCCTTCTGGCTCGATTCAATAACTCGAGCAATCTGGACAGCTTCATTATAAATTTTCTTTTCTAAGCCCATAACATGTTCTCTGATGTTTCCTCTCAGTCCTGTGACGAACCTACGGGTTTTGGTGTCTTCTTCTTGCATGCTAATTGGTGCAAAGAAAAACAGCTCTTCGTAACGCTGTTGAAATGCATCCACAGTCATCTGTCCATATAAACTCAGGAACTCTTTTTCCATAGAATCTCTGTAGCTCCGTGGAAAATATTTCTCAAAGAAGGATTTTTTATATATAGCCCAAGTTATTAGAGCGTGCTTGGTCAGTAGATATGCCTTCGTGGATTTCCACCAATGATGTGCGTCGCCCTTGAGCATGAAGGTGGCACATAATATTTTCTCTTCCTCTGTGATAGTCATCATGAGGAAATTTCTCTCCATCTCGTCTATCCAGTGTGCTGGCCACAACGTCAGACGGTTTACCATTGAATTCCTTGGGTTTTATCTTCAAGAATCTCTCCACTAGTCGAGAGTGGTCCAACTGATTTTGGGGGTTTGCCCCAAACATATGGGGTGGATACTGGTAATTACCCGGAGCTGCTTCCAGAATCCAACACTGGAATCTGTGCAGCAGGTTGTTGAGGTGTCTGAGGAGCTGGGTGGTTACCCACCGGTGTTGCACTGGCTTGTCCTGTGTGCATGGGTGCAGCCTGAGTGGCTTGAAACATAATTCCCATGGAAACTTGCATCTGAGCCTGTGCATGTTGCATCTGTTGCAGCTGTTGTGCCAGATTCATCACCACGGTTGCTAGCTCTGGTGGTAGAGGTGGAAAATTTGTAGGGTTTTCCGGTTCGGGATTACCCGATGCATAATCGTTGTCCTGACTGGTCTCCTCCACGGGTGGTGGTGGTGGAACTGCATTCCGGGTCTGTTGGGTTACTCTACGTCCAGACATAATTCCTTTCTATGATTGGAGGTGCCTGAAAATTATCAAAATAGGTGAGAAGTCATTTATATTTCATGTAGGCACGTTAACCGATAATCAATTCCAATTCTAGCTCATTTTATAAAAAAAATACTGTCTTTTCTATGCAGGGTCGATGGTAAGGGTCGATGGTATGTCCGACCCTTGGTATCCGACCCTGGGAATGACCTGTTCTTCCCGAGAGCTGAGGGTCGATGCGAGGGTCGATGGGTGTCCGACCCTCAGTTCCGACCCTTAGTTTCCTGTCAGGTTCCCGAGAGCCGAGGGTCGATGGGAGGGTCGATTCGAGGGTCGATGGTTCTAGTCGAATTGTCCGACCCTCAGACTAAAAATCAGATTTTTAAGATCCGATTTTGAGTCATTTCCTATTATTTCTCCTCCGTTTCGACTCGTCTCTCCTCTCTGAGTTGCTACAGTGCTACTCCACTATTTTTGATCGGTTTGACTCTGGGTTTCGACGTCCACGTCATCCATACAGGTATGTCCTCTCATTTTTACCTGTTTTAAGGTTTTCTTTTCTAGGTTTTCGTCCATTTAACTCGTATTTTTCAAATTAAACTTTTTCCAACAGTAAAAATTTGATTTTTATTGGGGGCTTTTGTTATTGGTGTCTCAAGGAACGAAAGCCCTCAAAAATTTCTGAGTTTCATCGGTTGGTTATCGAGAAACTTGAATTTTTCCCCTTTTTGCCCTAATTTGTCGAATTTTTTATTTTTCTTGATTTTCTTCAAATTGGACATCGTCAGTTAAAATTTCCTACTGCATGTGGGTTGTAGGGTATGTTTAGACCTACGTAAGTTCTCATGCCCACTTGTATGGTGAGGAATGGGGCTTTATGGTCAACTTACGTCGTTATCAAATCAGTTTCCGATTTTTTATCCTATTAACCCCTTGTCTCCCTTCCTCTTTCTTATCTGCAGATACCATGGCTCGTACCAAGATACCCAGAGTGCGTGGTCCCCTTCGCTTCGGTTCTAATGAAGCCGAGGCACAGTATGCCGACTTTGCCCGTAAGAAGGTGGAAGGTGGTCGTATGGTGAACTTGGCTGAGCTAGCCTTGTTCAACGTAGAGAGGGCATTTGGTGATATGGGGTGGCTCCCTGTCATCACCTACGACGCTTGCACATGTCCGGATTTGGTGCGCCAGTTCTATTGTAATCTCCAGGTGGTGGAGAATTACAATGACGTTGAGCATGGTCAGGAGTTGCGCATCACCAGTTACGTTAAAGGGGTGTACATTTCATTTGACTATCGGCAACTGGCCGATCTGCTAGGCATTCCTTATGATGGCCCCATGGTGTACTGTGCGCCTGGAGAGCCACAGTTTGTTTCTATGGAGATGAGGGCAGAGATCGACAACCAGCTGCTACGACCTGATCGCTGGTAGATGAGAGCATGTTACTTGTGTCCAGCTCCACGGGTCTTCTGCAAGATTATCCAGCATAATCTGATCCCGCAGAGTGGGCACTATGAGAGGGTTTCTCAGCTGACCCAATTTTTGATATACAGTATCTGCACCAAACAGCCGGTCTGCCTTCCTTACATCATCATGCGGACCATGATTAGTGCTACATTGTCCGGTGATAGGGGTAATCTACCCTATGGGCGCATGATTACGGTTCTACTGACCCGTCTGGGGGTTGACCTGGTAGACGAGAAGATCCAGGAGAAGACCTTCTCGTCGCCTCTAGATTGGGAGGCTATCTGCAAGATGGGCATGCGGGATGCCCAAGTTAGTGACGAGGAGAGGAACGAGATGGTACGCCCTCACACTCGCGTTGAGATGGCTGACGCTGAGGCTGCTGCTGCGGCTGCTGCTGCGGCTGCTAGAGCCCATGTGGATCCTGTCGATGATGACGACCGCATGTATATGGATGTTGACGCGATACCACCGCCTTCACCTACACATGCGGCTAGTGTTAGTACTTCTTCTGTGGCGGGTCTTGTACCGGAGACCGGTCCTTCTCATGCGGCTGGTCCGTCACACCCACCTGCTGATGACGTGCTGAGTATGTTTCACGAGATTAGAGAGGCTCAGCGCGCATCGGATCTGAGGATAGAGGAAGCTTCTAGACGCCCAGCGCCGGACTGATCAGCGGGTGGCTGATCTCACAGCTAGTCTGCAGACGACTCAGACTCAGGTGGCATGGCTGACTAGAGTCTATGCCGAGGACTACGATAGAGACCGTGAGGCCCCGCCTCCTCCTTCGCCTCCAGCTTCCTGAGTGTACTTTATTTTCCTTGTACTACAGAGTAACTGTCCGGCTTGTGGACTGTACTCTGCTTTAGTTGTGTATATACATTTTGTTTCGCTCTCATTGTATGTAAACTTGTTTCCCCTTAAATAGATGCATTATTCTCTTTTTAAATTTGGTCTCAATCATCACTGGTGCTTATAATGTGTTAATATTACTGTTTTTATTTTTATCCTATCTCAGTTCACAATTTTCTCGAATGTATGTTAGTTCAACGGGCAAGGCCTGAGATGCTATGATACCAAGTTGTCACACCCCAATTCCGTACTATTCAGAATGGTGTGATGAACCGTTAATAAATGGTTCAATCCAGGATCTCGAGTAGGCTATCCCCGCGTTATCTGAACTTCCACACATCCGTAATCATAATCAGAGTAAATACACAATAGCAGAAATTTTATAAATAAATGAACTGAGAATCTATGTGATATTAAAATTTAAATAACAATTTATTTTGTATCAACTGAGACATAAATATTTAAATACCAAATACATGTCGTAATAAATCCAAATAAAGAAACCTATAAAATATCTAATCAAATACACACGAGTTGCACTCGCAAGAGGAGTCGTGTGTATCTACTTCAGCTCCAGCTTCCATTACTGCCACGTTCCCGTATACAGACTCATTCATATAATCTTCAACGGTATAACTTGCATCATCGACTAAAAATATTCGACGTCGACGGGTGAGCTCACATCACGGCTCAGTGAGTAGCCAAAACAATGCAACAGTACATATGCATGCAATCAATTTATATCCTTGGTCCGGTTTAAAGTTTGCAGTATGCAATAGAAAGGTTTAGGTAGCCAAAGCTCGCGTTTATTGACCCCGCCTCTATACACAAGTGTGTGACGTCACCCGAAGATCACGTTTGTCGTCGACTCACATGCACCCAACCATGAACAGTATATAACAAAGGTTAACGTTTATTGCTATATATTGCCATACCAACACGTAAGGCCCTGTTAGCGAGGGCTGCAAACTGGGCTCGCAACTAACCAATCCTAATGCCAAAAAGTGTATCCAAGGCCTCACCCCAGCATCCCTCAGAATGTCCATAGAGATAGAGCTAAGGCCCCCCAGTAGAGTCAGAGACTACAAGGACCGAGACCACCTCCCCTGATACTCTACGACATAATAGTTCTGCTAAAGTAATGGCGATACGACGATGCCAATGCACAAGACTTGAGTTAGAGATAGAGCTAAAGTGCTGAGACCTGCCAAAGGTTAACGTTTATTGACGTTCTCATCACACCTCCCCTGATACTCGCTCGCATCAAGTGCATCTACCACACACATACAAGCACATGCCTATTCCTATCATCATCATCATCATCATGTTATAAACAATAAAGTAAATATGCATCAACAAGTAATAGAAATATTGGATGGCATGCTGTATGCACATTACAAACATATTTGCATAGAATCAAGCATGGCATAGGACTCAAGAAAAAAAAAAGTTTGCTATTAACCAATTAGTTTGGAGTTCCGGTTCCTCACCTTAGCTTGCTAAAAGATAATTTTCCAAGCTTTAGAATTACCTTTACAATGTTATTATATTGCTAGAAGACCTAACAAAGTCGATAAAATTTAATTAGAATTTATTCGAATTTAAAAACCATTCTGTCAACTGAGGGTCGGAGGTAGGGTCGGAGTCCTGATCGACCCTCGGTGCGACCCTCCCCAAACTCTGAACTTCCCAAACACTGAGGGTCGATGGTCAAAATCACCTAGGGTCGGATGGTCATCGACCCTCGGTGCGACCCTCTGTGCACTTTGGTCCAATACCCTCTTTTTAATCCATTCTTCGTGTTTGGGTCCTATGGCCTGCTTCTACATTCCATTCAACATTCATTCCATGGTCTAGAACCATGAATCATCCACCTAAATAGCTTTCATGCATTCTTCTATGGTTTTCCATGAAAACCTAACCATGGGTTGATGGTTTGGGTTTCTCCGAGATCACACTCTCATCAATAGCTAACCTAAGGTCTGTAGAAACTCATGGAATTAGTATCCATACCTGAGAAGAATAATCCTTCTCTACAACTCTTCTCTTTTGGCTTAATTCTCTTCCTTGTGTCTCTTCTTCTTCTTTTCCTTCTCTTTTCTTTCTCTTAATTCAATTAGGGTTGTGAAAGAGTGAAAGTGGCTTAGGGACGTCCTTTAAATAGAGTAGGAACATCCTAAAATAAGTCCCTTTGAGATTAGGAAAGAATCCCAATCGAAAATTAGGAAATTTCCTAATTCTATTTCCTACGGCAACCGAGGGTCGATGGGAGGGTCGATGTTCCCGTCGACCCTAGGGTTCTAAGCTGTCCGACCCTCCCTTCAAAACTGAGGGTCTGACTTTCTGTTTTGGGAGGTCCGACCCTGCTTAGCTGGGTATGCGACCCTCCCCCTATTTTAAGTGTTTTTGGGTCAATTTGATACCTGGGATCTCGATCTCCTTCACGTCCTTGGTCCATTTGGCTCGACCATGACGGGTAAACCTGGTTCAAGGTGGTAAGACCGGATTAGATTGACATGGGTCTTACAGTGGGACCCACAAAGATTCAATTTTGGATCTCTGTAGCCAGTTGTGCAGAGCTGACGGGTCGACCGGTACCAAGACCGGTACCATCGATCGGTCAACATAAAATAACACTTATTTGATCGTCTTTGATCCGATTTCGTACCTGTTTGTCATCCGCTCATCCCGTCTGGCCCGGTGATGATCGGAAGACCTGCTACGACATGAAATCAAGGTTTAGACAGGGTTTATGGAGTGCGGGTCTAATAGTCTCAATGCCTGAATTGTCAGTCGGGTAAAGGCTGAAAGGCAAAGACCTGCAGGATTATTGTAGCCATGGCCAGAACCGGCATGAAAATAGGACTGCATCACTATGGACTTCGTCACCGGGTTACCATTGACTCCCCAAGTAGTTGACGCGGTCTGGGTGATTGTGGATCATTTGACTAAGATAGCTCGTTTCATAGCTATACGACCTCAGTATACCCTAGAGAGGTTAGCCAAGCTATATGTAGATAATATTGTCAGATTACATGGTGTACCTGAAAGCATCGTGTCCGACAGAGACCAACGCTTTACCTCAAGGTTCTGGGAAGGACTGCAATAGGCTATGGGAACTACATTGAAGTTTAGCACGGCATTACACCCTCAGACTGACGGACAATCGGAGCATACTATTTAGATTCTAGAAGACATGCTCTGAGCTTGTGTTATTGATTTCAAAGGATCATGGGATGAGAAACTACCATTAATCGAGTTCGCCTATAATAATAGCTATCAGGCACTATACAGATGTCACCCTATGAAACACTGTATGGTAGGAGGTGTCGAACTCCTTTGTTTTGGAACTAAGTCAAAGAGAGAAGAATTGTGGGCCCTGAATTTGTAGAAGAAACTTGCAAACTAGTCGACATAATCAGGGAAAAATTAGAACAGCTCAGAATCATCAGAAACAGTATGCAGATAATTGACGTTGAGACCTTGAGTTCTTCGTAGGTGATAAGGTATTCTTGAAAATATCACCTATGTGAGGCTTAAAATGGTTTGAACAAAAAGGAAAGCTAAGTCTGAGGTACGTCGGGCCACATGAGATTCTAGCTAAATGTGGGAAGGTGGCGTATCAGTTAGCATTACCCCCATCCATGTCAAGTGTGCATGATGTATTTCATATCTCATTACTGAAGAATTACATCCGAGGTCCAACACACGTCCTAACAGCGGATCCATCGGGTCTAACTAATGATTTGACATTCGAAGTAGCACCAATCAAAATTACCAACTGGAAAGTTTAACGTCTATGCAACCGTGACATTTACTATGTTAAAGTTACTTGGAGGAGCCAAGATGTGGAAGAGATCACATGGGAAGAAGAGAATGCTATGCGAAAACAATATCCTCACCTCTTCGACTCGGAAGGTATGTACAAATTTCGAGGACAAAATTTATATAAGAGGGGGAGAGTTGTAAGACCTGTATCATACTAACCCAATCTTACCACCTTGTATCAAGTATTCCTTTCATGGTCGAACCCACCAAGTACGTAAAGAAACCACAAGGCTAGGTATGAAATTGAACCCAAAATCATCTAATTAGGAGCGTGTGGTCGCATACCTAAATAGGTGGGGTCGACCACACCTCAGAATAATGAGACCACTGGAGTCTGGGACGTGTAGTCGTAGTTTTTAGACGTGTGGTCGACGGGTTCTTTGACCCATGTGCGACTACATGATGTTATAACCGAATCAGTAATTAGGAAACCTTCCTAATCTGAAGGGGGTTCTTTCCTAATCAAAGTAGGACTCTAAATGGAGGATTTCCCTCTATATATAGGACGTCCCTTAGCCTCTTTCATTCTTTTAGGACTCAAACTAAAATAAAGAGAAAGAGAGGAGGAGGACGAGAAGGATAATTGAAGAGGAAGACTAAGAGAAGGAATTTCAGAGAGAGCTCTGATTCTTCAACAAGTTTAAGGTATGAAAACATCCCCTACATCAGTTGAATGCCTAGAATAGATTATAGAGGAGATAGTGATTCAAAGTAAGATCTAAATCCTATGACCATGGACAAAACTCTAAGGGATCTTTGGAGAATGGATTAAAGTGAAGAATTATGTAAAAGTGTGAATTTTAAGCCATAGAACAATTATAGGAAGGATAATAATGATAGGCCAAGGAATCAAGACATGAAAGTATTGGATTAAGAGTGAAAAGTCAACCAGCACTAGTGGGGTCGCAGTTTGATTGACCACACGAGGCACATATGTTCGACCACACGCCCACGGGAAGGTTCCAGGGAGGGTGTGGTCGCATGATATGCTACCACACATATCTACCCCACACCCTGTGGTCGCAGAAACTGAGACCACAAGTGCAGCCACACCTACCACCACTCAGCTTATGGAGGTCTGATTGATTCCGGATGGGACAATTAAACACTGTAATTAATGAATATGAACTCTAACTTAGAATCCATAAATTTATAAGATTTTCAAGTGGTCCAAAAGTGATTTACAAAGCTTGAAAGAGGAACAACCATCGATCAAAGTTGAGGGAACAAGACCTAAACTAATTGGATAATAACAAACTGTTTCTTTTATTGAGTCCAATGCCATGATTGATTCTATGCTTATATGCTTGTAATGTGCATCTCACATATTCCTGTTATTACTGCTCATGCATATTTAATTCTATTTATTTATAACATGATGATGATGATGTGATTGTATGTGTGTGGTTAGTGTGTTGGATGCGAGTGGAGCATCAGGGGGAGGACATGGCATGGTGGTCTCTGACTCTACCGGGGCCTTAGCTCTATCTCTATGGATGTATTGAGGGATGTTGGGTGAGGCCTTGGGTACACTGTTTGGCGCTAGGATTAGTTAGTTGTCAGCCCAGTTTGCAAGCCCTCGCCAATAGGGGCTTATGTATTGGTATGGGTAGGGCAACAGGAAAAGTATTGGCAATGTTTGATTCAGACACTTTAGCTCTATCTCCATTCCATGGAGGGTACATGTGGGACAGTAATTGTGTTTGATCCATTGGATAGATTCACACACTCGTGTATAGAGGTGCGGGGGCCACCAAACCTTTCTATTGCACATTGCAAACTTATAAACCAGACCAAAGATATGAATTGAATGCATGCATATATTTGTTGCATTGTTTTGTTCACTCACTGAGCTCAAGTTGGAGAGTTGACCCTCGTGCATAAAATTCTTTTTAGTTTCTCATGTTGCAGGAATTACGGTTGAAGATTATATGAATACGCCAACGTGTGGACATGTAGCGGCTATGGATGTGCAAGCTGTGGAGGACGAATATGGTTCGTCAAGCTAGTGTTTCAACTATGTTTACGCTTAGTGGTTAACTTTTGTATTGTGATACTTGTAATCAGTATTAATTATGTTTTGGTTACTTGAAGATAACTTGTTAAATATTTAATTATCACTGTAGACTCTTAGTTCATTATTATTAAGACTTCTGCTATTTATTTATTTACTCTGATTATTATTGTAAAATGTGTTTTGGTTTAACATGGTTGGCATAGCCTATACGAGATCTTGGTTTGAACCATTGGTTCTCATGATGGTTCATCACACCACTGGTTAGTCTAGAATCGGGGTGTGACACAGCAAGTCCGACCAATGACGCTACAATAAACACTGTCGACTTTTACCCCCTCATCACTCCATCTACTAGTACCTGACCCCCTATTGGCTAGGGTTACATACATTGGTTCTGTCACTAACCAGTCCTATATGACATCATATATACCCTTCAAATACCCTAGTAAGATTCTCAGACCATCCATTTTTTTCCCTCCCAAGATGATGTCTTCTACTAGGATATAGAACAATACATGGAAATTAAGTTGCTTAGCAGGTTGGATCCAATGGTCCCAAACCCCTTTACGATAGCCTACCAAGCATCACATATAACAATCACAATCAATCATGTTGTTGATGCAATGCATGCAAAAGTGGTAGATATTGGATGACATTATTCTTAAAATAAATACTAGCAAGCAACATCAATCAACATCATATATGTCAAACATACCAAAATTAGGTCAGGGTTCTATTGCTCACCTGATATCGTATAATAATAGTTGTTGACACTTGAAAATATGTGTTCGCAAGGTGTTTTTATGCCTATACAAGATGTAGAGTTATTGGTTAAAAGTCCTACTTGATATACTTTGAATTACCTAAGTCTAGGCTTTACCGATCGATATATTGGTCTCTACACTATTGACTAGCTTATGGTCTGGTAGAA
The DNA here is from genome assembly GCA_028583415.1 of Protea cynaroides. Taxonomy (NCBI): domain Eukaryota; kingdom Viridiplantae; phylum Streptophyta; class Magnoliopsida; order Proteales; family Proteaceae; genus Protea; species Protea cynaroides. Next base: position 92,371,980 of record CM053268.1, read on the forward strand.
AATCTAGACCTACTACCATTTGTCAGTCAATATACCGATCAGTACAGAGTATCGATCGTGACATCATTCGGCTAACTCTCCAAGGCCCTTTTGGGATTTGTCGGTCACTACGCCGGTCCTTACCATACAGTCCGGTGTATCGACCACCTCCTCCTAATGGTCAGTTTTTTGTTTAACAAGTTGGGGGTTCCTCTTATGATTTCGTTCCTTCCTTTGCTAGGCTAATGTAGTCCGGTGATAAGATGTCTCCTAGGCTTGTGTACCCCCCTAACAAGTATGAAATCGATTAGTTACACTAGGATAGTTATTAAGAAAAGCTTTTCTCCCATCCAACAACCCACTTTAATTCCACTATTGATGAAGGGTGTTTATTCTTCACATCATATTTACATCCTTCCACACAACACTAGGGTTTGCATTAGAGTTTACAGAAGTTAGGGTTTTACCAATAGTAGCTTGATTACTGTAATTCGACAGTGCACTTTGTCAATGATTTCTCTCACACGAGTGCTACAGAGCTTCGTCTTCCTCTTCTCCTTCCTCCCTTTCTCTTGAGAATGCATTAAAATTCTTTGAGAGTGATACGTACTCAGAGAAGGGTAAAAGACAAGGTTTTTATTCATCTAAGGTTTCCTGGTTGGGTTAGACTCTTAATTTGAATGGTGAATCCTAGGAATTTGTCAAGTGGAAAAAATTTAAACTTAGGGAGAGTCTCCTTCCCTTCTCCTACTCCAAAGTAGTTAGGACGGTGTGGGTCCCTCCTAGATTCATATTTGGGTCTTGAGAATATCCTGAACTGTCTCCTAAAGCAAATCCAATTGTAAATTCTGAGATTAGGTCTGTTTTGGCCTTACCGGTTGATGCTGGCGGATCATATTGGCTTGGGTTTCCTGATTGGCTGCATCAACTGCCACTAGTATAGTAGTCAGGTTGGTCTCATTTTGTTCCCCCTTCTTCTAGTATGGTTCACTAATGGTGCAACCTAGTTCTTATTTGTGACTTGTACATCTATTTGGTTTACGGTGGAAAACCCTCTAGTACAATAGAAATCCTATTAGGCTGGGATTTTTGGGTGCGGATTTTACAAGTATACTTGAGAAATAACTAAGTATTAACCGGCCTCTCGTACTGGAGGAACGTACATTCGGTTTTATCCACCGGTTCAGTCTGTTTTGACTTATAAGCCTAGAAATGATTAAAAATACCTACCTTTCAGTTCCTAACCTACGTTGGGACCCATGGATGGACTCTAGGACTTGTCTATACTAGTTTAAAAAATGTCCACAACCTAATGAAGCTTATTTAATTAAATTACGTAAAACACCACGGGTAGTGGACGAAGCCTTCTGCCGACTTCAAGGTTCAGTAGCACCTTTGGTGTCTACATGTGAGGGGTCGGGTCTCGTAGAGTTTAAGCTTGTGATTACTGTGTGTGCATTTGAATTACTATAATATATCATCTAATAAATTGTATAATTGTTTATGCATTTGCATATAACTATAACTATATATGTTGGATGTTGTATGATGGACGTATGGGGTGTGGGAGCACAATACATGGGCCATGTTGATAGTTGTTGTTACCTTAATGGAGACACGGTGAACCATGGGAGTGAGGATTTGGGGTTTCTCTACAAGGAGTAGTGGTTCATATCATTTGTGTACATAACCATGTATGATGGTGCGTGTAATGTATTGGAGTACGGGCATGTGTACTATGTTGGTGTGTCGGTATCCTAATGGAGACATGGTGTTCCATGGGAGTGGGAATCCAGGGCTCTATTGGAGTGCCACCCATGTATGGTGTTTCATATAACGAGTGACTTCATGAATCACGTTGGGATTAGTTGTACCTTAATGAAGGCATGATAAACCATGGGAGTGGAGAGTCGGGGTTCTTTGCTGGGTATAGTTTTGTATGAGATCCTATATGATGGGCGTGTGGCGTGTGGGAACATATACACGTGCCATGTGGGCATGCTATACTTTAGTGGGGACATGGTCAGTCTATGGGAGTGGAACAGAGATTCCTACTAGAATATAGTTTTACTTACTATGTGCACATGCCATATTAAATGATTGATTGATTTGGATATGGTTGTGTTGTAGGGTAGACAATCGTGTGGCCTATGGGAGTATGCTACATGGCTACGTACCCAGTTACACCTTAATGGGGGCACAGTCAATCCATTGGAGTGGAACAAGGATCTCTGCTAGGGTGTAACTCTTTTATTATTATGTTATCATTATCATGCGTCAACTTGGTCAAGTGATTTGTACTTTAGCGAGGGTAATTTAATCCAAGCAGTGGGGTACGGAGTACTCAGGCAATGGGGTATGAGTATATATCATTCAGGCAGTGGGGTACGAATATATGTGCTCAGGCGGTGGGGTACTAGGCAATTGCTCAGGCGGTGGGATACGGGGTAGATCCTCGCTAGGGTACATGTCGACTATGATTTGCATACACACTTGTATGACACTCACAATTGCTTGTTTATTCGCTTCTGTACTCCATTCATTAAATTATTGTATAGGATTGCATTGGATACTTGACTTCTCGTTGAGCTGGGATGGGAGCTCACCCCTCGATATCGAATATCTTTTAGCTTTGATTGCAAGTACTTCTTCTGCTGTTGTAGTCATGGACCCTGATGATGTTGGGGTGCTTCTCTTAGTGGGGTTCCTCTAAAAGATCATGTCAAGGGCAGTACCTGTAGGGATTACATCTATGGGACCTGAGTCAGCGCCTTGTCTATTGATTTTGCTTTATGTGGATAGATGATAGTTTGGTCTATCCACAGGGACATATTCGGATTTACTCTAGTTATTAAGATGGGATGTATGTAATATGAATGATATTGTGAAACGGTCTGTAAGGCATAACAAAACTATTATGTTAAAGTAACAGTAGTAGGCATCTTGTTTTATATTATGATTCCGCTGCAAATATTATTATCTATTGTTGATTATTGTAGACATTGTGTGTGTAGACTGTGGGGTTTTTTTGGTAGATCATTATGGTTGTTGATCGCTGAAAGATTCAGGTTGCCATGAGGGTTAACCTGGATATCACACTCAATTCCCCAGAATGGTGTGTGACAGACTTGGACCTCCAACTTCATGATGTGATCGATTTGGGTAAATGGAAGCAACCTGACTGTCTCGATTTGCTCCTACAAGCATCACTAATTTGGAGATTTCTGCTAACTAAGCGATGAAGAGCTTGACTTGCTCTTCAACCACAACATAACGAGGAGGTGGGAGCGTCAGTGATGGTGTGCCTGGCATTGAGGTGTTTATTGGAATTATTCTTGTCTGGACTTCAACATTGCTGGTTTCTTGTCCTACCAGATTTCCTTCTTGCTGGAAGTATTCCCATTTAAAATGTTCCCACTTCATGTGTCACCATTGTTGTAGAGATGTAGAGAGATTTAAAAACTTGAGAATAGTTGATTTTGGAATGAACTCAAATGGGCCCCATGGTGGGTGCTAAACTGTTGTCAAAAATTGTTCTAGCCGAGTTGTCCACAGTGTAACCAAGTTGAACAAGATGTATAGGAGTTGACCACAGTGTAACTGAGTGTAACCAAATCATCATATCTTAATCATCCGATATCTAAATCATATGATTTAAGTACCAATATTCCTTATTTTCAGTCATTTTCAAAGTGGACGTGAAAAATCCCGGGTAGAGGTCATCGATGGATCCCATGCAAGCTTTCATGCATAATTATCGATAAAACTTCAATTCTTCATATCTTTGTCGTTCTATGTCCGATTAGATGATTCAAGGGCCATTATTCTTCATTTTTTGTGTTTTGCAAAGTGGACATGAAAAATTCGGTACAGAAATATCCGAAGGGTCCCATGTAAAATTACATATTGAAATGGGCGTTTAATCTTTGAAAATTTACATTTTGGTCACCCCACATCCAAGTCAGTTGATTTCAGTTTCAATATGTTTCATTTTTAGTGCTCTACAAAGTGGACGTAAAGGATTTTAGGCAGAGGTCTCCGAAGGATCCCATGCGGAGTGGTTAGCCGAATTATCGTAAATTGTCCTGTTTAAACTTTAGAATTCATAAGTTGGCCATTTTACTTACAAATGAGGTGATTCAAGCTCTAGTATTTCTCATTTTTAGTGTTCTACAAAGTGAACATAGAAAATTTAGGGTAGAAACTATCAAAAAAATTCCATGCGGAATGGCGGCAGAAATGGCCTATGAAATGATTGAAAAAAAACCAATCTTGGCCCAAACCCAGTCAATCCAAGTTAGTGTTGGCCCAACGAAGGCAGCTCGATCAACTTAGTCCAGTCAACCCATGTCAGTCTAGTCCAGTCCGATCCGGTTTAAATTAGTGCATCCCGTGACTGCGTGTGCATAAATGTTATATATAATTATAATTATATGCATATTATATTATATTATATATGTTATATAATTATATACTATATTATACAATCTATGTAAATTTTGGGAAGAAGAGTAGAGATCGGCCACGGATTGACTTAGATTGAGAGAATAGGAAGGAAGATAAGGAAAGAAAGAAGAGAGATTGAGAGAAGATGGAAAGAAGAAGAGAAAAGGAAAGAGATTGAGAGAGACCGAATAAGGGAGGGAGAGAATCCGAACAAAGGGAGAAGGAGGACGATAGAAAAGAGAAAGAAAAAAAAGGAGAAAAGGAGAGGAAGCCGAGAGGGAAAGGAGAAAAGGAGAGGAAGATAAGGAAAAAAGAAGAGAGATTGAGAGAAGATGGAAAGAAGAAAAGAAAATGAAGGTGAGAATGAAGAGAGATTGAGAGAAGATGGAAAGAAGAAGGGAAAAGGAAAGAGATTGAGAGAGACCGAATAAGGGAGGGAGAGAATCTGATCAAAGGGAGAAGGAGGACAGTAGCAAGAGAAGAAGGGAAGAAGAAAAGAAAAATGAAAGAGATTGAGAGAGTCCGAACAAAAGGAGAACGGTAGCAAGGGAAGAAAAAAAGAAAAAAAGGAGGAAAGGAGAGGAAGCCGAGAGAAGAAGAAAGAAAGAAAAAAAGGAGAAAGGAGAGGAAATCATGAGAGAAAGGAGAAAATGAGAGAGAGGGAGAGAGAGGAAGGAAAGAAGGGAAAGAAAAAAAAGAGAAAAAAGGAAAAGAAGAAGAAGAAGAGGAAGAAGAAGAAGGCGGAGAGTTAGAGAAGAAAGGAGCAGAGAAAAGGAGAAAGAAGAAAAGGAGGAGGATTCACCTTCAAAAATTTTGGCATGATCTCCAACAAATCCTGCATCAAAGGTTTTGCTCCACTTGAGCACAAAGTTGGTATCCTAAAACAAATTTAGTGGTCTTTTAGAAGGTTTGAATGATGATTTTGCTTGAAGAGGCTCATTTTCATCAAATCTCGATCAAGAATGTCCTATTGCATGCATGTTGATGTTAGGATGCTCATGTCTAATATTTTTTATGTATGATAATTTGTTTAAATTTCTTGATGATCAAGATTTGAGTGTCATATGATGATTTTTGATGTTTTTGATAATTTCTACAAAGTGGATTTCTGATCTGAAAATTCTAGATTTAGAATCCAAATTTGGGACATGCATCTCATGTGGTTTTGTTTATATTTTTAAGCCTAGATTTTTATGGGATTCTATCTGATATGTCAGAAGACTCCCCTAGAAATTTCATTCCATTTGGAATTGGGAACATTCATCAAAATAATTCTCCATTGGCGCTGCTGCCCTACTCAGGTATAGTGTAAACCCCTATCAGAAAGTCTCTAGAAAAGGGGTCTATGGCCATAATCAGAAAACAACTTCCTACAAAAATTTTAGATATGGAAGTCTTCTAAAATGTGGATTAGTTTTAGATTTTTTCAATTTTTCATTGAATTGATATGATTTTTAAAGTGCATAGTGCTTTGTTTTTTAATCAATTAGGATATACTGATTGGCCTGACTAAAAAGTATGTTATTCACAATGAGAATGTTCTATTTGTACTTGTTTTCTTAATGAAATTTTAGATCTATCAATTATCTATATGGGCATATATTTTGATTTAATTTTCATTAAGTATTTAATTTTATTCAAAATTTATGGTGCAACTAGTCAAAAATCTGGAATAGACTTGACCAGTGCACATATCCATACTTGTGGCATTCATTTGACCTGGTTTCATTCCCTGTTGAGATTAGATGCTTTGAGAAAAAAGTTAGCTTTCTAAAGCTTCTTTTAAGGGTATGTTTTGAGGTTAATTCTATATATTTAGGTCTCCATATGCCCATTGTGGTACAGGGTGACAGAATCTGTCACCATGCATGTGCACTGAATTGTGCAATATTTTTACCCATGTGTGCTCTCTGTTGGGACTCGACCCCTTCAAATGAAATGTAGGGTGTGAAGTCAACTTTCTGTGAAAAAAAATTAGGCTTAATTTGAGTTACAAAGGACCTACTTATGACCATTTTGGTATAATATGACAAAATTTGAAATCAGTTCTTAGTTTGTGCAATACTTGACACTTTGTGGTAATTTTGACCATTTTTGAGTCATTATTTATTTCAAATGTCTTCATAAAAGTTACAGTATTTTCAAAAAAAAACTTCTTGAGCATATGTTTTAATAATTTTGAATTTTCAGAAAGGTTTCATCGATGTCTCATTCATTGTAATATGCAATTGGTTGCTTGAGTGATTTGGTGAATTCTACCATGTTTGATTGCATACTTGCTACATTTAGAGTATCCACATGCCACGTTTGGATAAATTACCACCTTTAGAGTGCTCACATGCTTTGTTTGGATTGCTCACATATCATGTTTGTCATTTCCATGTGTTGCTGTATTTGGTAGAATAAATAGATTTTTTTGCCATATTTAGCAATATCTTGATAATTACCATATTTAAACATGCCATGTTTAGACTTGTCATGCTTAGAATATAGCATAGTAAGTTTTACCATGTTTAAATAAATTTTTTATGGAATCATATGCCATGTTAGGGAGATTTTCATAATCTTGCTATATATTGTGTTAGTTACCATAAACATCATACACGCCATGCTTAGATATAATATTCTATTTTTGGCAATAACTTCATTTTTTACAACACCCTAGTTGAACTGCCATATATACACACTTCTAAGAAGACAATCTAGGCATGGGGACGTGCATTTAGGCACCCACATTCTTGGGAAAGGTATAATGGAAAATAATAAAAGTCTTAACAAAGAAAGAGAATGCCTTGCCAAACCTTTCAAAATTAGAGCTTAGGATGAAAGGGTAGTTCAGGACGATCTCTGCCCCTCAGCATATTTCAACCTAGAATAGGTTGCTCCTTAGACCTAGAATAGGTTCTAAATCCTCAACTTAGAATAGGTTCTAAATCCTTAACCTAGAACAGGCTATCCCATCATTTCGAACTACGCAGATTCTGATTCCTAGGGCAAACCCTAGGATACGTAGGCCATTTGGGAAAATCCTAAATTCGGATCTACACCTTAGTCCACTCGGACTATCCATAGGTCCACTAGGATATCCATCCACTTTCCAATCCAAAAATGGTTATCTACATTCCAATCCAAAAAGGGTTATCCACATTCCAACCCCGAAATGGTTATCCACATTCTAATCCAGAAAGGGTTATCCACATTCTAACCCAGAATCAGTTATCCACATTCTAACCCAGAATGGGTTATCCATATTTCAACCCAAATAGGGTCATCCACATTCAGACCCAAAAAGGGTTATCCAGATTTCAATTAATCTAAATTTAGATTCATGGTCCACTTGGACTATTCATTCACCTACTAGGAATACCTAGTTCAACCTACATAGAGTACCCATTCTTAGATCCACTAGGATTATCTATCAGTCCGCATGGACTATCCAAATCCTAACCCATAGGGTTTCTCATCATTTCAAGAATAAACTTCAACTTGAACAATGAACTTAATCATGCACAAGCATAAATCACAGTCATAAACTTTAATCACACCTGAACTACGATGGTGAACTTGATTTTTGGAAAAAAATCCGTAATACGTAGGCAATCTGGTGGATCCAGATTCGGTTCAAGGATATCAAACCACTTGGTTTGGTTTGATTTAATAGATAGAGTCTAGCATAGGAAATGTAAGACCCGTATCGAACTAATCGATCTTACCACATTGTACCAGGTCTACCTATCATGGTCGAGCCAAGTGAACCCAGTACGTGAAGAAACCACAAGACCAAGTATGAAATATAACTCAAAAATAGTCAAATATGAGTGTGTGGTTGCATGCCTAAAAGGTGTGACCGACCCCACCTCAAAAGAGTCCAACCCATGACTTTTTGGTCGTGGGGTCACACGTTTTAAAACGTAGGGTCGCAGTATGTCTGACCCTACATGCGACCCTACACCCTAGGGTCTCATGTTTTAAAAACGTAGGGTCTCAGTATGTCCGACCCTACGTCCGACCCTACGAAAACAGCACGAACCGGAAATTAAAAAACCTTCCTAATTCAAAGGAGGTTTTTCCTAAACTCATTGGGGGTTATTATGGAGGGTTTTCCTCTATAAATAGGATGTCCCTAAGCCTCTTTCACTCCTTTACAACCCTAATTGAAAGTGAGAGAAAGAGAAAGAGAAGGAAAAGAAGAAGAGAAGGAAACTTGAAGAAGAAGACTAATGAAGAGGAGGAAGTTCAGAGAAAACTCTGAATAAAGGTATAAACCTAATTCCTTACCAGAATAAGAGATCCTAGAATAGTTATGAAGAACATTGGATTAGGAGAAACCCAAATCATCCATCCATGGACAAGTTCCAAGAGATTCCATAGAGGAAATTGTTATGGACAATGAATAGTGTATAACTTAGAGTTTTGAGCCATAGAACAATCTTAGAATGGACCATGAAAGTAAGCCAAAGGATCAAAACATAAAAGAATGGACTTTAGAATGAAAGGTCGACTCAGAATACATGTGGTCGCACGTAGGGTCGAATGATATCCGACCCTACGAGATCACAGGATCGACCACATGCCCTCGGGAAGTCCCAAGGAGGGTGTGGTCACACTTAGGGTCGAATGGTATCCGACCCTACACCCTAGGATCGCAGAAACTGCTACCCTAGGTGCTACCCTACCTGCAACCCTACGATTTCAGTTAGTCTAAATTTATTGAAATTAATTATAATTAAAATCTATTGACTTATTAGGTCTTTCTAGTGATTTTAAAAGTGATTCATAAAGCTTAAACAAGGATCTATGTTCAATCAAAGGTGAGGGAACAAGACCTAAACTAATTGGCTAATAATAAACTATTTTTGTTTATTGAGTCCAATACTATGAATGATTCTATGATTGTATGCTTGTATTTTGCATTTAACATGTCATCCAATATTCCTGCTATTAATGTTCATGCATATTTAATTTTCTTTATTCATAACATGATGATGATGATGATGCTAGGAATAGACATGTAAATGATTGTGTTTGGTTAGTGTACTTGATGCGAGTAGGGCATCAGGAGAAGTGTGATGCGGTGCGGTCCTAAGCACTTTAGCTCTATCTCTACTCAAGTCTTGTCCACTGACATCGCCGTATTGCCATTACCTTAGCAGAACTATTATGTCGTAGGGCATCAGGGGAGGTGGTCTCGGACCATGTAGTCTCTGACTCTGCCAGGGGCCCTTAGCCCTATCTCTATGGACGCATTGAGGGATGCTGGGTGAGGCCTTGGATACACTGTTTGACATTAGGATTGGTTAGTTGCGAGCCCAGTTTGCAAGCCCTCGCCAACAGGGGCTTACATGTTGGTATGGGTAGAGCATCAGGGGAAGTGTAATGCGGTGCGGTCCTAAGCACTTTAGCTCTATCTCTATTCCATGGTGGGATGGATGTGGATGACAATGGTATTTGATCCATTGGGTGGGCTTACACACCCTGTGTATAGAGGTGTGGCGGCCACCAAACCTTTCTATTGCACATTACAAACTTATGAATCAGACCAAAGATATGAATTGAATGCATGCATATGTTTGTTGTATTGTTTTGTTTACTCACTGAGTTCAAGTTGGAGAGCTGACCCTCGCACGCGTAATTCTTTTTAGTTTCTGATGTTGCAGGTTTTACGGTTGAAGATTATGTCGACACGCCAACATATAAAGGGGTGGCGGCTATGATGAGCAAGTTGTGGAGGACGAATATGACTCGTCAAGCTAGCGTTTCAGCTATGGAAATGCTTAGTGTTTAATTTTCGTATTTGGATATTTGTAATATGTATTAAATTATGTTTTGGTTACTTGGAGATAAATGAAATATTAATTATGTATCATGACTAAACCTCAGTTCATTATCTGTAAGACTTCCGTTATTTACTTTATTATCTCTGATTAATGTGGAATGTGTTTTGGTTTAACATGGTGGGGATAGTCTATTCGAGATCCTGGTTGAACTGTTGGTTTATTGACGGTTCATTACACCATTCTGGTTTGTGCAGAATTGGGGTGTGACAACTTGGTATCAGAGCTCTCAGGCCTTGCCCATCAAACGTGAATACTTCTACTGGAGTCCATGAACTGAGTTAGGATAAATTAAAAGCTTTAATACAAACACACCATAAGCACCTGTGTTGGTTGAGACAGAAATTAAACAAGACAATAATGTACATATAAGAGGTGGAACCATATGTATATATATATATAGACTAAAGAAAAAGAGAATCAAAATGTATCCCGATAAATAAATAACATTTGGTACGATCTACAAGTAGGATAGTTGCCTGAGTATACAAAGGATATAGTACAGTAACAAGAAGGAAGCATATGTAAAATAGAAAAATTAAAATACCGAGTTGGAACTCACAAGATGTGAAACTCGATATATGACAAAGGAAGAAGAAAATGGCTAGTAACGCCTAAATCCCTGTAGAGGAAAAGGGAAAGATCTCGGGCTGAATGCGACAGAGATAAGAGAACAATAGCCATACACTAAGAATAAGATAAAGCTATACTCCTAGGTGACGTGGAGACTTAGAGTGAGATCCGCCATACGCTGATCCGTTGTCCGCTGAGCATTAAGAAGAGTTGCAACTTGACCCCACCACTATCTGGGTCGAGAATGGGTAAGAAAAACTCATCTAAGCAGATGCTAAATAATGATAATCAGATTGGAGCAAATCAAAGGAGGTGAACAACCAGGCCACTCCAGCCAATCTACCTGGACTACCCAAGTTGCAAATGTTACATCAACACCTTCGAGTCAGGCCATGTACAGTACTAATTGGTATCAACACTGTACCTCAGCACATGTGACTTATAATACAGTGCCTACCATACAGCAAGTCCCAGTAATGCACACCCCAGTGTGGAAGCTTGGTACACAACAAGCAGTGTATCAAGGTGGTGACCCTTATCAGCCACTGATATATGGGATAGCTGCATCATGGCAGAATGATCCAACAAGGATTGAGGAATATTTTCTGAAGATGAAGCCTTAAACATTTTCAGTAAAGGATCAAATCTATTGTGGCCATATAAATAGATAGGTTTATATAGGATGCGGTGCATTATTGACTTACTCTTATGATTATAGAGGATGCACATACCAGATTTTAATTTCTCGTGTCTTGACAAGATACCTTCTTGATTTAACCTGTCAACTGGAGTTATAGATATTGTTTCTTTAGTATTAGTCCTAATTATACCAATCTGAGTCACTCTCATGATCGACAACATGAACAGAGATATGAACTGAATGAACAGTTAATTGTGTAATCATGTTGAGCGTACATCTTTCGATTTATACCTGATTTATTGATGTACCAAAACTTCCTCCAGGTTTATTCTTGTAGTGCCTTGACCAATGGCATTATATACTCGATAGAACTTGTAACCATGAGGTTAAGAATTGTAAAACCTCTATTTTTTTTTATATTTGGACCACCGTGCAACTTGATGATCTTTTGATGTCGGTTGGATTACCATAGATTTACTCCTGATCCTTTAAACCTAAGTTCATTAGATAAAGCAAGTGTTTGTCATTACCCTGAATTCGAAAGAAAAAAATGAATTGCTTTTGGATAAACATTCTGATTCTTATATTTCTCGACATCCATTGATAAGATGTTTAGTGAATAAGGAATTATGGGAAGTAAGATGATTAAATTAAGATTAGATTCTATAGCCAAGGAACCTCAGATGAAGAAATGGAGGATCTGTTTCGAGATTGTTGAATAGATGGATATGGTCATGTCTATAAAAGAGTGCATGAGCAAGAAAGTAAGTAACAATCACAAGATATTTTTCGAGGTATATGAAAGAGAGATCAGGGTAGAACAACAATGATAAAGAAGGTGTAAGCTAATGAGTTTTTTTTTTTTTTTTTGAGATATATGAGATTTTAAGCAATAGTCTTTGAAAAACTAGGAGATTAAGGAGCTAGATGTGCTCTTAAGACCTTTATACCAGATTTTGCTAGTTTAAGCCCTTTTGGACTAGATGTTGTATTGGATGAGTGTTATTAACAATGTTCGAATCATATGGATGGACAGAATTTGGATGCAACCTAAATCGACTTGAGATGGCAGACTTTGACGTCATCTTGGGAATAGACTGGTTTTCTCAACACTCTACAAAGTTGTTATATGCATAGAAGAGGTTATCATTCAAGAGTAAAAATGGCATATAATTTAGTTTTATTAGAAGCATGTTGCCTAAGAAGTGAAAGCTGATCCTCTCTATGCTAAAGGCGAAGAGATGCTTTGAAGAGAAAGAAGTTGGATATATGGTATCTGTGGTATACGTTACCAAAGAACCACCACAGATGGAAGATATTGATGTGATGCATAAATTTCTAATGTGTTTTCAGGAGACTTACCTGGGTTACCATCTGATCATATGACCAAGTTTGTCATCGACTTGTTACCAAGGACGATACTTGTGTCAAAGGCACCTATAGAGTAGTTCCTATGTAGTTGAAGGGATTGAGACTCAACTATGGGAGTTATTAGACAAGGGTTCTAATCGGCTAAGTATTGCATCACGGGGAGCGTCAATTCGTGAAGAAGAAGGACGGTAGTGTTAGATTATGTATAGACTACCGGGGACTAAACAAGCTCACGATTCAAGAATCGATATCTACTACATCATATCGATGACTTGTTTAAACAGTTGCAAGGAGCAAAGGTATCTCCTAAGATTGATCTTTGGTCGAGATATCATCAGCTGAAGAATTTGGACAGCAATATCTCGAAGATAGCTTTTAGAATCGGGATTGGACATTATGAGTCCTTGATTATGACGTTTGGATTAACCAATGCCCTTACATCTTTTATGGAGCTGATGAACTGGGTGTTTCATGACATATTGGACACATCGGTCATAGTTTTAATAGATGATATTTTGGTTTATTCCAAGAATGAAGCAACTCATACAACGGATCTTAGAACAACTTCACAACAGCTGAGAAGGGAAAAGCTGTATGCCAAGTCTAAGAAATATGAGTGATCTTCTTAGATCACATAGCATCATAAAAAGGGATTAAAGTGGACCCTATTAAGATAGAAGTAATCATATGGTGAGAAACACCTAAAGAATATTGCGAAGATCAGAAGTTTCTTGGGTTTAACTGGTTATTACAGATGATTTTTGGAGGACCACTCTAAGATCGCAAAGCCTCTTACCAAGCTAACCAGGAAGGGAAGGAGTTTAATTGGACTAACAAGTGTGAAGAATGTTTCCAAACTCTAAAGTAAGGTTGATATCAACTCCCATCTTGAATCATTCCGGTACCAAGGAAACCTTTTACCCTATACATCGAAGCTTTTAGATTGGATCTAGGATGCGGGTTGATGTAAGGTAAATAAGTGATTGCATATGCTTCAAGAAAACTGAAGGAGCATTAGAAGAATTACCCTACTCAAGACTTGGAATTTCCGGTGATGAATTATGCAATCAAGACTTGAAGACATTACCTAAATAGAAAATAATTTCAGATTAAATTAGATCATAAGAGTCTCACTTATCTTTTTAATCAGAAGGAGTTGAACATGAGACAAAGAAGATGGCTGGAATTATTGAAGGACTATGATTGCGAAATCCAATATCATCCAGGAAAGGCTAATGTAGTTGCTGATGCGCTAAGCAGAAAAGCAATGATAAAATCTCAAGGAGAGGTTAACACGACTGCAGCAATGTGTGCTACTGGGAAAGTATTCAATTATGGTAATGAGCAGTTCGTGATAGATGCACCGGGTGGATCAACCAACCAATGGTTTATTCATCGATTTTTGAATATATTCACAACATTGAAGATTGTACCTGATATAATGGATGAAGTAAAAGTAGTAATTTTGTTAGATCATATATAAGAACGGTACAAGAAGACATCGAAAAAGGTAGGACAATTCTTGAGTTCACCTTGGACGATGAAAAGGTACTGAAGTACAAAGGAAGAGTATGTGTTCCTGAAACAGAAAATTTTGACATTAGACACCGACTAATGAAGGAAGCTCACACCGTCGCTTATTCTGTACATCCTGGAAGTACAAAAATGTATCATGATTTGAAGAAATTATATTGGTAGAGAGGAATGAAAGCAGATGTAGCAAAATTCGTGTCTCAATGCCAAACTTGTCAGAGGGTGAAGGCTGAACGGCAAAGACCTGCAGGACTGTAAGACCCACACGCCACGAACCCGGCCTAACCTTACATTTCGTGTCGGGACCCGTCTACATATCATGGTCGAGCCAAGTGGACCAAGTGTGTGAAGAAACCCAAGACCCAATATGAAAATTTACCCAAAAACAGTCAAAATGAGGGTAGGGTCGTAGGTTTTAATAGGCAGGTCCGACCCTCCCATCGACCCTCACCATCGACCCTCAACTATGGGTCGCAGGGTCTATGAGTTGTCCGACCCTCTCATCGACCCTCCCATCGACCCTCGGTATTCGGGAAAAACAGCACGAACCAAAAATTGAGAATCCTTTCTAATTTCAATTGGAACCTTTCCTAAACTCAATGGGACTTATTTTGGGAGGTTTTGCCCTATAAATAGGATGTCCCTAAGCCTCTTTCACTCCTTTTACAACCCTAATTGGATTGAGAGAAAGAGAAGAGAAGGAAAACTTGAAGAAAAGGCTGAGGAAGAAGAGGAAATTCAGAGGAACTCTGAATCTCAGCAAAACTAAGGTATGAATACATTCCCCATGATTTATTTAAGACTTTAGAATGATTTATGAAGAGGATATGACTTAGAAGAAACCCAAATCATCCATCCATGGTTAGGTTTTCATGGAAAACCATGGAGGAGATCGTTAAAACCATGTAAGTGAATAAAGTATAGTTCTAAAGCATAGAACATGTATAGAATGGATTCTGGAAGTAAGCCATAGGACCCAACCATGAAAGAGAGAACGAAATCTGATATTTTTGACTCAAACCATGGAGGGTCGCACTTAGGGTCGATGGCAGATCTGACCCTAGCATTGACCCTCAGTGTTTGGGAAGTTCAGATTAGGGGGAGGGTCGCACCCAGGGTCTATCATGACTCCGACCCTACCTCCAACCCTCAGTTAACAGCATGGTTTTTAAATTCGGAATTAATTCTAATTAAATTCTATCAACTTTGTTAGGTCTTCTAACAATATAATAACATTATAAAGGTGATTCTAAAGCTTGGAAGAGGATCTATTAACAAGCTAAGGAGAGGGAACAAGACCTAAACTAATTGGTTAATAATAAATTGTTTTTGAGTCCAATGCCATGAATGATTTTATGCATGTAAGATTGTTATGTGCATTCAACATGTCATCCAATATTTCTATTATTACTGTTCATGCATATTTAAATTTATTGATTATAACAGGACGATGTTGATGATGGTAGGAATAGGCATGTGAATGTTTGTGTTTGGCTGGTGTACATGGTGCGGGTAGGGATGGTACCAACCAGTACTTCAATGCTGTTCTCATCGGGGTATATTGTGCCATGGTCTATTCAAGTCATGTCCACTAAGCAAGTGTTAGTGTGCTTGATGCAAGTGGAGCATCAGGGGGAGGACGTGACATTGTGGTTCAGCCTGGTCACCAGACTCTAGCTCTATCTTTACTCAAGTCTTGTCCACTAACATCGTCGTATCGCCATTACCTTAGCGGAATTGGGGTTCAGCCTGGTCACCAGACCCTAGCTCTATCTCTATGGATGTATTGAGGGATGCTGGGGTGAGGCCTTGGATACATTGTTTGACTTTAGGGTTGGTTAGTTGTGAGCCCAGTTTGCAAGCCCTCGCCAACAGGGGCTTACGTGTTGGTATGGGCAACCGGTACAGCCATGCCGTTTTCATGGGGTGTATATTGTCCATGGTGGGTGCATGTGGGGCGACAGTGCCGTTTTCATTGGGCGTTTCCACACACTCGTGTATAGAGGTGCGGCGGCCACCGATCCTTTCAATAGCACATTGCAAACTTATATACCAGACCAAAGATATGAATTGAATGCATGCATACGTATTGTTGCATTGTTTTGTTTTCTCACTGAGCTCAAGTTGGAGAGCTGACCCTCGCGCGTGCAATTCTTTTTAGTTTCTGATGTTGCAGGTACTATGAATGAAGATTATGTCGACACGCCAACATATGAACATATGGTGGCTATGATGAGCAAGCTGTGGAGGACGAACATGGTTCGTTAAGCGAGCGTTTCAATGGTGGATACGTTTAGTGTTTAGTTTTCGTATTTGGATATTGTAATATGTATTAAATTATGTTTTGGTTACATGGAAATAAATGGAATATTAATTATTTATCATGATTAGACCTCAGTTCATTATCTATAAGACTTCCACTATTTACTTTATTACCTCTGATTAATGTGGAATATGTTTTGGTTTATCATATGTGGGATAGCCTATTTTGAGATCCTGGTTGAACCGTTGGTTTATTGACGGTTCATCACTCCATTCTGAATAGTGCAGAATTGGGGTGTGACAAGGACTGTTGCAGCCGTTGCTAGAACCAGCATGGAAGTGGGACTACATCACTATGGACTTTGTCACCAGATTACCATTGACTCCTCGAGTAGTTGACGCGGTTTGGGTGATTGTGGATCCTCTGACTAAGACCGCTCGTTTTATAGCTATACGACCACAGTATACCCTGGAGAGGTTAGCCAAGCTATATGTGGATAACATTGTCAGATTACATGGTGTACCTGAAAGCATTGTGTCCAATAGAGACCCACGCTTTACTTCAAAGTTTTGGAAAGGCGCAAAAGGCTATGGGTACGACGTTGAAGTTCAATACTGCATTCCATCCTCAGACAGATGGGCAGTCGGAGCGTACTATTCAGATTTTAAAAGACATGCTTCGAGCTTGTGTAATTGATTTCAAAGGCCCATGGGATGAGAAACTACCATTGATCGAGTTCGTTTATAACAACTATCAGGCTACTATACAGATGTCACCCTATGAAGCACTGTTTGGTAGGAAGTGTTGAACTCCTCTGTTTTGGAATGAAGTTGGAGAACATAGCATCATTGGACCAGAATTTGTTGAAGAGACTTGTCGAGTAGTCGACATTATCAAGGAAAGAGTTAGAACAGCTCAGAATCGTCAGAAACAGTATGTAGATACTCGACGTCGAGACCTAGAATTTGTTGTAGGTGATAAGGTATTCTTGAAAGTATCACCTACGCAGGGTTTAAAACGATTCGGACAGAAAGGGAAGCTAAGTCCGAGATATATCGGGCCATATGAGATTCTAGCTAAACGTGGAAAAGTGGCTTATCAGTTAGCACTACCACCATCCATATCTGTGCATGATGTATTTCATATCTCATTATTGAAGAAGTACGTCAGAGATCCAACACACGTTTTGACAGCAGATCCAGATTTAACTAATGATTTGATATTTCGAAGTAGCACCAACTGAAATCATTAGTCGAAAGGTTCAACGTCTACGCAACCATGACATATACTATGTTAAAGTCACCTGGAGGAGCCGAGATATAGAAGAGATTACATGGGAAGAAGAGAATGCTATGCGAAAGCAATATCCTCACCTTTTCGACTCGGAATGTATGTGCAAATTTCAAGGACGAAATTTCTAATAAGAGGGGGGAGTTGTAAGACCCGTATCAAACTAACCGGTCTTACCACATTGTACCAGGTCTACCTATCATGGTCGAGCCAAGTGAACCCAGTGCGTGAAGAAACCACAAGACCAAGTATGAAATATAACTCAAAAACAGTCAAATATGAGTGTGTGGCTGCATGCCTAAAAGGTGTGACCAACCCCACCTCAAAAGAGTCCAACCCATGACTTTTTGGTCGTGGGGTCGTACATTTTAAAACGTAGGGTTGCAGTATGTCTGACCCTACATGCGACCCTACACCCTAGGGTCTCATGTTTTAAAAACGTAGGGTCTCAGTATGTCCGACCCTACGAAAATAGCACGAACCGAAAATTAGAAAACCTTCCTAATTCGAAGGGGGTCTTTCCTAAACTCATTGGGGGTTATTATGGAGGGTTTTTTTTCTATAAATAGGACGTCCCTAAGCCTCTTTCACTCCTTTACAACCCTAATTGAAAGTGAGAGAAAGATATTCACGTTGTGCGGGACTATCCTGACGTATTTTCGGAGGAACTACCCGGATTACCACCCGACCGAGCCACAGAGTTTGTGATAGACCTTGTACCTGGAGCCGCACCCGTATCAAAAGCACCCTATAGAATGGCTCCTACGGCACTGAAGGAACTGAAGGTTCAACTACAAGAACTACTGGACAAGGGTTATATTCGACCCAGTATATCTCCATGGGGGGCACCGGTGATGTTCGTAAAGAAGAAGGATGGTAGCGTTCGATTATGCATCGACTATCGGGAGTTGAATAAACTGACAATCATGGATCGATATCCACTACCTCGGATCGATGACTTGTTCGATCAGTTACAAGGAGCAAGAGTATTTTCTAAGATCGATCTTCGATCAGGCTATCATCAGCTGAAGATTAAAGAAGGTGATATTCCGAAGACAGCATTCAGGACCAGATATGGACATTATGAATTTTTGGTTATGTCTTTCGGATTAACTAATGCACCGGCAACGTTCATGGAACTTATGAACCGAGTTTTCCATGATATGTTGGATACGTCGGTTTTAGTATTTATTGATGACATATTGGTATATTCCAAGGACAAGGAAACTCATATCAAGAACCTAAATGCAGCCCTACAGGGTTTAAAGAAAGAGAAGCTATATGCCAAATTTTCAAAGTGCGAGTTTTGGCTAAGTGAAGTCGCATTCCTAGGCCATGTAGTATCCGCTGAAGGAATCAAAGTGGACCCCAGCAAGATAGAGGCTATTGTAAAGTGGGAAGCACCAAAGAGCATTTCGAAAATCAAAAGTTTTCTGGGTCTAGCTGGTTATTATCGGAGATTCGTAGAAGACTATTCTCAGATTGCCGTACCTCTCACCAGTTTGACTAAGAAAGGTGAAAAGTTTGTATGGACCGATAAATGTGAGAAGAGTTTCCAAACACCGAAGACCAGATTGATATCTGCCCCAATTTTGACTATTCCTATTCCAGGACAGACATTTACTTTATACACTGATGCGTCGGGACTGGGACTAGGATGTGTGCTTATGCAAGGAGAGCAAGTAATTGCTTATGCTTCAAGACAGTTAAAGGTACATGAGAAAAATTATCCCACTCATGATCTGGAGCTAGCAGCAGTAGTACATGCTGTCAAGATATGGAGACATTACTTATACGGAGAGAAATTTTAGATTAAGTCGGACCATAAAAGTCTTACTTATTTATTTAATCAGAAGGAGTTGAATATGAGACAACAAAGATGGCTGGAACTATTGAAAGACTATGATTGTGATATCCAGTATCATCTGGGAAAAGCGAAAGTAGCGGATGCATTAAGCAGAAAAACAATGATAAAATCACAAGGAGAGATTAGCACAACTGCAGCAATGTGTACTACCGGAATGGTATTCAATCACGGCAACGAGCAGTATGTGATTGATACAATGGATGAATCAGCCAACCAAGGGTTTATTCATCGGTTTTTGAATATGTTCACGGCATTGAAGATTATACCAGATATAATGGACGAAGTGAAGACAGCTATCAAAGCAGATCCTTACCTGAGAACGGTACAAGAAGATATTGAGAAAGGTAGGACTAACCCTGAGTTCACCTTGGATGACGAGAAAGTACTGAAATACAAAGGAAGAATATGTGTACCTGAAACAAAAAGTATGGACATTTGACACCGACTGATGAAAGAAGCCCATACCACCATCTATTCGATACATCCTGGAAGTACAAAAATGTATCATGATCTGAAGAAAACTATATTGGTGGAGGGGAATGAAAGCAGATGTAGCCAAGTTCGTGTCTCAATGCCTAAATTGTCAGAAAGTAAAGGCTGAACGACAAAGACCCGCAGGACTATTGCAGCCACTACCGGAACCAGCATGGAAATGGGACTGTATCACTATGGACTTGGTCACGGGACTACCATTGACTCCTCGAGTAGTTGACGCAGTTTGGGTGATTGTGGACCGTCTAACTAAAACAGCTCGATTCATACCTATACGACCTCAGTATACACTGGAAAGGTTAGCGAAGCTATATGTGGATAATATTGTTCGGTTACACGGTGTACCAGAAAGCATTGTGTCTGATAGAGATCCACGATTTACTTCCAAGTTTTGGGAAGGACTGCAAAAGGCTATGGGTACAACGTTGAAGTTCAGTACTGCATTCCACCCACAGACAGATGGACAGTCGGAACGTACAATTCAGATTCTGGAAGATATGCTACGAGCATGTGTAATTGATTTCAAGGGATCATGGGATGAAAGATTACCACTGATCGAGTTCGCTTATAACAATAGCTATCAGACTACTATACAGATGTCACCTTATGAAGCACTGTATGGCCGGAAGTGTCGAACTCCCTTGTTTTGGAATGAAGTTGGAGAACGTAGTATTGTTGGACCGGAATTTGTGGAAGAGACTTGCCGAGTGGTCGACATCATCAAGGAAAGAGTGAGAACAGCTCAGAACCGTCAGAAGCAATATGCCGATACTCTACGAAGAGATCTAGAGTTCGCTGTAGGTGATAAAGTATTCTTGAAGGTATCGCCTATGCGAGGATTGAAGAGGTTCGGACAGAAAGGGAAACTAAATCCAAGATATGTCGGACCATATGAAATCTTAGCTAAGCGTGGAAAAGTGGCTTATCAGTTAGCACTACCACCATCTATGTCAAGTGTGCATGACGTATTTCACATTTCCCTATTGAAGAAGTATGTCAAAGACCCAACGCATGTGTTGACAGTGGATTTGCTGGAATTGATTGATTATTTGACATTTGAAGTAACACCAACAGAAATCACTAGTCGAAAGGTTCAACGTCTACGCAACAGAGATATCTACTATGTTAAGGTCACATGGAAAAGTAGAGACATGGAAGAAATTACACGGGAAGAAGAAAATGCTATGCGAAAGCAATACCCTCATTTATTTGATTCAGAAGGTACGTACAATTTTGAGGACAAAATTTTTATAAGTTGGGGGGAGTTGTAAGACCCGTGTCATTCTAACCCAGTCTTACCACCTTGAACCAAGTTTACCCATCATGGTCAAGTCAAATGGACCAAGGGCGTGAAGGAGATCGAGATCCCAGGTATCAAATCGACCCAAAAACACTTAAAATAGGGGAAGGGTCGCATACCCAGCTAAGCAGGGTTGGACCTCCCAAAGCAGAAAGTCAGACCCTCAATTTTGAAGGGAGGGTCGGACAGCTTAAGACCCTAGGGTCGACGGGATCATCGACCCTCCCATCAACCCTCGGATTCTGCCGAATATAGAAATTAGGAAATTTTCTAATTTTCGATTGGGATTTCTTCCTAATCTCAGAAGGACTTATTTTAGGATGTTCCTACTCTATTTAAAGGACGTCCCTAAGCCACTTTCACTCCTTTCACAACCCTAATCGAATTGAGAGAAAGAGAGGAGAAGGAAGAGAGGAAGAAGAAAGGCAAGGAAGAGAACTTAGCAAAAAGGAGAAGAATTTTAGAGAAAAAGTAATCTTCTCAGGTATGGATACTAATTCCATGAGTTTCTACTGACCTTAGGTTAGTTAATGTTGAGAGTGTGATCTCGGAGAAACCCAAATCATCAAGCTATGGTTAGGTTTTCATGGAAAACCATAGGAAAGTGCGTGAAAGCTATCTAGGTGGCTTATACATGGTTTCAGACCATGGAATGAATGTAGAATGGAATGTAGGAGCAAGCCATAGGATTCCAAGCACGAAGAATGGATTAAAAGAGGGAACTGGACCAAAGTGCACCGAGGGTCGCACCGAGGGTCGATGACCATCCGACCCTAGGTGTTCTTGACCATCGACCCTCAGTGTTCGGGAAGTTCAGAGTTAAGGGAGGGTCGCACCCAGGGTCGATCCTGACTCCGACCCTACCTCCGACCCTCAGTTAACATAGTAGTTTTTAAATTTTGAATAAATTCTAATTAAATTTTATCGACTTTGTTAGGTCGTCTAGCAATATAATAACACTGTAAAGGTGATTCTAAAGCTTGGAAAAGTATCTATTAGCAAGCTAAGGTGAGGAACCAGAACTCCAAACTAAATTGGTTAATAACAAAAAACTGTTTTCTATTTCTTGAGTCCTATGCCATGCTTGATTTCTATGCGAATATGTTTGTAATGTGCATACAGCATGCCATCCAATATTTCTATTACTTGTTCATGCATATTAACTTTATTGTTTATAACATGATGATGATGATGATGATAGGAATAGGCATGTGCTTGTATGTGTGTGGTTGATGTACTTGATGCGAGCGAGTATCAGGGGAGGTGTGATGAGAACGTCAATAAACGTTAACCTTTGGCGGGTCTCAGCACTTTAGCTCTATCTCTAACTCAAGTCTTGTGCATTAGCATCGTTGTATCGCCATTACTTTAGCAGAACTATTATGTCGTAGAGTATCAGGGGAGGTGGTCTCGGTCCTTGTAGTCTCTGACTCTACCGGGAGGCCTTAGCTCTATCTCTATGGACATTCTGAGGGATGCTGGGGTGAGGCCTTGGATACACTTTTTGGCATTAGGATTGGTTAGTTGCGAGCCCAGTTTGCAGCCCTCGCTAACAGGGGCTTACGTGTTGGTATTGCACTATATAGCAATAAACGTAACTTTGTTATATAATGTTCATGATTGGGTGCATGTAAGTTGACGATAAACGTGATCTTCGGGTAACGTCACACACTCGTGTATAGAGGCGGGGTCAATAAACGCGACCTTTGGCTACCTAAACCTTTCTATTGCATACTGCAAACTTTAAACCGGACCAAAGATATAAATTGATTTGCATGCATATGTATTGTTGCATTGTTTTGGCTACTCACTGAGCCGTGATGTGTGCTCACCCCTCGACGTCGAATATTTTTAGTTGATGATGCAGGTTATACCGTTGAAGACTATGTGAATGCGTCTGCGTACGGGAACGTGGCAGCAATGGAAGCTGAAGCTGAAGTGGATACACACGACTCCTCTTGCGAGTGCAACTCGTGTGTATTTGATTAGATATTTTATAGGTTTCTTTATTGGATTTATTAAGACATGTATTTGGTATTTAAATATTTATGTCTCAGTTGAAAACAGAATAATTTGCTATTAAATTAGTGATATCATCTTAGTTTCTCAGTTCATGTTATTATAAGACTTCCGCTATTGTGTATTTACTCTGATTATGATTACGGATGTGTGTAAGTTTAGATAACGCGGGGATAGCCTATTTGAGACCAAATTTAAAAAGAGAATAATCCATCTATAAAAGGGGAAACAAGTTACATACAATGAGAAAGAGAAACAAAACGAATATACATAACTAAAGCAGAGTACGGTCCACAACCCGGACATTTACTCTGTAGTACAAGAAAATAAATACAATCATGAAGTTGGAGGTGAAGGAGGCGGTGGTGCCTCACGATCTCGGTCATAGTCCTCAGCATAGACCCTAGTCAACCAAGCCACCTGTGTCTGGGTAGTCCGGAGACTAGCTGTAAGATCGGCTACCCTCCTATCAGTCGCCCGCTGGACCGATAACAGCTCATCCACCCTCATACGCTGAGCGTCTAGCAACTCCTCCATCCTCAGATCAAATCTGCGCTGAGACTCCCTGATCTCCTGCAGCATCTCCATCATGTCAGAAGGTGGGAGTGAAGGACCCGCCGCATGAGAAGGACCAGCCTCAGGTACAGGATCCGCCGCAGAAGAAGTACCAACACCAGCCGCATGTGTAGGTGAAGGCGGTGGTATCGAGTCGACATCCATATACATACGGTCATCATCGTCGACAGGATCCACGCGAGCTCTAGCAGCGGCAGCAGCAGCCTCGGCATCAGCCATCTCGATACGAGTGTGAGGGCGCACCATCGCGTTCCTCTCCTCATCACTAACCTGGGCACCCCGCATATCCATCTTGCAGATTGCCTCCCAATCTAGAGGCGACGAGAAGGTCTTCTCCTGGATCTTTTCATCTACCAGGTCAACCCCCAGACGGGTCAATAGCACTGTAATCATGCGTCCATAGGGTAGATTACCCCTATGACCGGACAATGTAGCACTAATCATAGTCCGCATGATGATGTATGGAAGGCATACGGGCTGGCGTGTGCATATACTGTCGATCAGGAACTGGGTCAGCTGAGAAACCCTCTCATAGTGCCCACTCTGCAGAATCAGATTATGTTGGATAATCTTGCAGAAGACCCATGGAGCTGGACACAGATAACAAGCTCTCATCTGCCAACGATCAGGACGAAGTAACTGATTATCGATCTCTGCCCTCATCTCCATCTCAATAAACTGTGGCTCTCCAGGCGCACAGTACACCATGGGGCCATCATAGGGAATGCCCAACAAGTCGGCCAGTTGCTGATAGTCGAAAGAGATATCTACCCCTTTGACGTAGCTGGTGATGCGCAACTCCTAACCATGCTCAACGTCATTGTAATTCCCCACCACCTGGAGATTACAATAGAACTGACACACCAAATCCGGACATGTGCATGCATCGTATGTAATGACAGGAAGCTACCCCATGTCACCAAAGGCTCCCTCTACGTTGAACACGGCTAACTCAGCCAAGTTCACCATACGACCACCCTCAACCTTCTTACGGGCATAGTCAGCATACCGTGCCTCGGCTTTATTGGAATGGAAGCGAAGGGGATCACAAACTCTGGGTACCTTGGTACGAGCCATGGTATCTGCAAAATAAGAAAGAAAAGGAAAACAAGGAGTTAATAGGATAAAAATTTGAAACTTGATTTAATAACGACGTAAGTTGACCATAAAGCCCCAATTCTCACCATACAAGTGGGCATGAGAACTTACGTAGGTTAAAATACATCCTACAACCCACATACAGTAGGAAATTTTAACTGACGATGTCCAATTTGAAGAAATTCAAGAAAAATCGAAAATGTCGACAAATTAGGGCAAAAAGAGAAAATTTCAAGTTTCTCGATAACCAACCGATGAAACTCAAAAAAAATTTAGGGCTTTCGTTCCTCGAGACACCAATAACAAAAGCCCCCAATAAAAATCGAATTTTTACGGTTGGAAAAAGTTTAATTTGGAAAATACAAGTTAAAGGTGCAGAAACCTAGAAATGGAAACCTAGAAACAGGTAAAAATGGGAAGACATACCTGTAGTGATGACGTGGACGTCGAAACCCGGAGTCAAACCGATCAAAAACGGTAGAGTAGCACTGTAGCAACTCAGAGAGGAGAGACGAGTCGAAACGGAGGAGGAATAGTGAGAAATGACCCAAAATCGGATCTTAAAAATCTGATTTTTGGTCCGAGGGTAGGACAATTCGACTAGCACAATCGACCCTCGAATCGACCCTCCCATCGACCCTCGGCTCTCGGGAATCTGACAGAAAACTAAGGGTTAGAACTGAGGGTCGGACACCCATCGACCCTCGCATCGACCCTCAGCTCTCGGGAAGAACAGGTCATTCCCAGGGTCGAATACCAAGGGTCGGACATACCATCGACCCTCACCATCGACCCTGCATAGAAAAGACAGTATTTTTTTTTATAAAATGAGCTAGAATTGGAATTGATTATCGGTTAGGGTGCCTACATGAAATATAAATGACTTCTCACCTATTTTGACAATTTTCAGGCACCACCAATCACCGAAAGGAATCATGTCTGGACGTAGAGTAACCCGACAGACCCGAAATGCAGTCCCACCACCACCACCCGTAGAGGAGACTAGTCAAGAAAATAACTATGCGTCGGGTAATCCAGAACCGGAAAACCCTACAAATTTTCCACCTCCACCATCAGAGCTAACAACCGTGGTGATGAACTTGGCACAGCAGCTGCAGCAGATGCAACACGCGTAGGCTCAGATGCAGGTTGCCATGGGAATTATGTTTCAAGCCACTCAGGCTGCACCCATGCACACAGGACAAGCCAGTGCAGCACCGGTGGGTAACCACCCAGCTCATCAGACACCTCCACAACCTGCTGCACAGATTCCAATGCAGGTTCTAGAAGCAGCTCAGGGTGATTACCAGTATCCACACCATATGTTTGGGGCAAACCCCCAAAACCAGTTGGACCACTCCCGACTAGTGGAGAGATTTTTGAAGATGAAACCCAAAGAATTCAACGGCAAACCGTCTGATCCATTGTGGCCAGCCCACTGGATAGACGAGATGGAGAGAAATTTCCTCATGATGACTATCACAGAGGAAGAGAAAGTACTATGTGCCACCTTCATGCTCAAGGGCGACGCACATCATTGGTGGAAATCCACGAAGACATATCTACTGACCAAGCACGCCCTACTGACATGGGCTATATATAAAGAAGCCTTCTTTGAGAAATATTTTCCACGGAGCTTCAGAGATTCGATGGAGAAGGAGTTCCTGAGCCTATATCAGGGACAGATGACTGTGGACTCATATCAACAACATTACGAAGAGCTGTTTTTCTTTGCACCGGCTAGCATGCAAGAAGAAGATACCAAAACCCATAGGTTCATCACGGGACTAAGAGGAAGCATTAGGGAACATGTTCTGGGCTTAGAGAAGAAAATCTATAATGAAGCTGTCCAGATTGCTCGAGTGATTGAATCGAACCAGAAGGAGAGTTACTTTACTCAGAACAGAGGCATCAAAAGGCCAGCCGGAAATTCTTACAACGAAGGCAATATCAAGACATATAAGCCTTTCCGTCCTCAGAATTTTACTGCTGCATCCAAGACTATTCCAGCAGCTCAACCTCAGCAAAAGCCAAATTCTGAAAGCCCGAAGTGTTTTAACTGCAACCAGCCGGGACATATGGCAAGGGAGTGCCCTAAGCCCAAGAAGCAATTCCATCAGGGACGTGTATATGCTGTTACGTCCGAGGATGCGGCCGCATCACCCGATGTGGTCACAGGTATGACTGAAACTTTTAAAATTATAATTACATTGAATGAGCATGTAGACTAAGTAAAGATAAATCACAGGTATTGTACCTATAAATGGCGTACCCGCCAAAGTACTCTTCGATTCCGGAGCTACTCATTCATTTATATCTATGTCATTTGGAAAGAAGACGAAATTACCCATCAAAACATTAAACTACAAATTACTTGTACGATCACCGATGGGGTTAGAAGTGGAACTAGAGAAAGGTTATGGACCATGTCCAGTTCTCATTGGAGAGAAGACTTTAGATGTAACCTTGATACAACTTGAGATGACAGACTTTGATGTCATCTTGGGAATGGACTGGTTAGCTCGGCATTCTGCAAATCTATTATGCGCCGAAAAGAAGCTAACGTTGAAAGACAAAGAAGGAGCAGAATTAAGTTTTTCGGGAACCAAACTTCCCCGGAGACGTAAGCTCATACTTTCAGCA
Source organism: Protea cynaroides (assembly GCA_028583415.1). NCBI lineage: Eukaryota > Viridiplantae > Streptophyta > Magnoliopsida > Proteales > Proteaceae > Protea > Protea cynaroides. Next base: position 92,399,904 of record CM053268.1, read on the forward strand.
CTAAAGGCTAAGAAGTGCCTTGAGAAGGGGGCAATCGGGTATCTAGTATCCGTGGTCGACCTAACCAAGGACGTGCCACGAATGGAAGATATTGACGTTGTGCGGGACTATCCTGACGTATTTTCGGAGGAACTACCCGGATTACCACCCGATCGAGCCACAGAGTTTGTGATAGACCTTGTACCTGGAGCCGCACCCGTATCAAAAGAACCCTATAGAATGGCTCCTACGGAACTAAAGGTGCAACTACAAGAACTACTGGACAAGGGTTATATTCGACCCAGTATATCTCTATGGGGGGCACCGGTGTTGTTCGTAAAGAAGAAGGATGGTAGCGTTCGATTATGCATCGACTATCGGGAGTTGAATAAATTGACAATCAAGGATCGATATCCACTACCTCGGATCGATGACTTGTTCGATCAGTTACAAGGAGCAAGAGTATTTTCTAAGATCGATCTTCGATCAGGCTATCATCAGCTGAAGATTAAAGAAGGTGATATTCCGAAAACAGCATTCAGGACCAGATATGGACATTATGAATTTTTTGTTACGTTTTTCTGATTAACTAATGCACCGGCAACGTTCATGGAACTTATGAACCGAGTTTTCCACGATATGTTGGATACGTCGGTTATAGTATTTATTGATGACATATTGGTATATTTCAAGGACAAGGAAAATCATATCAAGAACCTAAACGCAGCCCTATAGCGTTTAAGGAAAGAGAAGCTATATGCCAAATTTTCAAAGTACGAGTTTTGGCTAAGTGACGTCGCATTTCTAGGCCATGTAGTATCCGCTGAAGGAATCAAAGTGGACCCCAACAAGATAGAGGCTATTGTAAAGTGGGAAGCACCAAAGAGCGTTTTGGAAATCAGAAGTTTTCTGCGTCTAGCTGGTTATTATCGAAGAATCGTAGAAGACTATTCTCGGATTTCCGTACCACTCACCAGTTTGACTAAGAAAGGTGAAAAGTTTGTATGGATCGATAAATGTGAGAAGAGTTTCCAAACACGGAAAACCAGATTGATATCTGCCCCAATTTTGACTATTCCTGTTCCAAGAAAAACATTTACTTTATACACTGATGCGTCGGGACTGGGACTAGGATGTGTGTTTATGCAAGGAGAGCAAGTAATTGCTTATGCTTCAAGACAGTTAAAGGTACATGAGAAAAATTATCCCACTCATGATCTGGAGCTAGCGGCAGTAGTACATGCTGTCAAGATATGGAGACATTACTTATACGGAGAGAAATTTCAGATTAAGTAGGACCGTAAAAGTCTTACTTATTAATTTAATCAGAAGGAGTTGAATATGAGACAACGAAGATGGCTGGAACTATTGAAAGACTATGATTGTGATATCCAGTATCATCCAGGAAAAGCGAACGTAGTAGCGAATGCATTAAGCAGAAAAGCAATGATAAAATCGCAAGGAGAGATTAGCACAACTGCAGCAATGTGTACTACCGGAATGTTATTCAATCACGGCAACGAGCAGTATGTGATAGATACAACGGATGAATCAGCCAACCAAGGGTTTATTCATCGGTTTTTGAATAGGTTCGCGGCATTGAAGATTATACCGGATATAATGGACGAAGTGAAGACAGCTATCAAAGCAGATCCTTATCTGAGAACGGTACAAGAAGATATTGAGAAAGGTAGGACTAACCCTGAATTCACCTTGGATGATGAGAAAGTATTGAAATACAAAGGGAGAATATGTGTACCTGAAATAGAAAGTATGGACATTAGACACCGACTGATGAAAGAAGCCCATACCACCATCTATTTGATACATCCTGAAAGTACAAAAATGTATCATGATCTGAAGAAACTATATTGGTGGAGGGGAATGAAAGCAGATGTAGCCAAGTTCGTGTCTTAATGCCTAAATTGTCAGAAAGTAAAGGCTGAAAGACAAAGACCCGCAGGACTGTTGCATCCACTACCGGAACCAGCATGGAAATGGAACTGTATCACTATAGACTTCGTCACGGGACTACCATTGACTCCTCGAGTAGTTGACGCAGTTTGGGTGATTGTGGACCGTCTGACTAAAATAGCTCAATTCATACCTATACGACGAAACGTACAATTCAGATTCTGGAAGATATGCTACAAGCATGTGTAATTTATTTCAAGGGATCATGGGATGAAAGATTACCACTGATCGAGTTCGCTTATAATAATAGCTATCAGACTACTATACAGATGTCACCTTATGAAGCACTATATGGTCGGAAGTGTCGAACTCCCTTGTTTTGGAATGAAGTTGGAGAACGTAGTATTGTTGGACCGGAATTTGTGGAAGAGACTTTCCGAGTGGTCGACATCATCAAGGGAAGAGTGAGAACAGCTCAAAACCGTCAGAAGCAATATGTCGATACTCGACGAAGAGATCTAGAGTTTGATGTAGGTGATAAAGTATTCTTGAAGGTATCGCCTATGCGAGGATTGAAGAGGTTCGGACAGAAAGGGAAACTAAGTCCAAGATATGTCGGACCATATGAAATCTTAGCTAAGCGTGGAAAAGTGGCTAATCAGTTAGCACTACCACCATCTATGTCAAGTGTGCATGACGTATTTCACATTTTCCTATTGAAGAAGTATGTCAAAGACCCAACGCATGTGTTGACAGTGGATTTGCTGGAATTGACTGATGATTTGACATTTGAAGTAACACCAATAGAAATCACTAGTCGAAAGGTTCAACGTCTACGCAATAGAGATATCTACTATGTTAAGGTCACATGGAAAAGTAGAGACATGGAAGAAATTACATGGGAAGAAGAAAATGCTATGCGAAAGTAATACCCTCATTTATATGATTCAGAAGGTACGTACAATTTCGAGGATGAAATTTTTATAAGTTGGGGGGAGTTGTAAGACCCGTGTCAATCTAACCCGGTCTTACCACCTTGAACCAAGTTTACCCATCATGGTCGAGTCAAATAGACCAAGGGCGTGAAAGAGATCGAGATCCCAGGTATCAAATTGACCCAAAAATACTTAAAATAGGGGAAGGGTCGCATACCCAGCTAAGCAGGGTCGGACCTCCTAATGTAGAAAGTCAGACCCTCAATTTTGAAGGGAGGGTCGGACAGCTCAAAACCCTAGGGTCGACGGGATCATCGACCCTCCCATCGACCCTCGGATTCTGTCGAATATAGAAATTAGGAAATTTTCTAATTTTCGATTGGGATTTCTTCCTAATCTCAGAGGGACTTATTTTAGGATGTTCCTACTCTATTAAAGGACGTCCCTAAGCCACTTTCACTCCTTTCACAACCCTAATCGAATTGAGAGAAAGAGAGGAGAAGGAAGAGAGGAAGAAGAAAGGCAAGGAAGAGAACTTAGCAAAAAGGAGAAGAATTTCAGGAGAAAAATAATCTTCTCAGGTATGGATACTAATTCCATGAGTTTCTACAGACCTTAGGTTAGTTAATGTTGAGAGTGTGATCTCGGAGAAACCCAAACCATCAAGCTATGGTTAGGTTTTCATGGAAAACCATAGGAAAGTGCGTGAAAGCTATCTAGGTGGGTTATACATGGTTTCAGACCATGGAATGAATGTAGAATGGAATGTAGGAGCAAGCCATAGGATTCCAAGCATGAAGAATGGATTAAAAGAGGGAACTGGACCAAAGTGCACCGAGGGTCGTACCGAGGGTCGATGACCATCCGACCCTAGGTGTTCCTGACCATCGACCCTCAGTGTTCGGGAAGTTCAAAGTTAAGGGAGGGTCGCACCCAGGGTCGATCCTGACTCCGACCCTACCTCCAACCCTCAGTTAACAGAGTAGTTTTTAAATTTTGAATAAATTCTAATTAAATTCTATCGACTTTGTTAGGTCTTCTAGCAATATAATAACACTGTAAAGGTGATTCTAAAGCTTAGAAAAGTATCTATAAGCAAGCTAAGGTGAGGAACCAGAACTCCAAACTAAATTGGTTAATAACAAAAAATTGTTTTCTATTTCTTGAGTCCTATGCCATGCATGATTTCTATGAGAATATGTTTGTAATGTGCATACAGCATGCCATCCAACATTTCTATTACTTGTTCATGCATATTTACTTTATTGTTTATAACATGATGATGATGATGATGATAGGAATAGGCATGTGTTTGTATGTGTGTGGTTGATGTACTTGATGCGAGCGAGTATCAGGGGAGGTGTGATGAGAACGTCAATAAACGTTAACCTTTGGCGGGTCTCAGCACTTTAGCTCTATCTCTAACTCAAGTCTTGTGCATTAGCATCGTCGTATCGCCATTACTTTAGCAGAACTATTATGTCGTAGAGTATCAGGGGAGGTGGTCTCGGTCCTTGTAGTCTCTGACTCTACCGGGGGGCCTTAGCTCTATCTCTATGGACATTCTGAGGGATGCTGGGGTGAGGCATTGGATACACTTTTTGGCATTAGGATTGGTTAGTTGCGAGCCCAGTTTGCAGCCCTCGCTAACAGGGGCTTACGTGTTGGTATTGCACTATATAGCAATAAATGTAACCTTTGTTATATAATGTTCATGATTGGGTGCATGTGAGTTGACGATAAACGTGATCTTCAGGTAACGTTACACACTCGTGTATAGAGGCGGGGTCAATAAACGTGACCTTTGGCTACCTAAACCTTTCTATTGCATACTGCAAACTTTAAACCGGACCAAAGATATAAATTGATTTGCATGCATATGTATTGTTGCATTGTTTTGGCTACTCACTGAACCGTGATGTGTGCTCACCGCTCGACGTCGAATATTTTTAGTTGATGATGCAGGTTATACCATTGAAGACTATGTGAATGCGTCTGCGTACGGGAACGTGGCAGCGATGGAAGCTGAAGCTGAAGTGGATACACACGACTCCTCTTGCGAGTGCCACTCGTGTGTATTTGATTAGATATTTTATAGGTTTCTTTATTGGATTTATTAAGACATGTATTTGGTATTTAAATATTTATGTCTCAGTTGAAAACAGAATAATTTGCTATTAAATTAATGATATCATCTTAGTTTCTCAGTTCATGTTATTATAAGACTTCCGCTATTATGTATTTACTCTGATTATGATTACGGATGTGTGTATGTTTAGATAACACGGGGATAGCCTATTTGAGATCCTGGTTGAACCATTGGTTTGCTAGCGGTTCATCACACCATTCTGAACAGTACGGAATTGTGGTGTGACACCAATAATATGAATGATTCTATGCTTGTATGTTTGTATTGTGCATTTAACATGTCATTAAATATTTCTGCTATTAATGTTCATGCATATTTAATTTCGTTTATTCATAACATGGTGATGATGAATATGCTAGGAATAGATGTCACACCCCAATTCTGCACCAACCAGAATGGTGTGATGAACCGTCAATAAACCAACGGTTCAATCAGGATCTCACAATAGGTTATCCCACATATGATAAACCAAAACACATTCCACATTAATCAGAGGTAATAAAATAAATAGTGGAAGTCTTACAGATAATGAACTGAGGTCTAATCATGATAAATAATTAATATTCCATTTAATTCCAAGTAACCAAAACATAACTTAATACATACACAATATCCAAATACGAAAACTAAATACTAAACATATCCACCGTTGAAACGCTCGCTTAACGAACCATGTTCGTTCTCCACAGCTTGCTCATTCATAGCCTCCACCCGTTCATATGTTGGCGTGTAGACAAAATCTTCAATCATAGTACCTGCAACATCAGAAACTAAAAAGAATTACGCGCGCGAGGGTCAGCTCTCCAACTTGAGCTCAGTGAGTAAACAAAACAATGCAACAATACATATGCATGCAGTCAATTCATATCTTTGGTCTGGTATATAAGTTTGCAATGTGCTATAGAAAGGATAGGTGGCCGCCGCACCTCTATACACGAGTGTGTGGAAACGCCCAATGAAAACGGAACTGTCACCCCACATGCACCAACCATGGACAATATACACCCCATGAAAACGGCATGGTTGTACCGGTTGCCCATACCAACATGTAAGCCCCTGTTGGCGAGGGCTTACAAACTGGGCTCGCAACTAACCAACCCTAATGTCAAATAATGTATCCAAGGCCTCACCTCAGCATCCCTCAATACATCCATAGAGATAGAGCTAGGGTCTGGTGACCAGGCTGAACCACAATGCCACGTCCCCCCCTGATGCCCTACGACATATTAGTTCCGCTAAGGTAATGGCGATACGACGATGTTAGTGGACGAGACTTGAGTAGAGATAGAGCTAGAATCTGGTGACCAGGCTGAACCACAATGCCACGTCCTCCCCCTCATGCTCCACTCGCATCAAGCACACTAACACTTGCTTAGTGGACATGACTTGAATAGACCATGGCACAATATACCCCGATGAGAGCGGCATCGATGTACCGATTGATACCATCCCTACACGCACCATGTACACCAGCCAAACATAAACATTCACATGCCTATTGCTACCATCATCAACGTCATCATGTTATAATCAATAAATTTAAATATGCATGAACAGTAATAATAGAAATATTGGATGACATGTTGAATGCACATAACAATCATACACGCATAAAATCATTCATGGCATCGGACTCAAGAAATAAAAACAATTTATTATTAACCAATTAGTTTAGGTCTTGTTCCCTCACATTAGCTTGTTAATAGATCCTCTTCCAAGCTTTAGTATCACCTTTATAATGTTATTATATTGCTAGAAGACCTAACAAAGTCGATAGAATTTAATTAGAATTAATTCTGAATTTAAAAACCATTCTGTTAACTGAGGGTCGGAGGTAGGGTCAGAGTCATGATCGACCCTGGGTGCGACCCTCCCCCTAATCTGAACTTCCCGAACACTGAGGGTCGATGCTAGGGTCGGATCTGCCATCGACCCTAGGTGCGACCCTCCATGGTTTGAGTCGAAAATATCAGATTTTGTTCTCTCTTTCATGGTTGGGTCCTATGGCTTACTTCCACAATCCATTCTATACATGTTCTATGGTTTAGAACTATACTTTATTCACCTACATGGTTTTAATGATCTCCTCCATGGTTTTCCATGAAAACCGAACCATAGATGGATGATTTGGGTTTCTTCTAAGTCATACCTTCTTCATAAACCATTCTAAAGTCTTAAATAAATCATGGGGAATGTATTCATACCTTAGTTTTGCTGAGATTCAGAGTTTCTCTGAATTTCCTCTTCTTCCTTAGCCTTTTCTTCAAGTTTTCCTTCTCTTCTTCTCTTCCTTCTCTTTTCTTTCTCTCAATCCAATTAGGGTCGTAAAAGGAGTAAAAGAGGCTTAGGGACGTCCTATTTATAGAGTAAAACCTCCCAAAATAAGTCCCATTGAGTTTAGGAAAGGTTCCAATTGAAATTAGGAAGGTTTCTCAATTTTCGGTTCGTGCTGTTTTTCCCGAATGCCGAGGGTCGATGAGAGGGTCGATGGGAGGGTCGGACAACTCATAGACCCTGCGACCCATGGTTGAGGGTCGATGGTGAGGGTCGATGGGAGGGTCGGACCTGCCTGTTAAAACATGCGACCCTATCCTCATTTTGACTATTTTTGGGTAAATTTTCATATTGGGTCTTGGGTTTCTTCACACACTTAGTCCACTTGGCTCGACCATGATATGTAGACGGGTCCCGACACGAAATGTAAGGTTATGCCGGGTTCGTGGCGTGCGGGTCTTACAACTCCACCACCCTTAAAAGAAATTTCGTCCTCGAAGTTTGAAAGTACGGATCTTACAACTCCCCCATCCTTAAATGAATTTTGTCCTCAAAATTTGAATGAATCTTACAACTCCCCCATCCTTAAAATAAATTTTGTCCTCAAAATTTTGAATTTACTTCGGAGTCAATAGGTGGAAATTCTATTTCCGCATTGCATCTTCTTCCTCCTATGCACTCTTCTCCACGTATTGTCTTTGTCAGGTTACCTTCACATAATAATTATCCCAGCTTTGGAAACATTGTACCTTCCCACTAGTGAACTAGGCTGGTACCACTTCAATAGTTAAACATTCTATCTAATCTAGTGATTTCGTGGTCAATACCTTTAATATAGATCTTTAATGTACTTCAACAGTGACACACGAAATACATCATGCACACTAGACATGGATAGCTATAACACTAATTGATATGAAACTTTTCTACGTCTCCCCAAAGTTTATAAGATCCAACACATATATAAATTATGACTTTCTCTTCTTGTCTAATCGTTTCAAACTACGCATAAATGATATCTTCAAAAACACTTTGTCACTTATGGCGAACTCATGGTCTTGGTGTCTCTTCTGACAATCCTGAGCTATGGTGCCCCTTTTCTTTGATATTGTCTACCACTCTATAATTTTCTTCATTAGACTTAGGTTTCCAAAATTCTTCATTTACCAACTTTATTCCAAAATAAAGGAATTTGACATTTCTACCGTACCATGCTTGATAGGTGACATTTACATGGTAGCTTAATAGCAACTTCAATTCACGGTAACTTCTCAACTCAAGTTCCTTGAAATCAATTTTACAAGCTCGGAGCATATCTCTTAGGATCTGTATAATCCACTCCGACTGTCCGTCAGTTTAAGGTAAAATGCAGTACTAAACTTCAACTTTGTTCCCATTGTTTCCTATAGATCCTTCCAAAACTTCAAGATAAGGCATAAGCTTCTGACCGACACTAAGCTCTCATGCATACCAATCTGGAAATATTATCCACATATAGTTTATTTAGCCGCTCCAAAGCATACCGAGGTCGTATAGCAATGGAATGAGCTATCTTCGTAAGGCGATCAACAATCACCCATACTGTGTCAACCGATCAGTGGTATACCGGTGACATAGTTCATTGTAATGCAGTTCCACTTTCAGACTGGCTCTGATAGTTATTATAGTAAGCCATGTTGGTCTTTGTCTTTCAGCCTTTACTTGTTGATAATCCAGACACTGGAACACGCACTACACCACCTTTGTTATCATTCCTCTTTACCAGTACAATCTCTTCAGCTCATGATACATATTGGTACTCCAGGATGTCCTGAATATTGAGTACAATGGGCTCTTATCATTATCCTCTTCCTGACATCCGAATCTTTATCTTCAGGTATTCAGAATCTACCACTGTATCTGAGTACTGTCTCCGCATCCAAAATAAGTCAGGTTTGGTTTTCGTTTCTCCAAATCTCCTTGCATTATTCTTATATACAGATTTAACAAAATTGCTACTTTTATTTCATCCACCAATTCAGAGATGATTTTTAATGCCATAAACGCAACCGAACTATTGTTTCATAATTCATCCATAAGTTCTCGCTCGATTGGATCATCACTAGCTTCTATTATATGTTACTCTTTTCCAAATGTGAATTTTTTGCTCCAGAACATAAGGCAACATTTATACTCGGTCCTTCTTCAGACGTCATAATCCCTTTTTGCTTAAGGTCTTAGTTACTTCACTAGCCTTCCTTGGATGATACTAGATATCCCAGTCTTAATCCTTGAGCAATTTCAGCCATCTTCTTATCCTCATGTTCAACTCTTTCTAATGAGAGATAAATAAAACACTTGTAATCCAATCTAATCTAAAATTCCTCTCCGTTTAAATAATGTCTCTAAGTCTTGATTGCATGGACCACAATTGTTTACTCCAATCATGAGTTGGGTAACTCTTCTCATGCTCTTTCAGTTTTCTTAAAGCATATGAAATCGCTTATTTACCTTACATCAACCCACATCCTAGATCCAATCCGAAAGCTCCGATGGATAGGGTAAAAAGTTTCCCTGGTGCCGGAACGATCAAGATGGGAGCTGATATCAATCTTGCTTTAGAATCTGTTTTATTCTTCACCCTTGTCAGTCAATTAAACTCATCTCATTTCCTGGTTAGCTTGGTAAGAGGTATTGCGATCTTAGAGTGGTCCTCCAAAAATCTTCTGTAATAACCAGCTAACCCAAGAAACTTCTGATCTTCGCAATATTCTTTAGGTGTTTCTCACCATATGTTTACTTCTATCTTAATAGGGTCCACTTTATTCCTTTTTATGACGCTACGTGATCTAATAAGATTACTTTGTTTAATCGGGTCTCATATTCCTTGGAATTGGTATAAAGCTTTTCCCTTCTCAGCTGTTGTGAAGCTGTTCTAAAATTCGTTGTATGAGTTGCTTCATTCTTGGAATAAACCAAAATCATCTATGAAAACTATGACCGACGTGTCCAACATATCATGTAACACACAGTTCATCCGTTCCATAAAAGACATAAGGGCATTGGTTAATCCAAACGTCATAATCGAGAACTCATAATGTCCAATCTCGATTCTAAAAGCTATCTTCGAGATATTTCTATCCAAAATTCTTTAGCTGATGATATCTTGACTGAAGAAAATACCTTTGAACCTTGCAACTGTTTAAACAAGTCATCGATCTAAGGTAGTAGATATCGATTCTTGACTGTGAACTTGTTTAGTTCCCGGTAGTCTATACGCAAATAACACTACCATCCTTCTTCTTCATCAATTGCATTGGCACTTCCCATGATGCAATACTTAGCCAATTAAAACCCTTGTCTAATAACTGTTGTAGTTGAGTCTCCATCCCTTCAACTCCATAGGAACTACTCTACAGGTTCCTTTGACACAAGTCTCGTCCTTGGAAATAAGTTGATGACGAACTCGGTCATATGATTAGATGGTAACTCCAGGTAAGTCTCCTGGAAACACATCAGGAATTTATGCATCACATCAATATCTTTCATTTGTGGTGCTTCTTTGGTAACGTATACCACAGATACCATATATCCAACTCATTTCTCTTCAAAGCATCTCTTCGCCTTTAGCATAGAGCGGATCAGCTTTCACTTCCTAGGCAACATACTCCCAATGATACTAAATCATATGCCGTTTTTATTCTTGAATGATAACCTCTTCTATGCACATAATCACTTGTAGAGTGTTGAGACAACCAGTCTATTTTCAAGATGACGTCAAAGTCTACCATCTCAAGTCGACTCAGGTTGCATCCAAATTTTGTTCATTCATAAGATTTGGACATTGTTCGTAACACTCATCCCATTCAACATCTAGTCCAAAGGACTTGAACTAGCAAAATCTGGTATAAGGTCTTAAGAGCTTGTCTAGTTCCTTCATCTCTTATGATTTTCAAAGATTATTGCTAACAATCTCATATCTTAAAAAGTTCATTAGCTTATATTTCCTTTATCACTTCTATTCTATCCTGTTCTCTCTTTCATATACCTCAAAAAATATCTTGTGATTGTTACCTCATATCCCAAGTCTATCTATAAGCATTAGGGTATATGTTTATAAATTCATTAATTCATCTAAACTCTTTTGGTTTTTTCTTAATCAATCACTCAACATTGGGCATAACTCAATTATCACTGTATTAAATCGAGTACTACTTATGCCATGACTTTATCCTTGTATCCACTCTTAAATTTACCTTTAGGAATCTTCTACCTTGTCAAAATTCGTATCGATATAGCCATCCTTAACTCTACTTGAGTGCTATCTATTTCTTTACGGGCTACTCTTAATAGTTCCCACATTTTCTCATGCACTCTTTTATAGACATGATTCATATCCATCCATTTAGCAATCTCAAAACAAATCCTCTATTACTTCATCTGAGGTTAATTGGCTGTGACATTTAATCTGAATTTAATCATCTTTTTTCCAATAATTCCATTATCACTAAACATTTTTATCATCAAAGGTCAGGGAGTGTATGAATCAAAATGTTCATCCAAAAGTGATTCACTTCCTTTCATCGATTTAGCATAATGACAAACACTTGCTTTATCAGATGAACCTAGGTTTAAAGAATCAGGAGTAAATCTGTAGTAATCCAACCGGCATCAAAAGATCGTTAAGTTGCACGGTGGTCCAAATACATGCAATAGAGGTTTTACAATTCCTAACCTCATGGTTACAGGTTCTATCGAATATATAATTCCATTGGTCAAGGCACTACAAGAGTAAATTTGGAGAAAGATTTCGTATATCGGTAAATCAAGTATAAATCAGTAGATGTATGCTCAACATGATTAAACATTTAACTGTTCATTTAGTTCATATCTCTGTTCATGTTGTTGATCATGAGAGTGGCTCAGTTTGGTATAATCAGGACTAAGACTAAAGAAACAATATCTATAACTCCAATTGACAGGTTAAATCAAGAAGGTATCATGTCAAGGTACGAGAATTAAAATCAAGTATGTACATCCTCTATAATCATAAGAGTAAGTCAATATGCACCGCATCCTATATAAACATATCTACTTACATGACCATTATCCTCTTATCTCTGTTTGGATTTAGCCCGAGATCTTTTCATTTATCTCTACAGGGGTTTTGGCATTACTAGCCATTTTCCTTCTTCCTCTGTCGTACATCGAGTTTCACATCTGGTGAGTACCAACTCGGTATTCAATTTTCTGCTTTACAGAAGCTCCCTTCTTGCTACTGTACTATATCCTTGTATACTTGGATAACTACCCAACTTATAGATAATACCCTATATTATTTGTTTATTAGGATAATTTTTGGTCTTCACTTTCTATGTGAGTTTATATATATGGTTCCACCTTTTATATGTACATTATCGTCTTGTTCAATTTCTGTCTCAACCAACACAGGTGTTTATGGTTTGTTTGTATTAAAGCTTTTAATTTATCTTAACTCAGTTCATGGACTCCAGTGGTAGTATTCAGGTTTAATGGGTAAGGCCTACGAGAGCTCTGATACCAAGTTGTCACACCTCAATTCTGCACCAACCAGAATGGTGTGATGAACAGTCAATAAACCAACGGTTCAACCAGGATCTCACAATAGGCTATCCCACATATGATAAACCGAAACACATTCCACATTAATCAGAGGTAATAAAATAAATAGCGGAAGTCTTACAGATAATGAACTGAGGTCTAATCATGATAAAAAATTAATATTTCATTTATTTCCAAGTAACCAAAACATAACTTAATACATATACAATATCCAAATACGAAAACTAAATACTAAACGTATCCACCGTTGAAACGCTCGCTTAACGAACCATGTTCATTCTCCACAGCTTTCTCATTCATAGCCTCCACCCGTTCATATGTTGGCGTGTAGACAAAATTTTCAATCATAGTACCTGCAACATCAGAAACTAAAAAGAATTACGTGCGCGAGGGTCAGCTCTCCAACTTGAGCTCAGTGAGTAAACAAAACAATGCAACAATACATATGCATGCAGTCAATTCATATCTTTGGTCTGGTATATAAGTTTGCAATGTGCTATAGAAAGGATAGGTGGCCGCCGCACCTCTATACACGAGTATGTGGAAACGCCCAATGAAAATGGCACTGTCACCCCACATGCACCCACCATGGACAATATACACTCCATGAAAACGGCATGGCTGTACCAGTTGCCCATACCAACACGTAAGCCCCTGTTGGCAAGGGCTTGCAAACTGGGCTCGCAACTAACCAACCCTAATGTCAAACAATGTATCCAAGGCCTCACCCCAGCATCCCTCAATACATCCATAGAGATAGAGCTAGGGTCTGGTGACTAGGCTGAACCACAATGCCACGTCCCCCCTGATGCCCTACGACATATTAGTTCCGCTAAGGTAATGGCGATACGACGATGTTAGTGGACGAGACTTGAGTAGAGATAGAGCTAGAGTCTGGTGACCAGGCTAAACCACAATGCCACGTCCTCCCCTTGATGCTCCACTCGCATCAAGCACACTAACACTTGCTTAGTGGACATGACATGAATAGACTATGGCACAATATACTCCGATGAGAACGGCATCGAAGTACCGATTGATACCATCCCTACCCGCACCATGTACACCAGCCAAACACAAACATTCACATGCCTATTGCTACCATCATCAACATCATCATGTTATAATCAATAAATTTAAATATGCATGAACAGTAATAATAGAAATATTGGATGACATGTTGAATGCACATAACAATCGTACACGCATAAAATCATTCATGGCATCGGACTCAAGAAATAAAAACAATTTATTATTAACCAATTAGTTTAGGTCTTGTTCCCTCACCTTAGCTTGTTAATAGATCATCTTCCAAGCTTTAGTATCACCTTTATAATGTTATTATATTGTTAGAAGACCTAATAAAGTCGATAGAATTTAATTAGAATTAATTCTGAATTTAAAAATCATTCTGTTAACTGAGGGTCGGAGGTAGGGTCGGAGTCATGATCGACCCTGGGTGCGACCCTCCCCCTAATCTGAACTTCCCGAACACTGAGGGTCGATGCTAGGGTCGGATCTGCCATCGACCCTAGGTGCGACCCTCCATGGTTTGAGTCAAAAATATCAGATTTTGTTCTCTCTTTCATGGTTGGGTCCTATGGCTTACTTTCACAATCCATTCTATACATGTTCTATGGTTTAGAACTATACTTTATTCACCTACATGGTTTTAATGACCTCCTCCATGGTTTTCCATGAAAACCGAACCATAGATGGATGATTTGGGTTTCTTCTAAGTCATACCTTCTTCATAAACCATTCTAAAGTCTTAAATAAATCATGGGGAATGTATCCATACCTTAGTTTTGCTGAGATTCAGAGTTCCTATGAATTTCCTCTTCTTCCTTAGCCTTTTCTTCAAGTTTTCCTTCTCTTCTTCTCTTCCTTCTCTTCTCTTTCTCTCAATCCAATTAGGGTTGTAAAAGGATTGAAAGAGGCTTAGGGACGTCCTATTTATAGAGTAAAACCTCCCAAAATAAGTCCCATTGAGTTTAGGAAAGGTTCCAATTGAAATTAGGAAGGTTTCTCAATTTTCGGTTCGTGCTGTTTTTCCCGAATGCCGAGGGTCGATGGGAGGGTCAGACAACTCATAGACCCTGCGACCCATGGTTGAGGGTCGATGGTGAGGGTCGATGGGAGGGTCGGACCTGCCTGTTAAAACATGCGACCCTACCCTCATTTTCACTGTTTTTGGGTAAATTTTCATATTGGGTCTTGGGTTTCTTCACACACTTAGTCTACTTGGCTCGACCATGTTATGTAGACGGGTCCCGACATGAAATATAAGGTTAGGCCGGGTTCGTGGCGTGTGGGTCTTACAATAGACATGTGAATGTTTGTGTGTGGTTAGTGTACTTGATGCGAGTAGGGCATCAGGGGAAGTGTGATGCGGTGCAGTCCTAAGCACTTTAGCTCTATTTCTACTCAAGTCTTGTCCACTGACATCGTCGTATCGCCATTACCTTAGCATAACTATTACGTCGTAGGGCATCAGAGGAGGTGGTCTCGAACCGTGTAGTCTCGACTTTGTCGGGGGGCCTTAGCTTTATCTCTATGGACGTATTGAGGGATGCTGGGGTGAGGCCTTGGATACACTATTTGACATTAGGATTGGTTAGTTGCGAGCCCAGTTTGCAAGCCCTCGCCAACAGGGGCTTACATGTTGGTATAGGTAGAGCATCAGGGGAAGTGTGATGCGGTGCGGTCCTAAGCACTTTAGCTCTATCTCTATTCCATGGTGGGATGGATGTGGACAACAATGGTACTTGATCCGTTGGGTGGGCTTACACACCCTGTGTATAGAGGTGCGGCGGCCACCAAACCTTTCTATTGCACATTGCAAACTTATGAACCATACCAAAGATATGAATTGAATGCATGCATATGTTTGTTGCATTGTTTTGTTTACTCACTGAGCTCAAGTTGGAGAGCTGACCCTCGCGCGCGTAATTCTTTTTAGTTTCTGATGTTGCAGGTTTTATGGTTGAATATTATGTTGACACGCCAACATATAAACGGGTGGGGGCTATGATGAGCAAGTTGTGGAGGACGAATATGACTCGTCAAACTAGCGTTTCAACTATGGAAATGCTTAGTGTTTAATTTTCATATTTGGATATTTGTAATATGTATTAAATTATGTTTTGGTTACTTGGAGATAAATAGAATATTAATTATGATTCATGACTAGACCTCAGTTCATTATCTGTAAGACTTTCGTTATTTACTTTATTATCTCTGATTAATGTGGAATGTGTTTTGGTTTAACATGGTGGGGATAGCCTATTCGAGATCCTGGTTGAACCGTTGGTTTATTGACGATTCATCACACCATTCTGGTTGGTGCAGAATTGGGGTGTGACAGGAAAGGTATAGGAGACCGATTTCGATCGGACGGTTTGTGTAAGACCCGTGTCAATTTAACCCGGTCTTACCATCTTGAACCAGGTTTACCCATCATGGTCGAGTCAAATGGACCAAGGGCATGAAAGAGATCAAGATCCCAGGTACGAAATCGACCCAAAAACACTTAATTCTAGGGGAGGGTCGCACACCCAGGTTTTAAGGGAGGGTCGGACAGCTTAAGACCCTAGGGTCGACGGGATCATCGACCCTCCCATCGACCCTCGGTTTCTGACGAAACTGAAATTAGGAAATTTCCTAATTTTCGGTTGGGATTCTTTCCAAATCTCAATGGGATTATTATAGGACATTCCTAGTTTATTTAAAGGACGTTCCTAAGCCACTTTTACTCCTTTCACAACCCTAATTGACTTGAGAGAAAGAGAGAAGAAGGAAAAGAGGAAGAAAGGTGGCTAGGGAGAAGGCTTAGCAAAAAGGAGAAGAAATTGCAGAGGAAAGTAATCTTCTCAGGTATTGATACTAATTCCATAAGTTTCTACAGACCTTAGGTTAGATATGGTTGAGTGTAGGATTTCGGAGAAACCCAAACCATCCATCCATGGTTAGGTTTTCATGGAAAACCATAGGAGGATGCACGAAAGCTATCTAGATGGATTATACATGGTTCTAGACCATGGATTGACTGTTGAATGAATGTAGGAAGCAAGCCATAGGACCCCAAACACGAAGAATGGGTTAAAAGTGGAAATTGGACCAGAGTGCACCAAGGTTCGCACCGAGGGTCGATAGACCATCCGACCCTAGGTGTTTCTGACCATCGTCCCTCAGCATTCGGGAAGTTCGGGAATGGAGGGAGGGTCGATAGACCCATCGACCCTAGCATCGACCCTAGCATCGACCCTCAGTTGACAGAATGGTTTTTAAATTCTGAATTAATTCTAATTAAATTCTATCGACTTTGTTAGGTTTGCTAGCAATATAATACTGTTATAACAGTGAATCGAAAGCTTGAAAAATATCTATTAGCAAGCTAAGGTGAGGAACCTTAACCCCAAACTAAATTGATTAATAATAAACTGTTTTCTATTTCTTGAGTCCTATGCCATGTTTGATTCTATGCAAATATGTTGTAATGTGCATACAGCATGCCATCCAATATTTCTATTACTTGTTCATGCATATTTACTTTATTGTTTATAACATGATGATGATGATGATGATAGGAATAGGCATGTGCTTGTATGTGTGTAGTTGATGTGCTTGATGCGAGCGAGTATCAGGGAAGGTGTGATGAGAACGTCAATAAACGTTAACCTTTGGCGGGTCTCAGCACTTTAGCTCTATCTCTAACTCAAGTCTTGTGCTTTGGCATCGTCATATCGCCATTATCTTAGCAGAACTATTATGTCGTAGAGTATCAGGGGAGGTGGTCTCGGTCCTTGTAGTCTCTGACTCTACCGGGGGGCCTTAGTTCTATCTCTATGGATGTTCTGAGGGATGCTGGGGTGAGGCCTTTGATACACTGTTTGGCATTAGGATTGGTTAGCAGCGAGCCCAGTTTGCAAGCCCTCGCTAACAAGGGCTTACGTGTTGGTATAGCATTATATAGCAATAAACGTTAACCTTTGTTGTATAATATTATGGTAGGGTGGATGGGGACGACGATAAACGTTAACCTTCGGGCGGGCTTATACACCCTGTGTATAGAGGTGGTGTCAATAAACGTTAACCTTTGACCACCCAACCTTTCTATTGCACATTGCAAACTATAAACCAAGACCAAAGATATGAATTGACTTTTTACATGCATATGTAATGTTGCATTGTTTTGGCTACTCACTGAGCCATGTTGTGTGCTCACCCCTCGACGTCGAATATTTTTAGTTGATGATGCAGGTTATACAGTTGAAGATTACATGAATGCATCGACGTACGGAACTGTAGCAGCTATGGAAGTTGGAGCTGAAGACGATACACACGACTCCTTTTGCGAGTGCAACTCGTGTGTATTCGATTAGATATTTTTGTAGGTTTCTTTATTGGATTTATAGACATGTATTTGATACTTGAATATTTATGTCTCAGTTAAACCCAGAATAATTTGCTATTATTTATGGATATCATTTAGTTCTCAGGTCATATTATTTATAAATTTTCCGCTATTGTGTATTACTCTGATTATGATTGTGGATGCGTGTAAAGTTTGGATAACGCGGGGATAGCCTATTAGAGATCCTGGATGAACCGTTGGTTATTTGGCGGTTCATCACACCATTCTGAACAATACGGAATTGGGGTGTGACAACTTGGTATCAGAGCATCTCAGGCTTTGCCCGCCGAACTGACATGCATTCAAGACCATTGTGAACTGAGATAGGATAAAAGTAAAAGCTTTAATATAAACACACTGTAAGCACCTGTGTTGGTTGAGACAGAAATTAAACAAGACAATAATGTACATATAAAAGGTGGAACCATATATATACACTCACACAAAAAGAGAAGTCCAAGAATTATCCTAATAAACAAATAATTTAGGGTATTATCTATAAGTTGGGTAGTTATCCAAGTATACAAGGATATAATACAGTAGCAAGAAGGGAGCTTCTGTAAAGCAGAAAGTTGGAATACCGAGTTGGTACTCACAAGATGTGAAACTCGATGTAAGACAGAGGAAGAAGGAAAATGGCTAGTAATGCCAAAACCCCTGTAGAGATAAAGGAAAAGATCTCGGGATAAATCAAACAGAGATAAGAGGATAATGGCCATGTAAGTAGATATGTTTATATAGGATGCGGTGCATTATTGATTTATTCTTATGATTATAGAGGATGCACATACCAGATTTTAAACTTTCGTGTCTTGACAGGATACCTTCTTGATTTAACCTGTCAATTGGAGTTACAGATATTGCTTATTTAGTATTAGTCCTGATTATACCAATCTGCACCATTCTCATGATCGACAACATGAACAGAGATACGAACTGAATGAACAGTTAAATGCTTAATCATGTTGAGCGTACATCTACTGATTTATGCCTGATTTATTGATGTATGAAATCTTCTCCAGATTTATTCCTATAGTGCCTTGATCAATGGCATTATATACTCGATAGAACCGGTAACCATGAGGTTAAGAACTGTAGAACCTCTATTTCCATGTATTTAGACCACCGTGCAACTTAATGATCTTTTGATGCCGGTTGGATTACCACAGATTTACTCCTGATCCTTAAAACCTAGATTCGCTAGATAAAGCAAGTGGTTGTCATTATGATAATTGAAAGAAGGAAATGAATTATTTTGGACAAACATTCTGAATTATACACTCCCTGATCATGGTTGATAAAGATGTGTAGTGATAATGGAATTATTGGAAGAAAGATGATTGGATTCAGACTAAATGCTATAGCCAATGAACCTCAGATGAAGTAATGGAGAATCTATTTTGAGATTGCTAAATGGATGGAATTTGGACGCAACCTAATTAGACTTGAGATGGCAGACTATGATGTCATCTTGGGAATGGACTGGTTAGCTCGGCATTCAGCAAACCTATTATGCACCGAAAAGAAGCTAACGTTCAAAGACAAAGAAGGAGCAGAATGCAGTTTCTCGGGAACCAAACTTCCTCGGAGACGCAAGCTCATACTCTCAGCATTAAAGGCTAAGAAGTGCCTTAAGAAAGGAGCGGTCGGATATCTAGTATCAGTGGTCGACCTAACCAAGGACGTGCCACAAATGGAAGATATTGATGTCGTGCGAGATTTTCCTGATGTATTTCCGGAGGAATTACCCGGATTACCACCCGACCGAGCCACGGAGTTTGTAATAGACCTTATACCTGGAGCCGCACCAGTATCAAAAGCACCTTATAGAATGGCTCCTACTGAACTGAAGGAATTAAAAGTGCAACTACAAGAACTGCTGGATAAGGGTTATATTAGGCCCAAGGAATATCTCCATGGGGAGCACCGGTGTTGTTCGTAAAGAAGAAGGATGGTAGTGTTCGATTATGTATCAACTATCAAGAGTTGAATAAACTGACCATCAAGAATCGATACCCACTACCCAGGATCGATGACTTGTTCGATCAGTTACAAGGAGCAAAGGTATTTTCAAAGATCGATCTTCGATCAGGCTATCATCAACTGAAGATTAAAGAAGGTGACATTCCGAAGATAGCTTTCAGGACAAGATACGGACATTATGAGTTCGTAGTGATGTCCTTCGGACTAACTAACGCACCGGCAACATTCATGGAACTTATGAACCGGGTTTTCCACGACATGTTGGATACGTCGGTCATAGTATTTATTGATGACATATTGGTATATTCCAAAGACAAGGAAACCCATGTCAAGAACCTAAACGCAGCCCTACAGCGTTTAAGAAAAGAGAAGTTATACGCCAAATTTTCAAAGTGTGAGTTTTGGCTAAGTGAAGTTGCCTTTCTAGGCCATGTAGTATCCGCGGAAGGAATCAAAGTGGACCCCAGTAAGATCGAAGCTATTGTGAAGTGAGAAGCACCAAAGAGCGTCTCAGAAATTAGAAGTTTCCTGGGTCTAGCTGGATATTATCGGAGATTCGTAGAAGACTATTCTCGGATTGCCGTACCTCTCACCAGTTTGACCAAGAAAGGAGAAAAGTTCGTATGGACGGATAAGTGTGAAAAGAGCTTTCAAACACTGAAGACCAGATTGATATCCGCTCCAATTTTAACCATTCCCGTTCCAGGACAGACATTTACCTTATACACGGATGCATCGGGATTGGGATTAGGATGTGTGCTTATGCAAGGAGAACAAGTAGTTGCGTATGCATCAAGATAGTTGAAGGTACATGAGAAGAATTACCCCACTCACGATTTGGAGTTAGCGGCACAGTACATGCTGTCAAGATATGGAGACACTACCTATACGGAGAGAAATTTCAGATTAAGTCGGACCATAAAAGCCTTACGTATCTATTTAATCAGAAGGAGTTAAATATGAGACAAAGAAGATGGCGGGAACTATTGAAAGAGTATGATTGTGATATCCAGTATCATCCAGGAAAAGCAAATGTAGTAGCAGACGCATTGAGCAGAAAAGCAATGATAAAATCTCAAGGAGAAACTAGCACAACTGCAGCAATGTGTACTACCGGGATGGTATTCAATCACGGTGATGAGCAGTATGTGATAGACACACCGGATGGATCAACCAACCAAGGGTTCATTCATCGGTTTTCAAATATGTTCGCGGCATTGAAGATAATACCGGATATAGTGGATGAAGTGAAGACAGCTATCAAAGTAGATCCTTATCTGAGAACGGTACAAGAAGATATTGAGAAAGGTAGGACTAACCCTGAGTTCACCTTGGATGACGAGAAGGTACTGAAATACAAAGGAAGAATATGTGTACCCGAAACAGAAAGTGTGGACATTAGACACCGACTCATGAAAGAAGCCCACACCACCATCTACTCGGTACATCCTGGGAGTACAAAGATGTATCATGACCTAAAGAAATTATACTGGTGGAGGGGAATGAAGGCAGATGTAGCCAAGTTCGTGTCTAAATGCCTAAATTGTCAGAAGGTAAAGGCGGAACGACAAAGACCCGCAGGACTATTACAACCATTACCGGAACCAGCATGGAAATGGGACTGCATCACTATGGACTTCGTCACAGGACTACCACTGACTCCTCGAGTAGTTGACGCAGTTTGGGTGATTGTAGACCGTCTGACTAAAACAGCTCGCTTCATACCGATACGACCCCAATATACACTCGAAAGGTTAGCAAAGCTGTATGTGGATAATATTGTTCGGTTACATGGTGTTCCAGAAAACATTGTGTCCGATAGAGATCCACGATTTACTTCCAAATTTTGGGAAGGACTGCAAAAGGCCATGGGCACAACATTGAAGTTCAGCATTGCATTCCACCCACGCAGCACGGACGGTCGGAGCGTACAATTCAGATTTTAGAAGATATGCTACGAGCATGTGTGATTGATTTCAAGGGATCATGGGACGAAAAGTTACCATTGATCGAGTTCGCTTACAATAACAGCTATCAGGCTACTATACAGATGTCACCTTATGAAGCACTGTATGGTAGGAAGTGCCGAACTCCCTTGTTTTGGAATGAAGTTGGAGAACGTAGTATTGTTGGACCAGAATTTGTTGAAGAGACTTGTCGAGTGGTCGACATCATCAAGGAAAGAGTAAGAGTAGCTCAGAACCGTCAAAAGCAATACGCAGATACTCGACGAAGAGATCTAGAGTTCGCCGTAGGCGAAAAAGTATTTTTGAAAGTATCGCCTATGCGAGGATTGAAGAGGTTCGGACAGAAAGGAAAACTAAGTCCAAGATATGTCGGACCATATGAGATTCTGGCTAAGCGTGGGAAAGTAGCTTATCAGTTAGCACTACCACCATCTATGTCAAGTGTGCATGACGTATTTCACATATCCTTATTGAATAAGTATGTCAAAGACCCAACACATGTGTTGACAGTGGATTTGCCGGAACTGACTGATGATTTGACATTTGAAGTAATACCAACGGAAATCACTAGTCGAAAGGTTCAACGTCTACGCAACAGAGATATCTACTATGTTAAGGTCACATGGAAAAGTAGAGACATGGAAGAGATTACATGGGAAGAAGAAAATGCTATGAGAAAGCAATACCCTGACTTGTTTGATTCAGAAGATACGTACAATTTCGAGGACGAAATTTTTATAAGTTGGGGGGAGTTGTAAGACCCATGTCAATTAACCCGGTCTTACCATCTTGAACCAGGTTTACCCATCATGGTCGAGTCAAATGGACCAAGGGCATGAAAGAGATCGAGATCCCAGGTACGAAATCGACCCAAAAACACTTAATTCTAGGGGAGGGTCGCACACCCAGTGAAGCAGGGTCGGACCTCCCAAAACAGAAAGTCAGACCCTCAGTTTTTAAGGGAGGGTCGGACAGCTTAAGACCCTAGGGTCGACGGGATCATCGACCCTCCCATCGACCCTCGGTTTCTGACGAAACTGAAATTAGGAAATTTCCTAATTTTTGGTTGGGATTCTTTCCAAATCTCAATGGGATTATTATAGGACATTCCTAGTCTATTTAAAGGACGTTCCTAAGCCACTTTTACTCCTTTCACAACCCTAATTGAATTGAGAGAAAGAGAGAAGAAGGAAAAGAGGAAGAAAGGAGGCTAGGGAGAAGGCTTAGCAAAAAGGAGAAGAAATTGCAGAGGAAAGTAATCTTCTCAGGTATGGATACTAATTCCATGAGTTTCTACAGACCTTAGGTTAGATATGGTTGAGTGTAGGATTTCGGAGAAACCCAAACCATCCATCCATGGTTAGGTTTTCATGGAAAACCATAGGAGGATGCACGAAAGCTATCTAGATGGATTATACATGGTTCTAGACCATGGATTGACTATTGAATGAATGTAGGAAGCAAGCCATAGGACCCCAAACACGAAGAATGGGTTAAAAGTGGAAATTGGACCAGAGTGCACCAAGGGTCGCACCGAGGGTCGATAGACCATCCGACCCTAGGTGTTTCTGACCATCGACCCTCAGCATTCGGGAAGTTCGGAATGGAGGGAGGGTCGATAGACCCATCGACCCTAGCATCGACCCTAGCATCGATCCCTCGGCTGACGGAATGGTTTTTAAATTCTGAATTAATTCTAATTAAATTCTATCGACTTTGTTAGGTTTGCTAGCAATATAATACCGTTATAACAGTGAATCGAAAGCTTGGAAAATATCTATTAGCAAGCTAAGGTGAGGAACCTTAACCCCAAACTAAATTGGTTAATAATAAACTGTTTTCTATTTCTTGAGTCCTATGCCATGTTTGATTCTATGCGAATATGTTGTAATGTGCATACAGCATGCCATCCAATATTTCTATTACTTGTTCATGCATATTTACTTTATTGTTTATAACATGATGATGATGATGATGATGATAGGAATAGGCATGTGATTGTATGTGTGTGGTTGATGTGCTTGATGCGAGCGAGTATCAGGGGAGGTGTGATGAGAACGTCAATAAACGTTAACCTTTGGCGGGTCTCAGCACTTTAGCTCTATCTCTAACTCAAGTCTTGTGCATTGGCATCGTCGTATCGCCATTACCTTAGCGGAACTATTATGTCGTAGAGTATCGGGAGGTGGTCTCGGTCCTTGTAGTCTCGACTCTACCGGGGGCCTTAGCTTTATCTCTATGGATGTTCCGAGGGATCTTTGGGGTGAGGCCTTGGATACACTGTTTGGCATTAGGATTGGTTAGCAATGAGCCCGGCTTGCAAGCCCTCGCTCACGGGGGGCTTACGTGTTGGTATAGCATTATATAGCAATAAACGTTAACCTTTGTTGTATAATGTTATGGTAGGGTGGATGGGGACGACGATAAACGTTAACCTTCGGGCGGGCTTCCACACCCTGTGTATAGAGGCAGTGTCAATAAACGTTAACCTTTGACCACCCAACCTTTCTATTGCACATTGCAAACTATAAACCAAGACCAAAGATATGAATTGACTTTTTGCATGCATATGTAATGTTGCATTGTTTTGGCTACTCACTGAGCCATGTTGTGTGCTCACCCTCGACGTCGAATATTTTTAGTTGATGATGCAGGTTATACAGTTGAAGATTACATGAACGCATCGGCGTACGGAACTGTAGCAGCTATGGAAGTTGGAGCTGAAGACGATACACACGATTTCTTTTGCGAGTGCAACTCGTGTGTATTCGATTAGATATTTTTGTAGGTTTCTTTATTGGATTTATAGACATGTATTTGATACTTGAATATTTATGTCTCAGTTAAACACAGAATAATTTGCTATTATTTATGGATATCATTTAGTTCTTAGTTCATATTATTTATAAATTTTCCGCTATTGTGTATTACTCTGATTATGATTGTGGATGCGTGTAAAGTTTGGATAACGCGGGGATAGCCTATTAGAGATCCTGGTTGAACCGTTGGTTATTTGGCGGTTCATCACACCATTCTGAACAATGCGGAATTGGGGTGTGACAGTTTGGGTGCCTAACCCCTTCCCATAATCGTAACCTGAGGCTTACCCAATCTCTGATGGACCAAAAATCCAATATAAGGGTCATGAGTCAATTGAAGTCTTACCTTAGGGTGAGATTACACATTTCTGAGGTCCTAGACCTCATTCTAGATGGCGACTCCCAAATCCATCCATCTTTGTCCTCACAGAGGGGTGGATTGAGTAGTCTAACGGCCACTCAGATGATTAAGTCAGTTCTCAGAACAAACAGTATGAAGTATATAAGAGAAAAATATTTCTTTGAGAGTGGTTTAAGGTTTGGTTATCAGTGTGGATGTAAAATTATTTGTCCTTGTACCTTTGTGCTTGTGAGTATTTATAGATGCGTACAACTAATCGAAGTGGTCCGAAATACTCGATTTAGTTGGATAATGGTTTACAACTATATCTTTAGCAGTTCACCATTGGATTGTGATCTTACGATCAGTATAGATATGGTTGCCGACGTATAGGTCCCCTAAAACTCGGCCTGCATACACAGATTGAGGAAACGTTTCCCACCAGACTGGGAAATGTCCAATTTGAACTATATCATGCCACGTATATGACACGTGTTGTGATGTAGATGTCCCTGATTCCAGGGACACATATCGCTCCATCATTGGCTAGTAGAATGTGGTACTAATAGTAGTGTCAATATGTAGTTCTCTTTATTTTGGGCAATGTAGATCAGACATAGAAATGCATATGGGTTAGGATATACTTTTAGGGAGAATGCTCAAATTTCAACAACTAAAAGAAAGACTGGCTTTCGTTGGACAGAATGAGTGCTTAACACATTCCTGTCTCCATAACATTATCCTTAACTAACCTCTAACCAGACCATGAGTATAGAGTTCGTTGCTCTTTCCTATTGGGATGTGCTATCTATTAGTCTTAGGCCTTTATCCTAGATGATGACTCCCCTTGTCCACCTCTATTGAGGAAGGCGAATTGTATAACCGTTATACCACTATCAGTTGATCTGTTAGTTAAAACTCGTTTTAAACACGTACCGTACAATCGTATCGTACTCAACTGCTTAGTACGTGTATTACTGTATTGACTTAAAAAATACTTTAAAATACTCCATACTCCAAGCCTTGCCATTTAAAATGTGTACCATACCATATCCATATTTTGAGCTGCATCTTTAATGAGTAATTGGTCGATTAATCCCATATCGTTTAATATTCTTATTGCCTTCTATATGTAACCGATGTGGGATTAAAGACTGCTACTTCCATATAATTGCTTCTGAACTCATTACTTTATTACTCGTTAGAGTAGGTTTAGTTTGTGGCTCATAACAAATGTATATTGTAGGCCACCATAGAGCGTTCTCTCTCTCTCTCTCTCTCTCTCTCTCCCTCTTTGTGTGGATTCATGTTTGGAGTCTTGGACAAACATAAAACATCAATCAACTACTTGACTGAAGCTGATAATTCTCATCGTTTCATAGCCAACACAACATAAATGTCATATATTCCATTGATTTAGGTATAACTCTTCAATTTATGGGAGTATATTGCCATTTCTTTCACCTACCGTATTATATTTGATCCTTTTAAAACTAATACCGTCCATTTTAGTTTTTTTTACTATTCTCAAAATGTTTGATCGTTTTTTGACTGTACTATTCTTACTTTGCTCATTTTAAAACCCATTTCGTCCTGTTTTGTTTTTTTACAATTCCCGTTTTAACTAACTATACTTGAGACCCATGCACATGCGCTTGGGTGGCCTTTGTTATGTCAAATCGATCCTCATTGGTTGACCGCAACACTTATATATGTATTTAAATGCCAAAGTGATCATCCCCTAGTGAAGGAGACCAACGGATAACTGATTGGGACCAAAACCGATTAGGCCTATTAACCGACCGACTAATTACCTGTCCACCATAATTACCTGTCCACCATGATTCTGGGCTTTGGAGATCAATTGCCTAATCAGTCACCATGTTGTGGGTTGGTTTCTTTCTTGATTTAGCCTCCCATTGTTGCCTTTTTATTTATTTTTTAATAAATTAAATGACTGGAGCCGGCGGACATCCCTAGAAAAAGCTATACGGTGCCGGATAAGATTAAAGAACTGACGTGTCAAAATAAAGTTGGGGTTTATAGGAACTACCAGTTGGACTTTAACCCCCCCAAAAAAAAAAATCTCCAATTGAAATTCATGGATAGGATGATGAGACACTCCTGTGTCCTTTTTAGAGGAGCCTGCCCTTCTCATTTCAGGGCGTGCCTAATCAGCACAAATGGCAGATAAAATAGTGGGATCTCAGTTTCCACTTCGCATCATTCCATTGGCTGTTGAGATAGCGTATAGACGTGACGCGGCAAACGCGTAGAGAAAGATTCTACGGTGGGGAAGGAACGCCGACACGACCTCGACTTCGATCCCGATCTCGGGCTACTATTGATTTGATTCAAATAAAAAAAGAATAGCGTGGAGTGTACGACAATGATTCAATCCCCGACGCATTTTTTACCCGGAGACACCTCTCTGTCTATCTCTCCCTCAATTTTTGAAGAAATTTCTGCTTCAAAATTCCATTGATCGATTCGATTCGGATAAAGAAAGGATCTAATCTTTCTTGTAACTCAAAACCACTAAAGATGCAGAGATTCGTCGATAACTCCCTTGCTGTTATTAAAGAGTAAGTTATTAAACTTATTCTATTCTCCTGCGTTCTTATGTTATTTGTCATTTTCGGAATTACTACTCGATTTGAATCTTCCGCCCCTTCCTTCTCCCCTTCTTTTCTGTTTAATATAATTTATTATTTCCTAAGATAATTTCTGGTTTACGTATATTTCCAGGTTAATCATAGAGTGGGATATTCGATGAGTAATTGTAATTACGCATTTTGCTTCTTTCGCACGTGAACTTGATCCCTAATAATATTTACGTATCGTCTTCAATGAACTCTTTTGTTTTGAATTTCTTGGTTATTTTTTTTTCTCTTAGATAAATTTAATATTATGGATATGAGCAGCTAGCTGCGTTTAATTATCATAGGAGATAGACCGGGGGATTGCTTACTCTAGATGAATCATATGGGTGGAGGCCAATTATTTCGGGGGAAACCACAAGTTGGGTAGTTTGCCTGCCAGCATTTAATGTTGGCCTTTTTTCTCTTTTTGAAGGTGTTCTTCTGTCCGAATTATTAGCCCTTGATACATGGGTTCGGAAATGGGGGCTTTTAATGAAGTATTGTCTATGGATTTGCCTTTTTGATGTTCCCTAAGAAGTTAAATTTCCTTCCTTTACCTCAGTTTGCCATGGTCTGCTGCTATACATCAAAAGAACATGTGTTTGTTTATGGAATCATATTTATTAAAATCCATACAGTTGATCCATGAATATTACACAGATTTTGCCCAATTTTTGCCTCCTGCTGACCAAGCAGGATATCGATTACCCATTGACCTTCTGCATTTTGTAATTATACAAAATAATTAACTCTCTTACTCTAGGATTTGGGCATCTCCCCTGGAAGGGTTGACAATGCTTTCATTATTGTGGTAGTGCCTATTACTTGAAATCTTGCAATGAAAGAAATACTAATTCTTCTATTGTGCACATCTGAAGTTGTAATATGAAGTACAGAGGCTGTTTCAGTTCCTGTTTGCTAAGGAATTAATGTGGGGATTCATTGGGAAAAATAATGGGTTAACTGAGTTTTGCATGATCATTGGAAAAAGAAAATTGTTGAATTAGCTGAGGGCTCTTGTTTGCCAGAGCTGTGATCCCTGTTTGAGGATGGTATAAGAACTAAGTAACCAAATCTTCCAATCCAAGCCTCAAGCATCAAGACATTCAAACCAGTTTTAGTAGCCATGAAGTGGTATTAGTTACGAGGAGAGGAAATTGCCTTTAGGAAGGAAAACACAGGAAGGGGAAGGAGTACTTATTTGTTTCTCAGAAGTTTATATTCTCTCATGGAAACAAAGAGGATTAGGTTCCCTAAGAGAATGGATATTGTTGAGGCTGTAATAACTTAGTGGTAGCTAGTATAGTCACTATTTAGTGTTGTAATATGGGTACAAGGGTAGAATTGTTTCATAGTCAAGGATTAAAGTATCGTGTCTCGGTAGCGTATCGGGCGGACGATTTTAAGAGACGTATCATATCGTATCGTGGATATGGTGGATATACGTAGATATGCGTGGATACGGGGCAAGATATGCACGACAATGATTAGGGAATATGCAAAACATAATTTTTAAGCATAAAAACACTATAACAAGCAATCTTCAAGTATTTCCGATGATTAAAGACATATTTCATGACATCAAATGAAATACAATCTTCGGCTTGCATGAACTACTGGTTTTCAGCAAGGAAGAAGACCAGAAAACTGGAAAAAATCACTTGTATCAAGATTTATATGTGTGTATCGACTGTATCGAACAGTATCGTTTGTATCGAGGTGTATTGAATAGCATCAGTTAAATACACTTCGATATAAGTTTGATTTATTTATTTATTTTTTTTGCAAGAAAATGGAAACTTAAGGGGGTGTTTGGTAACACTCCAGAAGTTGGATTCTGACTTCTGGAGCATAAATGGAGTAGAAGCCTGTTTGGTAACCCGGTTCGGACTTCTGGAGAATCCATGAGTGAACCGGCTCCAAATGAGCTCTATAATCCAATTTTTTGGAGCATCAAATAGATGCTTTTCGACTTCAGAGCACAATTTTTGGAGTAAAAATCACCCCACACCACTACTACCACCAACTACTACCACCAACTACCACCACCAACACCACAACCCACCAGCCACCACCCACCACCGCCACCACCCTCCACCACCCACTACCGCCACCACCACCACCACCACCACCACCACACCGCCACCACCCACCACCACCTACCATCGCCACCACCACCAACCACCGGCCACCAACCACCGCCACCACCACCAGCCACCAACCACCGCCACCACCACCTACCACCACCACCAACTATCACCCACCACTGCCGCCACCACCACCACCAACTATCACCCACCACTGCCGCCACCACCACCACCCTTTGTTGCCACCACCACCAACCACCCACCACCGCCACTACCACCATCCTCAATCACCACCCACCGCCACCTACTATCGCCACCACCACCAGCCACCAACCACCGCCACCACCGCCACCTACCATCGCCACCACTACCAGCCACCAACCACCGCCACCACCACCCACCACCACCACCATCACCCACCACCACCGCCACCACCATTTACTACCACCCACCACCACCGCCACCACCCTCCACCACCACCACCACCCACCCACCGCCACCCTTCACCACCACCTCCCACCCACCACCACCGTCACCAACCATCACCACTCACCACTAGTGCCACCATCCGTCACCCCCCACCACTACTCTGGAGTCCATGACTAAATTAGGTTAACAAACATGTTTCTACTCCCTCATACTTTTGAATCCTTTTGAAGTTGGAGTAGAAATTTGAACCAGAAGTAAGAATCCCAGAGTTGAAGTTTTACCAAACACCCCCTAAGTGTATCGATGCGTATTGAGTATCAATCATATTGAAGTGTATTAAGCCGTATTGGTTTGATACAGTCGATACATGTAGATACACTTTTTGTTTTAAAAAAAGAGATACAAATCGAAGAGTATGATATAGATATGTATCAGTCGATACGGGTGTATCGATACGATACTTGAAACCATGCTCATAGAGTTATAGGGCTTTTTTTTATTATTTTTTTTTGTATTTGTACACATTCTAGATTGTTCTCAATATTATAAATAAAGCTGGCCTGTGTTCCATTAGACACAAGTCATTACATCAATTGAACACGGTATTAGAGTAGAGGTTTTGAAACCCTAAAATTGAGATCTCTCTCTCTCTCTCCAGTTTTGCATCTACCATTGCCATCCTCTCTCTTCTCTCTCGGTGGTTCCTCTCTAAATCCATTGAGAGCCTTCCCTTTCCTTGAAAATCTCTTAGAACCTAAATTAATAGGAGATTTTTTCCCCATGATCTGAGAGACTTACCAGTTTCACAATATTATTTTTCTGTGCCTTTTTTTTTTCACTCTACAGAGTCAACCCTATATGTCAACTTTTCGGGGCCAATCCTTTTTTTTTTTTTTTGGTGATGCTCAGAGTCGATCCCTACCTTTTTTCATCAAGCTGATTTATTGATTTCTAAGGTCATCCCTAGGTCTTGACTTTTCGGAGGAAGGTTTTCTTTGGTAGCGTTTTTTTTTCTTCCTTCCGGCTGATTGCTCCTCTTTGTGTGGATTATCTTGTTTGACATATCAACTGCGTCAATTGGGATGGAAGGATTGACTCCTGCCAATTTTCCTTCCTTTCCGGTTTGCTTTATCAAGCTTGAAGGTACCAACTATTTGATGTGGTCTCACTCATGCTGCCTTTTTATCAAATCCCGTGGGCTTTATGGGTATCTGACAAGAACTACAGCGAAGCCTTCTACTGCAGGTACTGCTCTTGATAAATGGGATTGTGAAAACTCCATTGTTATGGTTTTTCTTGTCAATTCCACGTAGTCCCAGATAGCTCGAGGATATCTCCTTGATTCTACTGGCAAAATTTGGAAGGCTGCCCATGATAGTTATTCCCAGGTTAGGAATGATGCTTAGGTCTTCGAAATCCGTAAGAAGGTGCATGAGTTGAAACAAAAAGAGCTTACTCTGTCACAGTTCCAACCCACTTCAGCCACCGATGTTGCCAAATTCAAGAAACAGGAAGACAAGATCAGATTTTATGACTTTTTGGCCAGATTGAATATTGAATATGATCAGCCTTGGGCTCAATTTTGAGTCGTGCCCCATCCCTACTCTGGAGCAGTCCTATCCCATGATTTAGCTTGAGGACAGCCGCCATGTGACTATGCTTCCACAACTTGCTCCAGCCCCTCCAGAGCGATCTGCCCTTGTTCCCCGGCCTCCACCTCGCAATGTTGTTCGTCGGTTTGGTGGCTCTTTTCCACCAAGGCCCTTGTGAAGTGCGACTATTGTGGTAAGCAATGTCATACCCGGGAATCTTGCTAGAAACTCCATGGTCCGATGGTCGTCCTTTTGACAGCTCTAGTCATGGTCGAGGTTGTAGTCGTTGCAACTCTGGCCAGGCGAACCTTACTAAGGTCTCTGACTCTGCATAAATTGGCTTTTTTCTGTCCTCTGATAAGCTTGTTGCCTTTTGGCGTCTTCTGATCAAGGTGAAGCCTCTTCGACATGCAGGCTGTAGTGACTATTTCTGCCTCAACTTCCTCTTCTGCTAATTCCAATCTTGCCAGTTTAGCTATTCCCTTTTGTGGTCATAGTGCATCTGTTCCTTCTCCCTTGTGGATTATCGACTCCGGGGCTTTAGGTCACATGACTGGTTCCACTGTCCTTTTCCTTCAGTACATTCCTTACTCTGGTAAAGGCATGGTTCATTTGGCTAATGGGACTCATTCCACTATTTCTGGGATGGGCTCTGTTTCTTGTTCTTTAACATTGTCCGTTTCCTCAGTTTTGCATGTTCCCAATTTTCCCACTAATTTATTATCCATTAGTATTATTACTTCCACTCTTAATTTCAAAGTCACCTATTTTCCCTCTCATTGCGTTTTTGAGGATTTGGTGATAGGGGCAACGATTGGCTTTGGTAGAGTGTATGGTGGTCTATATCTGCTTGATGATAGATCTTCTTCGGTCTCTGGTCAGGCTCTTCAGATTTTTTCTCTGTTTACGTTAGAGATACTATAGTGGCACCGTCGTCTGGGACATCCTCCTTTAGGCACTTTACCTAGGCTTTTTCCTTCTTTTTAACATTGTAATTTGGGACAGTTTTTTTGTGAGACATGTTTTGGTCATACAAAAATCAAATCAATTATTTTGTTTCTGATAATAAAAGTGTCACTCCTTTTGCTTTAATTCATTCAAATATTTGGGATCCTTCCCATTGTTTGTCTATTTTCGGTTTTTGCTGGTTTGTTACTTTCTTCGACTATTTTTCTCAGACTACTTGGGTTAATTTGTTGCGCACTGAAGGGGAGGTTTTTGCTTGCTTTCAATACTTCCATCGTATGGTGTAGATGTAATTCACTGCCTTTGTTAAGGTTCTTCGCAGTGATAATGTTACACCCCATTTTGTTTCGACCGGATGTGTGAAAGGGATCGCCCACTGGCGATCTTAGCTCATCCAGAATCCTACACAAGCGGTGTACACCCAAACCATCATTTCAACCATAACAAATAATATTTCCAAAATCAGAGAAATAGGAGAGTTAACAGCGGAAGAATTTAATATGTATCAAATCATAAGTATGATGACATTTAATGTTATAATATAAATTAGACTGTAGGTTATGGTCTTACAACGACATGTACTCAAAACATAATATTATCTTTACATACCCGATCATTTACAAGTATATTCAAAAACTATATGGAAAACTAACAAAAACCAACTCTACACCACAGACGGGCCACGAGCTTAGCAAGAGTCGATTCACCTGCAGGAACATCTAAAGCAACAATATAATATAGGGTGAGCAATCCACAGCTTAGTGAGGAACACCGACATACAATCACACAAATGCATGATTAGATTTATTTAAGTCTGGCTATGATTTGCTGAAGTCTTCCTGGGACTCACCACACTACTTCGGGCGTTGTACCCTTGGACTTAGGGAAAAGCACAGGGCATAACCCCACAGTTTGGGTACTGTGGAACTTGCACCCTCAAGTGACACACACAAGGCAGCCTTGCTATCAAGCGTACGGACCCCCATTCAATAGGTTCCCTCCTAGTGGCTGGGACTCGGCCCTACTACCCCTTCCCTCCTATCAGCACGTCAGTAACCGAGGGGAATAAGTGATGCAGTCCAAGAAGCAACCAGTCCAAGGTACCGTCAACATGGACCCGGGCCTAGCCCATACTGTTCACGTGAACACTGTTCACACGGTACTGTTCACGTGAATAGTACCAACAGCATTAGTTATGACTCTTTTGATTAGTTTCCTAATTTTCAGTTTACTTATTTCCATTGTTTAGTTTCTTAAAAATTAGGCTAGTTAGTTTAAAAGTCTTAGTTGCTTGGAGACTAAGATTTGCCTAAAATCGAGTTTCATAATTCCAGTTTTTAGAAACTTTCCTATTTCTATGTTTTAGAAACTTCCTAAGTTATAAAGGAGGTTTAGCTTTTCCAAATTTCGTTATTTCCTATTTTATTTGTAACGTTTCAAAGCTATAAATAAAGAGAATGCAGGCTGGCGGCAGTAGAGAGAATTTTCCAGAAAAAAAGAGAGTGAAACTCCTATTTTCTGGTTGAGTCTCCAAGGTTGTGAGACTCAACCGAACTCTATTTCCTTTGTTCCTTTGCATTCAATACTCCTATTTTTGTTCTTTGTTGCTGGTTATATGTGAAACACTCAGCACCAATTAGAGGAAGTAAAAACCAAATCAGCAGCCGACATCCTTTGAACCTGCCCAGGTTTTGGCGGTACCAGGTACAGCAAGGTTACAAAGCACATAGCTCCTTCAATTCTTTTCGGATCATTCTCAAATTTTGAAGGGTGTTCATAATTATTATAAAGGCCATTCAACCCAAGTTTCATCAATTTCTGACGGTCGGATTTCCAGATAAGAATTTTTTTCTATTATTTTTCTCTGCAGATTTTTGTGTTGGACTGAATTAAGATCCTATAGCAAAGAGGGCTTATTAATTTGAGATGTTTTAACCTCTTTGCCATCAGTTGGTATCAGAGCATGGCTGAGGAGAGTTCTACCTCTCTTAATCAGTCCAATAATCTCAATGACCTTGTTAATTTGGTTCTCCAACGCTTGACCAAAATGGATGCCAAGTTAGATAGCGTGGATGGGAGAATAAGTAATTTAGAGGAACGGGATAATCCTAGGCCGACTAGACTGGAAGCCCCTAGAAAGGAAGCCCTTAATGCCAACCTAATGCCAAGACGTATTCTTAGGGCTCCTCAAAGAGTCCCTAGAGAGGAATACCACAACCCACCCTATGATGACTATGATGAACCTATCCGTTACCAAACCCATAAAGTACGGATGGACCTCAAGGAGTTTCATGGGAGGCAAGACCCTGAAGCCTTTCAAGATTGGCTGAATGCCTTAGATGACTACTTTGATTGGTTTAGCCTTCCCGAACCTAGAAAGCTGCAATTGGCCCGCTCTAAACTAGTGGGGGGTGCTCGTGATTGGTGGCGTAACTATAAATATAGTCTCATGAGGAGTTGTAGAGAACCCACTACTTGGGAGGAGATGAAGGAAGAATTGAAAGAAAAGTATTTGCCTCGGTCTTTCCAAAGAAGGTTGCACGACCAGCTGAACAATCTTCGTCAAGGTAATATGAGTATGGAAGACTATGTATACCAATTTGATCAATTATGTGCACGGTCAGGTTCACGAGACAATGATGATCAAATGATATTTTGTTTTCGTTTGGGGTTACGACCTGAGATTAGAAAAAAAATGGGTGTGGTTGATATTGTTAGTTTTAACGACTGTGTTGATAAAGCTTTCCAAGCCGAGGACCTTTTGAAGTCAACACCAAAGCCCACCTCCAATTCTTATGAATTGAAGCACCCTACACCAAACAGTAAAGCCATAGGGACTACATCTCATGCTATTCCAATGACAGATAAAGGTAAAACTCCTATGGTAGCAGCTACAGATGTACAATGCTATCACTGCAATGCATATGGTCACTTTGCTAGAGATTGTCCACAAAAATTAAAGGTAAACTCCATAGTTGCTGAAATCGAGGCCAACCCAGATACACAGGTATGTGAACCACAAAGTGATGACACTTCTGTTCCTAATACGGATGTCATGGATGATGGTGAGAATTCATATGGAATCCATATAATCAGCAGTATGGTTTTGATTGCCTAAAAAATAGATGTGGATAATTTTGATGCCTTTGCTAAAGCTCCAGGGATTGAGAAAGGTGACCACAGTTCTGATGAAGACCATGGTATTATGGAAACAATTGCGAAAAATGAAGAATTGAACAAGATAATCCCTATGAATACCACGATTTCACTTGACTTTCCTCAAGATGTTGAGCATATTGACTTTGTGATACCGTCTAAATATCTTGAAGAAAGTGGACCCAAAGTGATGGATTTTCTTCCAACATTGCAAGGACAACCAAAATTTCAAAATCAGAAGACGTTGCCTACCGAACCCACTGAAATCATTCTTCATCATTATCAAACTCGTGGACGAGTTCATTTTAAGTGGGGGGGAGTTGATGCAGTCCAAGAAGCAACCAATCCAAGGTACCGTCAACATGGGCCCGGGCTTAGCCCACACTGTTCACGTGAACACTGTTCACGCGGTACTGTTCACGTGAACAGTACCAATAGCATTAGTTATGACTCTTTTGATTAGTTTCCTAATTTTCAGTTTACTTATTTCCATTGTTTAGTTTTCTAAAAATTAGGCTAGTTGGTTTAGAAGTCTTAGTTGCTTGGAGACTAAGACTTGCCTAAAATCGAGTTTCCTAATTCCAGTTTTTAGAAACTTTCCTATTTCTGTGTTTTAGAAACTTCCTAAGTTATAAAGGAGGTTTAGCTTTTCCAAATTTCGTTATTTCCTATTTTATTTGTAATGTTTCAAAGCTATAAATAAAGAGAATGCAGGCTGGCGGCAGTAGAGAATTTTCCAGAAAAAAAAAGAGTGAAACTCCTATTTTCTGGTTGAGTCTCCAAGGTTGTGAGACTCAACCGAACTCTATTTCCTTTGTTCCTTTGCATTCAATACTTCTATTTTTGTTCTTTGTTGCTGGTTATATGTGAAACACTCAACACCAATTAAAGGAAGTAAAAACCAAATCAGCAGCCGACATCCTTTGAACCTGCCCAGGTTTTGGCGGCACCAGGTACAGCAAGGTTACAAAGCTCATAGCTCCTTCAATTCTTTTCGGATCATTCTCAGATTTTGAAGGGTGTTCATAATTATTATAAAGGTCATTCAACCCAAGTTTCATCAATTCTGACGGTCGGATTTCATAAAAGAATTTTTTTCTATTACTTTTCTCTGTAGATTTTTGTGTTGGACTGAATTAAGATCCTATAGCAAAGAGGGCTTGTTAATTTGAGATGTCTTAACCTCTTTGCCATCAATAAGCCTATGTCAATATGTTTAGCCCTACTGCCAGGGGTCGCAGTCATGGGGTCTACATGTTCCACTAACCATGGAAACCTGCATGACATCAATTTATATGTACAATACCCTAGCTAGGATTTTCGAACCTAGTACCTCGGGCATCATATCTTTGACTAAAGTAACAGAGGGACAACACCCTAGCTAATACTCCTGACCCTTGTCCCTCGGGCATCGTAGTTTTACTAGGATGACTGTCCACCTGAATGGCAGTCACGGTACCAGTACTTCAGTCTCCGTCATTACGGATCAACTTTTTTCGGGGCTCATAGTTTGTGTGGTGCCTCAGCTAACGCCAGCCTTACTCTCTTTTCTTATAGCGGAATATAACCCAACAAAGCTTTACCCCGAAAACCGACAAGAAGTAGCTTTGCGTCTAAGCCACCAGCACGTTGATGCTTGCTCAACATTCAATCCACATTGCCATCATCTTGCGTTCCCTCAAGATACTGGCACCGTCTAGGGCCACTTGTGCCATATGCCCGACACCCTAAACGTGCATCCTCGCATTACCGAGCAATACCATCCGACAACATGACTTCCTTGTCATAGAAGCCTAGCAATTAGTGCCACTCTGCCACTAGGTGAGCATGCTAGCCCGCTCATGGCTACGACTAGCCAATCATCAAATCCAGCATAGAGGGTTTCCTTTAAGCCCACGTCACCAACATGTCCTAGGCATGTCAAACCCAAGAAATGCCAAGGACAGGCATACCCATGCAGCACGGGATAGCCAACTCTGCCCAGCTACTGTGCCACTGGCGCATAGTGGATGCTAGTAGCACCATGAAGAGGAACCTCCGCGCTCATGGCGGTGTGCTACGTCAGGGCCTTCCCCTAAAAGTAGTCCCTGTGGGTGCTCCTACCCACAAGGGAGATGCGTTCGTCCCGTGCGACTCCGCATGCCCGCCCACGGTATCCACCCGTGGAATACCTGACCACCATGCATACAAGGCTAGGTCAACCTGCATACAGTGCCTAGTAAGAAGCTTTGATGCCATGCCTAGGAGCACATGACACCAAGAGGAGTGAGGCACACCACCCCCTCTCAAGGCACCTCTTAAGCTTTTTAGGGATTTGTAGAAGGAGACGTTCTCCATCCTGAATTGTCATACTAGTATTTACGATAATGTCACTCGCCCAACATGTGTGCCACACCAGCCTATGTTGGCACACATCCAAGCACACTAGCCCACACACTTGTAGCACACGGCCATACACTTGCCCACTCAAGCACAAGGCTGCACCTTGCCCACATAGCACCACACATGCATGCTTCTTCGAGCACAATGGCCAACCAACAAGCCATTAAGCCCCACACATGCGTGTCAACAATGTCACAAAATCACAATCAAACAACGGCCCTGTGCGTGCATCACTTCAACCTCATTAGGACATTCGGTGGGTATAGCGGCCTGTTGAGTCGAGCACCATGTGCGGCAGGGGAGGATCAGGTAGAGGTTCATTCATTAAGGTCGTGACACCGGGCTCTACTCGAGTCACAATCACAATTCACAATACATCATTCAACATCATTCATATGTATGCTACAGTGCATGCTCAAGCAAAACACAATTCTTGGAATGGCATGTGAAATACAACAATTCATTATTAGTATTAATGCACGACAAGAAATAAACGTCCAAAAATAAGGTCAGGTTCCGAATCCTTCGTCTAGTAGTGAACCATAGCCTATAGAAGAAAAAACCGGAACACTGTTCCCAGAGCCTTGCAATGATTTACCTATTAGATTGTAATCAGTTTGCGTTTGACCCTGATCACACTTAACATGGCCTCATAGTACTCTGGAAAACACTCACGCACGCCCTAATAATGGCTAAGGGTCCAACTGTTTGGTCTGAAACACTTCCTGCATCCAAGGCAGTATTTTGGACCCCAACTGGAAGAAGCGACCCGGAGGCAATTCTTCTAGCACACTTCTTGTAACAGTCCCTCCAGGGTCGGTTTGGATTCGTGGTTCAGCACAAAGATGGACAAACCTGCTATAATTTTTTTTTATAAGATAAAACCCTGACGTTCATAGCATACCATCAATAACAACAAAGCATGAACATATTATACACAGCGGAAGTCATAACTTATCTTAATGCATAACTGGTGGCGATAAAGTCTTACAAGTAACCATATTTTGATTAAACACATTTACAAAAGGTGTGGGCAAAATATCTCAAAAATCTGCTGCCCACACATGATACATCACATAGCATTAATACAAGATATCAACATAATTCGAAAGTTCTTGATTTAGCCAAGGGGTATTAGTCTCCCACTTTGACTTTTACTTGCTATCCATATCATCCTTGCATCCACTTTGCTTATCTGTAAAAACATGATCAACAACTTGGATGAGCCAGAGTTCAGTGAGTATAAATCTACCTTGGCAAGAATACACTCAAGCATCTATGATACATGAAACATGCATAGGTATTACAAACTTATAACATAACATCTCTAGTCATGGTCACTGATAACAGAAATAATACAATAATTCACTGAACAACATAAATACTTATTCCATCCTTCGACACTTTTACATGATGCTCAATCCTTGTTACTATACATCTTCCTTATCTTTCATACTTAAACATATGCCATTGTTTTCCTTTCCTTACATCTTGACTATTTCTTATCTTCCATTTCAAAACTCAACAGATTACCCGTATCTTGTTTGTCATTCTTAGACTCAACGACTTGCTCGTATTTGTCTTTCATTCTAGACTCAACGACTTGTTCGTATTTTGTCTTTCATTCTTAGATTTGACGACTTGCTCGTCCTCATCTGCAATTTCTAGACTCAATGGATTTCACCCCCCTTGGGCTACCGTGTCTTGTCCTCATACTTAGATTCAATGGATCTCATCTCTCTTGGGCTACCGTGTCTTGTCATCGTGCTTAGACTTAATGGATCTCACCCCTCTTGGGCTACCGTGTCTTGTCATCAGAATTAGATTCAATGGATTTCACCTCTCTTGGCTACCGTGTCTTGTCATCATGCTTAGACTCAACGGATCTCACCCCTATTAGGCTACTGTGTCTTGTCATCACATTTAGACTCAATGGATTTCACCTCTCTTGGTTACCATGGCTTGTCATCATGCTTAGACTCAACGGATTTCACCTCTCTTGGCTACCGTGTCTTGTCATCATGCTTAGACTCAACGGATTTCACCTCTCTTGGGCTACCGTGTCTTGTCATCACACTTCCCTAACATGAATACATATTTCTACGCACTTATATTTAGCATAACTAATTCATCATCACCTCTTTCTTTATTCATGTTTTGCTATCCACAAATGTTTGTGGCAGTCAATTCATGTCACTAAGTCCTTCACTTATTTGTACCTTTGCTTGTAGCTTTACTTCAACACTAAATCATTTGCATTGCTGCCCATATACTCAATAATAATTCACTATAAACATTTCAAGAACTTGTCTTTGCACATCTTTCTTGGTTCATGACCAAGAAGTCCACTCATACTTGCAACCATACATTAAACCATTTAAATTACCTCATGTTTATATGTTATTACACAATTTACAACCTTGCTGTCCATAGCTACTTACCATAGACCAAACTTAGTTAGAAATACTATTTCTAACCTTTAACTTGCATAACATTGCTGTCCACTTATGTTAACAGCCTACTATAGGCTTTGTAAGAACCTATCTTGCACATCTTCCTTGATTCATGACCAGTCTGTTCTTACTCATAACAATACATTAAAACCATTTAAATAACTCATATTAGCATACTAAATTATAATGTACATCCTTGCTGTCCACATATATCTTTAACTTTCCGTTCATAGCCTAAGCAACTTGATCTTGCATCTAACTAATAAGTCATAACCTTGTTATCCATCTAAACTCAGAACAGTCTAAGATAGGTCTCTTAGAACCTATCGTTGCATATTTATCACAATTCATAATCATGCTGTTCATTCATATCCATATCTGTACCTCCTTGATATTTATTAACTTAAACTTGGATAATTTTCCATAGTTTTTTTTTTTGGGTAAATAATAATTTTCCATAGTTCATGCTGTTGTTGTCCTCATAGTCTTATCACAGATTTATATAAGCCTAACACCACTTTGATATAAAAATACGTGTCCTCTAAATCTCTTGCTATTGTAAGGTATTTAAAACATTATTCAGCTCCAATGTCCATTATACAACGTGAGGCCACAACATATTATCCATCTCAATATGGTAAAACTGAAATACAATCACCTATCTTTACATTTATCTCATTGGATATGACATCTAGCTCAATGCATCAATCCACACTAGGAAAAGATCATTCATGCATTTATAATTTTCTAGCACATGCATTATATAAATATAGCCTGCTACAAGGAAGGAAGGACACTCACATTATATGTCAAGAAGTTTCCACAGTTCACTTGGTAATAGACTTGAGAAAAATGCAACAACTTAAGAGCCTATATACATACATAGGAAAAAATAATTAATATTACACTTAATTCATAATGACCTGCACAGAACATGAATATAGCATTCCTTGAAATCCTTACCTTTGCTGCCAAGGTAATCCTTAAGAAAGCTTCACTTGAATAGCTTATAAAATTTCAGCCTTTGGAATTTCCTAGTATTTCCATACGATAGAGAATGAGTTATAGGATGACCCATTCATCAAAACCTAACAAAGAGATCTGCAAAAGCATTCCAAAATGATCCTCACAAGGTCCTCATAAAGTTCGGGGAAGAACCCCAATCAAAACCAACCCAAAAATAGCATTTTAAATCCCAACTGGAAGAAGTTTGTGTTGGTGGCATTGCTTCTGATCCTTCTTCCGATCCCAATTTGCACTAACCTGAAGAAGTGAGTCCGGACGTAATGCTTCCGGTCCTTCTTTCAAACCTCCAGAGAGAGTTCTCTATGAACACTTTGGTGATGACCGGAAGTACCTCCGGAAGTAATACTTCCGGTCCTACTTCCGGTGGCGGGTTTTCTCAATCGGGAAAGAGGGTTTTTGCTCCCTTTTCCTTGGTGTTATTCCTCTTAGGTCATTTCTACCTAGCTCAAAGGAAACTAACACCTTTCCCCCCCATTTTGCTGTTACTTAACCATAAAAAATCCAACTTTATAACAATCGATATTAATGTTCATCATCTTCTACCTCCATTAAACTCATTCTCAATCAAGGTTTATAATCTTGTCATTCATTTGGTGATGACTGGAAGTACCTCCGGCAGTAATACTTCCGTTCCTACTTCCGGTGGCGGGTTTTTTCAATCGGGAAAGAGGTTTTTTGCTCCCTTTTCCTTGTTCTTCTTCCTCTTAGGTCACCTCTACTTAGCTCAAAGGAAACTAACACCATTCCCCCCCATTTTGCCATTACTTAACCATAAAAAAAAATCCAACTTTATAATGATAAAATCGATATTAATGTTCATCATCTTCTACCTCCATTAAACTCATTCTCAAGGTTTATAATCTTGTCATTCATCTATTCAACTAACATGCAATATTCTTGCACCATAAAGATGACATCACTCACCTTTAACAATGTTTGATTCACCTTTAAGCTGGTACGCAAGCCTCCAAGTAAAGAAATTTGAATTTTCACATTGCAAGCTTGGAGAAGAAGAACTTCAACAGTAAGGTGTACTCCATTAAACTCGAATCCCAGCTAGGAAAGCCTTTTGATCTGAGTCATGCAACCTCTGAAACTTCCTTCAAGAACCATCTATCAATCCTTTACATAGAATCTTCAAGAGAAGGA
The DNA here is from genome assembly GCA_028583415.1 of Protea cynaroides. Taxonomy (NCBI): domain Eukaryota; kingdom Viridiplantae; phylum Streptophyta; class Magnoliopsida; order Proteales; family Proteaceae; genus Protea; species Protea cynaroides. The sequence goes on from CM053268.1 coordinate 92,443,142, forward strand.
TCAACTTCCACCAAAACTCAAGAATTAAAGCTTTCTCTTCCACATACGTTTTCAGCGAGCTAGGTAAACTTTGAGATGAAATTCTAATCTTTGTTTCATATATATATATATATAAGCTCAATTGGTGAAATGGCAACATTGCCTCTGCACCACATCTAATGCATGTGCGCTAAGCCCATAACTTGAGGGAATCCATGAAAAGTGAATTTACTATCTTGCCCTTATAAAATTCCAATGCTTGTACTATACCTTATTCTTGGTACCCCTTTTAATTTAGGGACCAAGAATGCCCTTCTCCACTTTTTATATTTACAATGGGCCACAACCAATCTAAACCCTCTATACAAACCATGGCCCAATAGTGGGTTGCCATGTCATCATCCTTGGTGACTCATCATCCACCATTTATTCTCACCCATGCATGGAGCCTCAAATTGCCATGTGGTTACCACCTCACCTAGTGGGTCCCACCTAATCTTAGCTTACCAAACTTTTCCAAGTATCCACTTACACTCATGGGTTTTGAACTCAAGACCTCTCACTTCTAGCAACTTAAGTCTAAAAGAAATACCACTAGTCTACTAGGTTAGTTCTCAACATAAATCTCATAATCAAAGCCTTTGCCTTCTTTCAAACCACTCATCAACTAAGCCTAACCAATCACTTATACACACATATATAGGCATAATCTTACTTTATTCATTCAATACATGAATGAGTTGCACTAAACTATATAGAGAATATATAATAATTAAATAACACATTTGGAAGCCTTAGGGGTAAATACAAAAATACCACTCTTATTCCAAAACTCCTGAATCACTTGTCCAAAATGAGTCTCCAGATAGTCTAACACCTCAGCTGGCTCGGGTGTTACACTTCTTCCTGTTTGCCATAGATAGTCCTCTGTAAAACTCCTTGTGATGACTGGAAGGAGATCCAGAAGCAATATATTCCGAGTCAACTTCCGGCTCGCCACAGAAAGTTCTTGTAAAATCTCCCGTGATGACGGGAAGGAGATCTAGCAGCAGTATCTTACGAGATGACTTCCGGCTCTCTTGCTGGCTAACCCGAAAGCATTATGCTTCCGGCCTGAATTCCAAACTTTCACAAATCCCACCCGGATGAACTTTATCCGGATGTGCTTCTAGTTCTTGCCTGCTGCGAGCTTTCAAGGCTGGAACTAGGTTTCCTCCTAGGGTTCTCCCCCTAAGGTCAAGGGTTGGTCTTGGATGTGGGGGGAAAATAACACCCTAGGCCTTCGGGCTTGAATGGGAGCCTAACCCCCCCCCAGATAGTAGGGACATGATGCCCAAGGCCGAACTCGTTCCCCCCTTATGTTTTCTTCCGTCCTATGGAACAAACTCAAGAGTCAGGAGGATTCCCCCCAACCTCAAGGTCTCCTTGAAGAAATTCCTTTACCCCATTTATCATGAATGGTTTTCCCCAAATCTTGGTTACAATGAAGATGTATTTAAATGATATACTTACTTGTAAGAGGTATGGAGCTTGAGATCTTTTTCAATGCACAACTACCCTCTAACGGTGGTTGGGGGTTGAAAAAGAGGGAAACAAGAGAGAAAGAGAGAAAGAGAGAGAGAGAGGAGACCACAATACTTCAATGTGCTTAGGTTGCCCACACAAGAGGTTGTTGGGGTGAGTTATGAACTCAGCCGAACACTTATAGTGGTTTTAACGAGTTTGTAAAACCCTAACTTAGGCAAACCTGAGTATACCGGAAGAAGTGAGTCCGGAAGCCCTTCTTCCGGTGATTCTTGTGGTTTGGCTTATTTATGCTGATTTGTTCAGCAAAGGAAACCCAATTAAATGTGTCAATCCCAGAGCCCATGGTTATCCCTCCTAAATATAGTAAGCAATGTTTAGTCCTTTTTCTTTGGCTCCGGTGTCTGTATGGTGGGAAGACTTGCAATAATAAGTGTTATTAGGTGCGGGTCTTACAGATAGTGGCCGGGAGTACTTTGAGACTTCCTTTCCGTCTTACTAGCTCAGAATGGTGTTTGCTGAAAGGAAGAATTGCCATCTCTTGGAGATTGCTCGATCCCTCGTGTTTGAGATGCATGTCCCCCCCTCACTGGAGTGACACGGTTCTTACTGTTGCTTTTTTGATCAACCGAATGCCTTCTCGGGTTCTTGGCTTCTGCTCTCCTCTAAATCTCCTTCAAGGCTTGGTTGCTTTTTCAGTTCCTCCCAAAGTTTTTGGCTGTGTTTGTTATGCCCATGACCATCCCCATGGGAAGTTTGATCCTCGAGGTCTTTGGTGCATTTTTTTGGGGTACTCTGCCACTTAGAATGGTTATAAGTGTTATCATCCTCCAACCAGGCATTGGTTTATCACTATGGACGTCATCTTTTAGGAGTTTGTGGCCTACTACGATGTGACACCTCTTCAGGAGAAGCCTTCTACATAAACTTCTGTTCCTATTTTCATCATTGAAGAGGTGCTGCTTCTTGATCTTGATGCTTCTGTTTCAGCTGACACCAACATCCCTGTTCAAGGGAAAACTTGTACTTCAACGGAGACTACTGCACCTCCTCAACGACCATAGATGTGTGTTATGCTTGCAAACAGCAAACCCAGGCCACGATTGCCACATCTCCTACTCTACCACGCTAATCGATGCCTCTCGAGTTTGATCCAGCTCTCAAGCGTGATCTAGTTCCCTTGGACCCTGGTAATTTTCTCCCTTCCTTTGATGTCGTTATTGCCCTTACTCTTGATTTGCCTATTGCTGTTGGCAAAGGCACTCGGTCCTGTACTTTACATTTTATTGCTAAGAATGTCTCTCATAACTCCCTTTCTCCCTCCTACTTCAGTTTTATGTCCTTGTTGTCTTATGTTTCTATTCCCTAAACCTGGCAGGAAGTTAGTGTGGATGAAAGGTGGCAAGTGACCATGGTTGATGAAATGCAGGCATTAAGGAAAAATGGCACATGGGAGCTGGTTTGTCTTCCCCCTCAGAAGAAGACAATTGGTTGTAAGTGGGTTTTCACAATTAAGCAGAATGTTGATGGTATAGTGGATCATTATAAGGTAGACTTGTTGCCAAGGGTTTCACACAGACTTGTGGAGTTGACTACTAGGAGACGTTTGCTCTAGTTGCCAAGATGAACACTATCCTATCTTGTCTTGTGTTGTTAATCTATGCTGGATTCTTCAATAATTAGATGTAAAGAATGCTTTCTTTCATGGGGAGCTCGAGGATAAAGTGTACATGGACATTTTCCCTGGGTTTACATGCTCTAAAACTCAAGGGAAGGTGAGTAAGCTGAGACATGCTTTATATAAGCTCAAGCAGTCGCTGTGTGCTTGGTTTGGGATGTTTCATAGAGCCATGGTTACCGCATGCTATTCTTAAAGCAATGCTGACCATACGTTGTTCATTAAACGATCAGGTGGAAAGATTGTTCTTTTGATTGTGTATGTTGATGATATTGTCATCACTGGTGATGACACCACAAAAATTTAAAGCCTCAAAAGTTTTTTGGGCATGGAATTTGAGACTAAGGGTCTTGGACCGCTTCGCTATTTTTTGGGCGTTGAAATTGCAAGGTCCTCTAGGGGCATTTACCTCTCTTAGAGGAAGTATGTGCTTGATCTTTTTTTAAGATTGATATGTTAGGATGCAAGCTAGCAGATAGTTCCATTGATGTTAATTGTCACAGCCCATTCTAGGGAATTGGGCATGATATCCGAGTCATCCACAAGACAGCCCAAATCTTTTAGCGACCGACAACCAAAATGATCTACCAGCAGACCCCACACTATACACAAACAATATCTACAATAATCAACAATAATTAATAATCATTGCAGGGGAATAATAAGATTTGCAGCGGAATCATAATAAAGAATAGATGCTTTTAATGTTATCAATACATAATATGTCTGTTTTGTCTTATAAATCGTTTCACAAGTAATATTTATGTTACATATACTCTGTACTAAATAACTAGAGTAAATCTAAATAAAATACTGTAGATAGGCCAAACCGCATCTATCTACAAACATCAAAATCATGGAAGCGAGGAGCTAACTCAGGTCCATTAAACACAGTCTTTATTGGTACAGCCCTTGACATGACCCCTCAATGGCCCTCTACCAAGAAAAGTGCCCTCTACATCAATAGGATCCATATCAGCCGTCACAGAAGAGGTACCTGCAACCAAAGCTGAAATTTTGATATCGAGGAGTGAGCTCACATCCCAGCTCAGCGAGAAGTCAGGTATCCAATGCAATCCCATGCAAAATTTATGAATGTAGTACAGAAGCAAATAAACAAGCAATTGTGAGTGGCAATCAAATGTGTAAGCAATCATGGTCGGCCTGTACCCTAGCTCAACCGACCGTCATTAATCTCGAGATGAACCCAGACAATCAATGATACTGCTGACCCGAGTGACCCTCGATGTTCAGTGGCTCGTCACTGGGTGAACCGTTATTGACCCCAAGCAACCCTCGTAATGATCAATAGCACCACCGATCCGAGCGACCCTTAATAATCAGTGGCTTGTCTACCCTTCATTAAAGCACAAGTCATTTGACCAAATGGATGTAGGATGCATGAGAATATAATAAAGAAGGTTGCACCCCAGTAGAGATCCCCAGCTCCACTCCAATAGATTGATCGTGACCGGACATATGGCCGTATCGTACTCCCACACGCTACATGATCATATACCTCACACATAATCACATCCATATCAACAATCACCCAACATGGCATGTGCACGCAATAAGTAAAGCTATACTCAAGCAGGAATCCCCGTTCCACTCCAATGGACTGACAGTGTCCCCATTAGAGTATAGTGTGTCAACATGGCCCATGTATTGTGTTCCTACACGCTACAGGCCCATCATACATGGTCTCAAACAAGACGGCATCCAGCAAAGATCCCCGACTCCTTACTCCCATGGTTCGTCGTGCCTCCACTAAGGTACAACTATTCCTAACGTGATTCATGAAGTGACATGTTACATGAACCACCATACATGGGTGGCACCCCAATAGAGAACCCCAGATCCCCACTACCATGGATCACTGTGTCTCTACTAGGACACTGGCACACCAACATGGTATGTATGCCCTTGCTCCCACACGTCACATGCACCCATACATGGTTATGCAACATAATGATATGAAAGACCACACCCCACAAGGAACCCCGGATCCCCACTCCCATGGATCACCGTGTCCCTACTAGGGTGCCAACAACCAACAACATGGCCCGTGTATTGTGCTCCCACACGCCACACGTCCATCATATAACAACAAACATACATAGTTATTGTTATAATGCAAATGCATGAACAGTTATATATACAATTCATTGGATGACATGTTATAGCAAAGAAATGCACATACAACAAACACATGGTCAAACTCTACGTGACCCGACCCCTCACCTGTAGACACCAAAGGTGCTGTTGAACCTTGAAGCCGGGAGAAGGCTCTGTCCACTACCTGTTGTGTTTTACCTAATTAGTTAAATAAGTTATATTAGATTGGTAAACATCTTTTAAACCAGCATGGACAAGTCCTAGAGTTCATGCACGGGCTCCAAGATAAGCCAGGAACCGAAAGGTTGGTCTTCCTGATTGTTTTTAGGCTTATAAGTCAAATAGACTGAACCAGAGGATAGAACCGGTTGGTCGTTCCTTCAGTACAAGAGGCCGGTTAACACTTGGATATTTCTTAAGTAAACGGAACCAGAGGATGAATTGGATGGTGGGTCATCCGGTAGACCATCCGCTTCATATCCATTGTTATACAGTGTGGTTCCAATAGGTTTTTCGGAGGCTTTGCCTGGTGGTGTATCATCCGGCACTGCCTCCGGTTCATGCCTCCGGTACGAGGCTTCGGTTGGTTCATTGGTCATAAGCCAAGGCATTGGCCTTGGCGGAGGCATGGTTTAAGCTACCCGGAGGATTGTACCTCCGGTTAGGTGGCTCCGGTTATTACTTCGTCTGATGAGCCAAGGCATTGGCCCTGGCGGAGGACTGGTTTTTGTCAACTGAAGCTAGGGCCACTGCTAGTCCTTCGGTTCGTGCCTCCGGTTTCGGCCCAAAAGCCAAACACGAACCAGAGAAGGTTTCCTTTTTTAGGGAATGTCTTCCCCACTTGGTTTCTTTCACTCTAAGTGGTGGGAACATTCTCCCATAATATTTACACGCAATGAGAGTTGTTTAGACCCCATTGATGTCTCCATTCATGGAGGGGATGATAACCAAGGTTTTCTAGGTCAAACTCGGTCTCCATTGATGGAGACCATTAATGGTGAAGCTTCACCATGGTTTCACATGCATTCCCCACAAGAAATGGAAAGGGATGAAGGAAGGGAACCTACCTCAAGGAGAACCGATGCTTGAGCTTGAGTTCCAAACTTTCTCTCCTCTTCTTTTTCTCCCACTTTCACTCTCCAGGTTCCAAAAAGGAAATAAAGAGGCTTGAGGCCTCCTTTTATATAAATCGGGGAGAGAGAAAGTCTCAATCTGGTGTTCAACTGGTTGCTGTCAACCTGATGATTGTTCATCCGATTATGCCTCCGGTTGGGCTTAAAAATAGATTTAGGCCTAGTTTTATGGGCCCAATTCGGTGGGGATGCTTCCTAGGCTATATGTATCTTCTCTCACATGTTCTATCATCACTGAGTGATCCAAGAAGTTGACCCCACATCATATGGATGGTCAAAAGTCAGGGTGCCAAGTGTTGGCACAGTAAGACCCGACACAGTATGGATCCGAGTTGGTGAGGATTCCGGGTTTGGGTTTTACAATAACGATCACTTGGTTAGAGTGACGATATTAGAGATTGGTTGGATGATTGATATATCTTTCTCATACTCGCCCTGACATTGCTTATACCGTCAACTTGGTTAGTTAGTACATGCACGATCCTTACTCTAGTTGCATGGAAGCAGAGTTGCGCATCGTCCGCTGTTTGAAGTCTGCCCTAGGTCGTGGAATCCTGTTTTCTCCTCATCATTATCTCAGTGTTGTGGGCCTGTGACCGATACTGATGCTGACTGGGTAGGTTCTTCTGATGACCGTAGGTCTACTACAGGTTATGATACTTTTGTTGGTGGTAACCTTGTTACTTACTGGAGTAAGAAGCAATCTATTGTAGCCAGGTCCAGTACTGAGACAAAATTACGTGTTATGGCTCATGGCATTTGTGAGCTTCTATGGCTTCAGCGTCTTCTCATTGATTTAGTTGTTCCTGTCACCCTTCCCATGAAGCTTATTGTGACAGCAAATCTACCATTAGCATTACTCACAACCCAATTTAGTATGATTGGACGAAACACATGGAGATTGACTGTCACTTCAGCAAAGAAATGCTGGATTCGGTCACTTCATCAAAGAAAAGCTGGATTCGGGTCTTATTTGTGTGCCTTTTGTTCCTAGTCATGAACAACTGACTGATGTTCTTACTAAAGGTCTTAATAGTAATATGTTTCATCTTATTGTTTGCAAATTGGGCATGTGTGATATTTATTCACTAACTTGAGGGGGGAGTGTTGTAATATGGGTTCAAGGGTAGAATTGTCTCATAGTTTTTTCTTCTTTTTTTGGGTACTCATTCTGTGTTGTAAACCTCAATATTATAAATTAAGCGGGTCTGTGTCCCATTAGGCACAAGTCATTACATCAGTTCAACGTTTAGGAACTAAATTAACTGGTATTGATGGGATTTGGTTGAGCCAGATCTGGATTTGAAACATGTATCATGTTGTATATGGTGGGTGCAGCGTAGCTTGCCTTCGCCAGACTTGGGAAGAACCAGTCATGGTCTTCATCAATGACAAAACAATTCAGCCAAAGCCTCAGGTAACCTTCTTCTGTGGGACAAGTACTGGTGCTTGACGATTAGAAGAGTGGGAATAATTAATTCTCTAAACTAGGTTCATGATGGTCTTTAGTGAAAATATACTTTCCTCGCCATTTTTCAAATCCTTTGGACTTCAGTGGAATAATTAATTGCCTATCAATTAGCGCAGCGCATCCTTCCACCTCTCTTTCCATTTCTTTTCAAAGAATGGGATAATGGTCCATATTTCATAGTCTACAACAAAACATTGGTTAATGGTTTGCTATTTCTCCACAGCCAAGGGATAATATTTTGACAAAAATCTTTAAGCTTTCTCCCCCCAACCATTCATTTCCCATCTCTAAACCTTCTCCATGCCTCGCTTGCATATCTCCACAAAATCCTTAAGTTTGTTGATTATATTTCCCCACATACTCCATGGATGAGTATCCACCTCATATTCCATCTGCTTCATTAGTTGCATGTTTCTTTTTCTTTGATATGTTTCAGTCTGATTATTCTGATCTATAAATTTACATGCATGCAAGATAATCTACTAGAATGTGCTTGATGCAGTCCAAGTTATGCAAGAAGACAAAAGGGGCAAAAGGACAAAAATCAAGCTGGCAGTGGAGCCAGCCACAAGCTTACAAGCTGAACTCAGAAAAAGACAAATATTGACTGCTGTACATAGCTGTCTAGCTTGCTTCTGCGCCAGCTCTCTCTTCCTTCCTAAATTATTCCTAGATTTTGTTTCCTAAAGTTAGTCAGCAAGTAGTTAAGTTATGGATTGATATTTTGTTAGTTGTCTTTTTGCAAACTTTCCTAAATCTATGAAGGCAAATTTCCCTTTTCTATGTTGTTATCTTAGGATATTCCTTGGAGGACTGAATCTATTCTTTTCTAAATCTGCCAGCTCTCTTCCTCTTCATCTTATTTATAGACTTAAGAAACATTGTGAGACTCAACCGAAATCCTTGTTTTATGATCTTCTTTGTTCTTCTCTTAATTTCTTCAGTCTTTCATTACTCCATACTAATTGCAACACTGTTAGCTATTGATTTGTTCAACAAAAGCTTTCGGAATCAAAGATTACAATTACATCAGTCAAGCCTATAACCAGTGGCGGTAGCAGATAGCAGTCAACTTCGAGATTCATGGCTTCTTCAATTCTTCTCAGATCATCTTCTAATTTCAGTATGTTTTCGTATATGCTCTAAGGATCATCCTCAAACAAGTTTGGAGAGATTCTAAGGGTCAAATTTTCAGATAAGTTAAAATTTTCATTATTTTCTAATTCTGATTTGGGTTTGGTTTGTATAAAGATCCTGCAGCAAAGATATCTCCACTCCTCACTTTGTATATATCCACAAAATCCTTAAGTTTGTTGATTATATTTCCCCATACACTCCATGGGATGAGTATATCAACATCATATGCCATATGCTTCATGAGTTCCATGTTTGTCTTTCTTTGACATGTTTCAGTTTGATTACTCTGATCTAGAAATTACATGCATTCAAGAATACCTACTAGCATGTGGTTTTGCAGTTCTCTTGCTTTGTGATGGATGTAGGAACAGGATTATTTTATCTTTCCTCTTTGTGTTGCTACTAATAACTGATTTATTTCTTGATCTTCTTCTCTTGAATTGATTAATATATATGGGTTTTTCTTCTTCTTTGGTTGTCTTTAGGTCTGTCAAAACATTCACTTATGAAGCATTGAACAATATTGTGAGGCTGATAAATGGGGTTTCAGCACTTCTATTGACTATATTGCCAGGGAAATCCACTATTCTCGAAGGAATCCAGGGGTGGGAGCTCAGGCCAACGTTTCGTGGACCTCGACTTCCCCGTTGGATGGAAAAGTAAGTTCTCACTGTTACAGTAATATCTTTATGTGAAACTTTTTTACCATGTTTCCTGAAAAATCATTGTAATCCCATAGTTGTCAAGGCATCACCACCTTCGTGTCAAGGAGTTTCTTGAATGCCTAGGTCACCAGTTGCCATATCGTTCAGGGAACCTAGATAGAAAGTAGGGGGAAAAGAAAGGAAAAACTGAGAAAAGGGGAGGAAATAGGGGGCACAATAATGAAAAGAGGAGAAATGGGGAATGCACCACAGGGAATGAAAAATAAGAAGAAAAATGGTGAGAAGAAGCAATAGCAAACTAACAGCTGCCACTACTGCCAGTGGCACTGTTATCATAATAGGAGGAGAGAGGTATGTCCTTGGAACTCACGTTATGATCACTACCTCTTCTGTCATTGACATCAAACAGGAAGAAGACCAACTGAGTTTCATTTGTTATTTTTCTACTCTAAAGATGATAGTTTTTATTTTCTTTTTATTTTTATACATTGCCCCAATATTCACAGGTAAAAAAAATATATTTTTTTACATATTTGCACCCCCCCCCCAAAAAAAAATTTCATTTTAGGGAAAAGAAATATCATATTTACATTTAAGACCCCATTGGTGTCTGCACACCTTAGTCGCCTAGGCAGCCACTGGCTATGGGTTAGCATAGCCCGTAGTGTAGCCAGAAGCAAATCACGAGTAACATCATTAGTAGATACAGTTGGTGATCCATTGCCGGCGGCGTGAGAAGCATATCCTGTTACAGGTGAAGATCTAGATTGAGTGCTTGAAGCAGATCCAGTTGATCTGTCTTATGTACCGGCACCATCATTAGCTTATCCATCACTGTCTTGTCCAACATTCTTTCTAGACTGGTAGCTTGTAGCGGCACTAGTGGTTTATAGAGAAAGAGAAGAACCGCCATTGTTACTGGAGCTGCCAATGATGAATCCATGCTCTTTTGACAGGTTTTGCAGATCCTCAACTGGGATTTTACCATTCTGGGAGGACGGACAAGGGGAGTACTCGCGACATTCATTCATGGGGATTCGACAGACGTCTCCTATCTACAAGTACTCTTGCTAGATATGTCTAGTAATCCCTCTAGTACGTTCTATAGCTCCGCCATAAAGGTTATCACGTTATGGAATTGTTAAAATTTTCAGCCATACCAAGAAACACACATTGAAATGAAAGTTCGAAGAGTAGGTGCCTGAACAAACGCATATCTATCTTCGAGGTCTTGAGCTTTAGGAACAATAAGAACCTGTATTCACCAGAATAGTTTTGTGCGATATCTGCTCTTCAAGACCTGCCTGCTGCTGCCAACAATTCAGGTGCCTCTACTGCTCCACAGGCTTAATTTTACCCACCTTGGCACCAAGGTGGCTGGTCACCTCTTAGGTTCTCTTTCGGCATGAGAAGCTTTTGCCTATCTAACCTATTATCAGGAGGTTTATATCCATGATGCGGTCCTGCTTCTGAATTCTTCTGTTACTTTCTTCCATCCTTTGCTATTATAATTGCTGCTTTCTAGCTGATTTTTCCCAAAAAAATTACTGTCCAGTTACTATAGCATGTTTAATTTTTATAAAAAAATAATAATTAAAGTATTACTTGGAAAAAATCGATTAGTTACTTGGATGTAAATATTTAGGTTTCTTTTCGGGTGGTCTAGGACTCTTGGAAAATTTATAATGATGTTAAAGAAAGGTAATAAGATTTTGAAAATGTTGTCACACCCTAACAATGGAATATCTTTTTCATGTGTCTAAATTTTTTTGCAACAGAAGCTGTTTCGAATCCCTGCATTTTACAAAAGCTCTTATACAGACTCGTTGCAATTGGAAGAGTGATGCAGCACAGGTTCCATAAGATTTGGATAAGAATCTCTAGAGGAATTTCCCTAATTTAGGGAATCTTTGTAATCCTTTATTTTGGAAGGTTTAGTTACATTAGTTAGGATTTTTAATATTATATTTGACTTAGTCCTTTTTTTTTTAAATGTAAAAGAAGAGATGTGGACCCTTTCCATGATTTAGGCTTAGGATTTTTGAGTTAGTTGGGAGTCTTTATTTTATTTTTCCTTTTTGAGTTAGTATGTGATTAGGATTGTAAAGCCTAAGTAATAGGCGACTTTTCTAATTGGTCCTTTTTTGGAGTTAGTTTGTGATTAGGATTGTGAAAGCCTATATATTAGGTGATTTTTCTAATTGGAATTAGAATGATTGATTATTAAAGAAAAAAGAAAAGCTCTCGACTTCTCTCTCTCCCACATAAGTTTCCCCTTCCCTTCTCTCACGATCTCTCTTCTCTTCCCTCTCTTTCCCTCTTCTTGACTCCCCCATCTCTTTCTCTCTCTAGGTGGTAATCCCCACCCTTGTTTTCCTGTTCCCCCCCTCTTCTCTCTTCCTCACGGTATTAAGTCCCCCCATCCCCTGTTTCTCTCTCTTGGAGGTAACCCCCCTTGTTGTTTGCTTCTGGTAGACTATCCTCCCCCCTTTTATCCCTCCTCTTCCCTTTATGACTCGCTATTTTCTATTGTCCGTCTATTATCCCTTTCCCTATCTCCACGGATGTTTTTTCTTCTTCTCTATAATTACTCTCCCCTTCCCTATTCCCTCTCCCTTGCAATAAATTCGCCTTTTGGTTTTTGCTGTCGAATTCCATCCCCATCATTTGGTATTAGAGCCTAGGTTAGGAGAATATGTCAAATTTTCTTGAGAGGTTGTCTCAACATATTCAAGAAATTAGGGAAAACATAGAAATTCTTCGAGCACATCGTGAATTGCTTAGGAGTGCAGACCATGTGGCTGAAACTATTAGCCTTCGAGCCAATGGCCAAAATGACCAAGCCATCACGGCAAGGCATGTTATTAGTGAACTTGAAACATTCAGCAACCAACAGTTGATGTATCCAAGGTTGAACTTGAAGACATTCCAAAATTGATTGAAACAGCCCACCAAGAAATTGAGAAGGACCTCTGTGGCACACATGATCTCGTTCGTGACTATGCGTTAACAGAATATGTGATTCCATCATCATTCTTTGAAGGATGGCTCTCTCGACTTGCAGACTACATCCCTACCACTTGCGTTACTAGAATTTTGTAACGGACTACCGCTGGATGCGTTACTAGAGTTTTGGGACTACATCCCTGCCACTCGTGACTATGAGTTTTGTTACGGATTACCGCCTATGACTCGCTATTTTCTATTGTCCCTCTTTTATGCCTTTCCCTATCCCCATGGATGTTCTTTCTTCCTCTCGATAATTACTCTCCCCTTCCCTGTTTTCTCTCCCTTGCAGTAAATTCCCCTTTTTGTTTTCCCTGTCAAATTCTGCCCCCATTAAAGAGTTAAATATCCAATGTTGCTGTTGTACTTTAGTTTAAGGCATTCAGGCTAGACCGAAGAATAGCATGAAGGATGTAAATCCTATAAGGATATAAAAGCGCAGCAACATCAATTAATATTTTGATATGAGCACTGATCTTAACCTTAAATCCTTGGTTTGGGAAAATAAATTTCTGGAATTGGTAAATGGTGTCATCAGAAAATTTGGAATGGTCTTTTATTAAAAGCAAATGATGTGTGTGCAAGTATTTGCATTTTTAATCTCTGTGTTGTCATATGGGTTTAGTTTAGTTCAGTGTGTAACTGTATAGGGTTGGTATTTATTATTTTATTCCCTTGTACTTCTTGCCTATATAAATAATACTGAACTTTGCCTTTTTAGACAAGTCATACTATTATTCTAAAGTTTAACATGGTATCAGAGCGAGGATCCCCATCAAGATCCAAACCCTTATGCCAGCCTTCTAGCGCCGCCCCCGCTTCCAGTCAACACCGCTACTCACCGCTTCCAGTCAACACCGCTACTCACCGCTTCCACTCCTCTTTCTCTCTTCTCGGCTCGCCTTTCGCCACCGCCTCCTTATAGCCTCACCTTTCTCCTCTTAGCTCTGCTGCCTTTGCACCCTCGGTGGTGATGCTTTCCACCGAGGGTTATTATTTGTAAAACCCCTCCTTTTTGTGATCTCCTTTTTCCGCCTGTCAGTTGAGATCGCATGTTTGCTGAAATTTTTTGATTAACATAGTTTGACTATGCTTTATTAAGAGAGATCTGTCCTTCTAGTGCTGCCACCGCTTCTAGTTAACACTGCTACTCACCGCTTCCACTCCTCTTTCTCTCCTCTCGGCTCGCCTTTCGCCACCGCCTCCTTATAGCCTCACCTTTCTCCTCTTAGCTCTGCTGCCTTCCCACCCTCGGTGGTGATGCTTTCCACCGAGGGTTATTATTTGTAAAACCCCTCCTTTTTGCGATCTCCTTTTTCTGCCATTCAGTCGAGATCGCATGTTTGCTGAAATTTTTTGATTAACATAGTTCGACTATGCTTATTAAGCGAGATCTGTTCTTCTATGTGTTCTCTCATCCACAACCATGTCGAATGTGACAACCAATCAACTATTCCAGAGAGCTCTAGCGATCAAGGCTTTTCTAGCTTTCCTACGTTCCCTGTTTGTTACATTAAATTGGATGAAAACAATTATTTAATGTGGACTCATTCCTGCCTTCTTTCCATAGCTTTTCGTGACTTTTTCGGCTACCTTACAGGGGATGCTAAGAAGCTCATTGCTGCTGATTTTGACCAGAGTAAATGGAGTTCTAACAACTATTTGGTGATGTCTTATCTTTTCGGTTTCATGGAGCTAAATGGGGTTATTTGTTACTGGATTCAGCTGCCAACATATGGAAGGCGTCGAAAGATACATACTCTAAGGTAGGGAATGATGCTCAAGTGTATGAGCTTCAAAAAAAATTTCATGATACAAAGTAGAAGGAGGTGACTTTATCTCAGTATTTCTCTGAGTTGTGAGGTATGTGTCAAGATTTAGATTATTATGAAGATTTCTTTGCCTCTTGTTTCATAGATGCAACGAAATTTGCCAAACGGGAGGATAAATTTTGTGTATTTTTTTTGTTTGGCCTTAATGTTGAGTTCGATCATATTCGCGCCCACGTTCTGCGTTGCGATCCTTTTCCTTCTCTGGAACAAGCATTCGCTATTGTCCAATCTGAGGACAACGGTCGTACTGCGATGGTGTAACCTGCTCTATTTTTTTGTTCGAGCTCCTCTGGCATTGGAGGCGTTTCTTGCCTTGTTACTCGCTCTGGCTTAGATAAGGAGCTCATTAAATGTGAGTTTTATGGTAAAAAACGTCACATTAAGAAATTCTATTGGAAGCTACATGGTCGTCCCACCGATAGCAAAGGCCGTGGTCAGGGTCATGGTACAGGATCAGCTTAGGCTAATCAAACCGGGATTGTTGATGTTGCTCCCCTTGGGATCTCTCTCTTTCCCAAGAGGATTTGACGACTGAACGTCGCCCTTTTTTTTATCTTAGTCTAGCCCTACACCATTGGCGTTTACAACATCTTTCTTCTAGGGGTCAATGTTTTTAACTGTGCCAACTCAGGTATTTCCATCAATGGTCATTGTGATTACCTCTCCATGGATCATTGACTCGGGGGCCACTGATCATATGACTAGTTCATCTCATTCTTTTTTTGAGTATTTTCTTGGTTCTGATAAAGCTAAAGTTTGGGCTGTTGATGGTTCCCTTTCCTCTATCTCTTGGAAGGGCTCTATCAAATGCTATCCTTCCCTTTCATTATCATTTGTCTTGTATGTTCCCAATTTCTCTACTAATCTTCTCTCTATTAGAAGTTCCACTCGGGATTTGAATTGCAAAGTTACTTTTTTTTTTCTTCTCTAATTGTCTGTTACAGAACATGGTGACGGAGTGAACTATTAGCAGTGGTAAAGTAGTTGATGGTTTTACTTGCTCAAGTCCTTTTCTTCCGAGTCTTCTGCGTTGGCAATCAAGCTTCTTCATTGTCATACCCCAAAACTGACATCATTTTGGTATGACTAGATTCCCTACAGTGCAAGTATATCCATAACCAGGATCACATTGCTGTGCTTACTGCTCACTCACAAAACTCCCCATCCTTCACATTTACAAATAATAATCAAAATCAGAGTTAATAACTAGTATGGCCAAATCATATTCAATCAAACTGAAGTTGAGAGCTATTGTGATAGTTATATACTAAAAGTTTATCTATTTTAAAACCATGACATAAAATAAAGCTAATACATAAGCAACTGCTAGCCTAGCTATTACGGGTCACACTCACCCGAAGACAATTAATAACTGACCAAGATAACACTATCTAGTAAAACTACTAACACTCTAGTAAAACTACTATCTTATCTCTATCCATATAGACAGGCTTCACACTCGCATGTAGAATCATGTAACTCTTCTTCAGATACAACAACAGAATCAAAAGCACTAGTAGAACCTATACCACAATCTACAAATATTTACGTACAATGGGGTGAGCAAACCACATGCTCAGTGAGGAAATCAGCACATACAAGCACACAAATGTATAGATTCATTATTAGTGGCTCGGTCTGTGAACAAGCATGCACTATATCGAGACACACCAAACACAGGTATGAACTCTCAAGCACGGGTGAGGTGAATGATCCACAATTGTTTATTCCGCATGTGAGCCATTACCCAAAAAATAAAGATAACGACACCGAGGGTTATGCCAAGGTACCTACCAGCATTCCCCCAAGATAGGCTTCGTCTTAGTGTTTAAATTCTATGCCTCAATACACTTCTCTGGGTACACGCCCAGTCCATCGGGAAGAGCATAGAGAATCAGACATCATCCCTATGTTTTGTTACGGAAATACTAAAGGAAAGCCGCAGGCCCATTTTTGATTTACTCCTTTCAATGGCTGGACTTTTGTATATAAGCCTATGCCAATACCTAAACCCCTATTGGCAATGGTTGCCAGTCACGGGATGTTATACCCTAACCATGTACATTATTAATGCAGACATAGTTGTCAAGGCAACAAGGCGACCCAAGGCACTGGAGAGGTGCCTGAGCACCTAGGCATACCAAAGGCGTACCCAAGGCGTTCCCAACGTGTTGTAAGGCTACATCTTAATAAGAGGATTTATACAAAATATGGTGGTTAGAGCATCAATTTTTATTGTTTTTTAATACATATGCATGATTCCATGTATTATGGTGTATATATGTGCTTTATACATCCAATAAAAATACTTTAAATGATATTAATTAAAAAAACAAATAAATAAAATAAGACATGATGCAATAAGGCGACCAACAGCCTAGGGGTTGAAAAACCGCTTGGACGCCTAGCCGGTGCCTAGGTGACGCCTTGACAAATATGAATGCAGGTACCCATACCCTAGCTTAAGGACCAAGATGAACCGTTCTATTCCAGCCATCCGGATCTTCTTTGATACAAGCATATACCAAACAATCTTTGTCACGACCATTTCTGGATGTAGTCATGATACCCAGGTCGCCCCATAGGGAGACCCGAACCACCTAGGATTTACACGCCTGCTGTTATTTACTAACCATACCAAGCAGCCTACAAATGCAGTATCCATCACAATCAAATAACCAAATCAGAGTAATAATAGCGGAAGTGAATATCATAAGTAACCTGATGCCATTTTAATTGTATGATAACATAGTTAAAGTTATGCTTTACATCAAGAGGTTTCACAAATATCATATCATATGCCATATACACATATACTTAGATGGAGTAAAACTGAAACAAAAACTAATACAGATAGATCACCAATAATCTATCAACAGATCTACAAGCAAGAGAGAGGTTGGTGTGCCGCATTAAGTCTTGTAGACACAATTGGCACAGACACAGCCCTCGTGATGATCCTCTAAGGGGTCTTCGCTAACAGAGGCATCTTGAGTCCTCTACTCCATGAAGTCAGCTACAGAAGTACCTGCATCAAAAACTGAAAAGAGTTTCGATATCGAGGGGTAAGCTCCCATCTCAGTTCAGTGAGGAATCAAGTATCAATATACATGCATGCTGGAGATCAATACCAAATGCACGTTCAATCACGTTCAATTAATATTAAATGCACATGCTTATGGATGGCACTATAGCCGTACCCCAATCAGAGATCTGTCTGTGCTCCCGCGCCTAGACTGGTTCATGCTCCCACACTTGAACACCCGTTCTCCCACGCTTGGTTAATTCTCCCCACTAGGGCACATGAGATGCAAACCATGGCCAATGAATAATGTTCACATGTATGCACAATGTAAAGGGAGCCGCGCCCCAGCAGAGATCCCTGGTCCCAGTTCCTCCGAGCCGTCGAGTCCTCGCTAGGATGCTAGTTTGCAAAGTAGTGTCTATGTGGACATACGTCACCGGTCCCTTCGGTACCCGTATGCCACACAGACTAACCAATCACATTCATCACACATCATCTCACAACATACATAGTTATTGTTTATATGCAAATACATGCTCAGATATACATCGTTAAGCATGACATGTTATAATTTAAACACAAGCAGTCATACAATACCCCTCACCTGTAGGCACTGAAGTGTTGCAGTACTGGAAGTCGGCAGAAAACTTTGCCCCAAGATCCCACGTTGGTTTACCTAAACATGTGCATAAGATTTCATATATTGGTTAGATACCTTTTTAAACCCTTATGGACGCATCTAGAATGACGATATGCAGGTCCCAAGACAAGTTGGGAACCCTATGGTTGGTCCCCAAAGGATTATATTAGGTAATAGGCCAACAGCTGCTAAGGCAGCGGATGAAGTCTTGGCGGTAGGTGTTGCTGGTTTTATCTGTCGGCTAAGTCTTAAAGCTTTTTGTAAGTGAGCCGGTAGACCAAGTCGGCGGATTGATGCGCCAGCTCTGAGGTGCCATTGGCTCACTACTAAATGGCCTAAGTTGGCCCCTTGTTGCAAGCTGGCCCCAAGACCACATCTGGACCCATGAGCTGAGTCGGCCTATTAGGCTGTGGGTCATGCTGCCGGCTCCTACAATGGCCTAACCCGGCCCCCATGACAAGGTGGCCCCAAGACCTGAGCCACTGAACAATGATCCGGTGGGATGTGCCACCAGCTGAGCTCAGCCCAAAATAGATCTAAGTGTATGGGCTCTCTGGCAGTGGATTAGAGCCCCGCCAGCTCCATCCATCGACCAGACCACCCTTGGTCAACATACCGGAGTTGGGGGCAAGGACATTGTCTCATCTGCCAGCTTAGGTCCGCTAGCTGAGTTCGCAAAACGAGACTCAACGAGGAAGATGAAGTGGAAAGCTTGGGTTTGCTTCCCCAACTTCATCCAACACCAAATACATGGTGGGAAACATGTTTTCCACCCATGGTAGGGCTCCTAAAGCAAACAATACTTCCATTGGAGGTGTAGGTAACTTAAACCACATTCTAGGGTTTGGTAGCCTCCATTAATGGTGGCCAACCACAACCATGAAGGTGGCATTCATATACACACAAGGAG
Organism: Protea cynaroides; assembly: GCA_028583415.1. Lineage (NCBI taxonomy): Eukaryota > Viridiplantae > Streptophyta > Magnoliopsida > Proteales > Proteaceae > Protea > Protea cynaroides. Next base: position 92,462,260 of record CM053268.1, read on the forward strand.
GAGATAAATGGACCAACCTTAGAGGAAAGGAGGAGTCCAATAAAGCTTGCTTCTTGAGTTTCTCCAAGTATTCTCCTAAGCTCTAGTAGCAACCTCTCTCACTCTACCAAATGGCTAAAACCCCAAATGAGGGTTTTAGCCCTTATTTATAGGAAATCGGGGGGGAGAGAGAGTGGCCCATACGCATAAGCTGGCGGCAAGGAGCTGGTTGGCTAACCTGCCGGTTATGCAGCCGGCAGGGCCCAAGTACAGCCCTGGCTTCAGTGTCTCGGGTCTCACACATTGGTAGGCATGCTGAGCCCACCTAAGGTCTGCTACAGCCTTGATTAGGTCCAATAGAATCCCTTCCTAGGATCTGGACGTATCCATCAGGTCCATGTCGGGTTCGTCAGTTGCCGATGTGGTAAGACCCTACACGCACGATAGTCCAAATTGTTAAGTATTTGGGGGCAGGTCTTACAATCATGTCACACAATTCAACATGTTATCAAATCAAAGATATAGATATTTTGCAAGAATGCATGACAGTTATAACAGATATTGGATGGTATGTTATCAAACAAGATTCAATCCGCAAACACAACACACACATGTAAAACAGTAAAATAAATCAAACTAACCCCCTTACCTGTGATGGTGAGCTATATGCTACTCTATTGCAGATAGAGTGATTCCCTTTGTTTCCTATGTCGGTTTACCTATTTGTGATTAATACGTGATTAACACTTTGAATTGTTTGTTTATGCTTTAAATAGATCTAGGGTATCCTCATTAGTCTTAGAATAATGTCCTAAGGTCAATTGGTTAGGTCTCATAATCAATGGTTGAAGAGACCAACCAAACAGAGTTATTGTCTTCTTGCGCTCGGCCAAATTGTGCGGTCGATCAGACCTATTTCATCGACCTGACGATGGTTTTAGGCTATGGTTAATTCAATTTGAGTTCCATAGGCTTGTACCTCACTAGTGTCATGTTTATAGAGGGCTTACAATGTTGTGGAGTTATTTATTAGAGGTTGAATCCCTTCTTACAGATTATATACATGTATGGTTATCGACTGTGAATGTTGGCTATGCAACCATACATGTCTACACTCATAGGAAAGCATTCTGATCGAATTATCAATTTAATATGATCCATAATTTGTCCCTTAAGGTGCTAGGTGAGTCTACTCAGTCTAATGAATCACCAATGGCTGAATGGAAGTAAAACAGAGAAAGAGCACCTCACTGTATTGTGCAGTCGATCACATAGGTGCGGTCGATGGGACACGTTTGGTTGACCTGACCCATCGACCTGACAGTTACAGTAAGCTCGGACTTTATTTCTTTTGATCCAATCTCTATGGTCTATCATAGATATTTCTTCCAGAGGGCTCCAAGGGTCTGTACATTATTGGGGAAGGATTCTCATCATTAATTTAATATCCTTACTTCATAATTCAAATAAAAATCCTACCTTTACATCGGTTAGTTAAATCTGGTTAATATTCCTAGTTTCGTCTGTAATGGCCATTACGGCTGAGAAAGAAAGCTTCCCACATTACCAGAGGTTGAAGACAACCTCTAATGTTAAGGGTTTACTAAACTAACAACTAGAGTAGGGTTCCGTTACTTACCTAAGAGTCGATTCACTTAATTCAATGTGGAGAAGTTTAGGGGAGGACCTTCAAAGGAGGTTCCTCCTTCCTTCTTCCTTCAATCTTCTCCTAGGTTTCTCTCTCCAATTCGTGTGTTGGAACCTTGTAAAGTGATCACACGTAGGGTTTTGGTTGCTTTTAAGGAGGGAGGATCAAAAGTTTGAGTTGGAATCCAATTGGTACCCAAAGTTTTAACTCTAATCCGATTATGATCAAAGGCGGGTTCTAAGTTGCCAATTGGCAAACCTGTGTACTCTAGGATAGGTCCCACATGTTATTGGGTTGTCCAAGAGAGGTTTGACACGAAAGGGACCCAGTCTCAACAGATTAATATAAATCGGCACGATTCTGCCATCGTGCGGTTGACTAACTCAAGCAGTTGATGGGACTCATTTCATTGACTTGACCGATCAACTGCATGGCCTGTTTGGATCAGATTGGCCATGCCTCGAACGGGTCGACGTTCTAATGGACTTTTAATAGTTCCTACATTTCATAGACTTGATCTAAGTCTTACTTGAGATCCGATATACTTCTAAACTGTTACAGAAGCTAGAGTCGTGTCGGTGGGAAGACCTGTCATATAGCGAAAAATTTAAATTAGCCCGAAATTTTGGGTGCAAGTTTTACAATCATCCTCCATAGTTACTCTGGCTGATTTATGTGTATGGCATCACTGTTTGGGACATCTACCTATTGGGATTTTAGTCAAGCTTTTTCCTAGCCTTATTAAAAGTTGTATATCAGAATAATTTTTATGTGATGCTTGCATTTTTGCAAAGCAAACTCGTTTCTGTTTATTTTTCATTTGATAAAAGAAGTGTTAACTCCTTTTAATTTAATTCATTCTGATGTTTAGAGTCCTTCTCGTTGTGTTTCTGTCTCTACCTATAAATGGTTTGTGACTTTCATTGATTGTCATACTAGTCTTACTTGGATATATTTGTTGCGCCAAAAGAGTGAAGTATTCTGCTCTTTCTAGCTTTTTCATTAGATGGTTCAAACACATATGATGCGAAGGTTGCCATTCTTCGTACCAATAATGGAAAGAAATATATTAATGGGTCGTTTCAGTTATACTTGGCCTACCATGACATTATTTATCATACCAGTTGTGTTTGATACCCCTGTTTTGATGCAGATAGATTTTAGCTCAAGTATTGATATTGGAACAAGCCCAAACCAAACCCAAAGCCTAGTCTAATGGGTTAATAAGTAACATATTGGCTCATATGGGTTATGGGCTAGTATTTGTTATGTTGTCTTTTGTATTGGGCCTCTTTTGAAAGCCCAAATATGGATGATAAGTGGTCTATACGAATTTAGAAGTCTAAGAGTCATTTTTGAAGTCTAGGAGTCATTTTTAAAGTCTAGGAGTCATTAATGGAGTTTATTTTCCTAGGTAAATTAATATAGTAATTTTACTTTCCAAGACAACATTAATGTTTTTATTTTTAATGTCTTGTTTGTAGTTCCCCATGTCTTGGGAACATGTTTCAATGTCTTGGGGATAATTTTCTATATCTAGGAATTATTATTTATGTATGGGGAATTCCAAAGGGATTTTGGAATTTTAAAAGTGTGTTTATTATTTTTTTGTTGTATTCAAGATTTCCAAATCTATATAATGTAACCATGGCTGCTGTCAAAAGCATCTATTAGAATTTTACAACACTTTTCTCTCTAAATATTCTACCTGAATATTTTTTGCTTTTGTGACTCAAGTAGGTTTAGGTGAGACTCCTACAGCGGGGTACTAGTGGGACTCTAGTTTGCCAAAGTTATCTATTAGTGGGACTCTAGTACCTATCCTTATTCTCTACCAGTTTCGATCTTGGCTTGCTCACCTTTTGGGTTTGCATCAAATTGGTATCAAAGCCATGTCTAGTCAAGAGAATAATCCTCAATCAACTGGAGAAGAATCTATTACCATGAAACTGGTTCTTGACTCCATACAAGCCTTGATTGGTCGAGTGACGGAAATAGAGCAACGACACATACAAGAACAAATGAATCAGATTCATGAGTCGTTGAGCCTGTTAGATACTTAGTTGACTCCTCGAATTGAGCAAAGTTGGGGCATGACAAATACTCTCTGCCACCGGAGCACTTCTTCCACCTTTGAAACCTTCCCTCCACCATGGAACACCTCTTTTCCACCAGAATACACTGATGTTCCTACTATAGAGGTTTGCATTGAAGAGGTCGACATTGAAAAGAAGATCAATCACAAGGTGGACAATGTTCCTTCTTTAGAACCTCCCATTAAAAACTTTGCTAAAGAAATAAAAGAGGACAAGATTGAAGTAGTGGCAACTGAAGAGATCATGATTGAAGAAGACTTCACAAGCGATCCACATGAGGTTGTGACTGTTACCAATGATATTCTTGGTGTTGATTGTGAAGTTGAGCACATTGAATTTATGATCCTGTCGAAGTACTTTGAAGAGTGAGCTCCACGCCTATAAGTGTACATCCCTGATGTTTGTGTGCTACTAGAGTACTGTTACGGGCTGAAGCTACACGGGCATCATATGCAATTGATTCTTCGCCTATACAAAACTCGAGGTTGAGTTTTTTCTGAGAAGAGGAGAGTTGATGCAGATAGATTCCAGCACAAGTATTCATGTTGGAACAAGCCCAAACGAAACCCAAAGCCTAGTCTAATGGGTTAATAAGTAGCCTATTGGGTTATATGGGTTATGGGCTAGTATTTGTTATGTTTTCTTTTGTATTGGGCCTCTTTTGAAAGCCCAAATATGGGTGATAAGTGGTCCATATGAATTTAGAAGTCTAAGAGTCATTAGTGAAGTCTAACAGTCATTTTTAAAGTCTAGGAGTCATTAGTGGAGTTTATTTTCCTAAATAAATTAATATAGTAGGTTTTACTTTCCAAGACAGCATTAATGTTTTTATTTTCAATGTCTTGTTTGTAGTTCCCCATGTTTTGGGAACATGTTTCAATGTCTTGGGGATAATTTTTTTTTCTATATCTAGGAATTATTATCTATGTATGGGGAATTCCGAAGGGGTTTTAGAATTTTAAAAGTGCCTTTATTATTTTTTTGTTGTATTCAAGATTTTCATATCTATATAATGTAACCATGACTGCTCTCAAAAGCATTCATCAAAATTTTACTACACTTTTCTCTCCAAATATTCTACCTGAATATTTTTTGCTTGTGTGACTCAAGTGGGCTTAGGTGAGACTCTTATAGCGGGGCATTAGTGGGACTCTAGCTTGCCAAAGTTATCTACTAGTGGGATTCTAGTACCTATCCCTATTCTCTACCAGTTTCGATCTTGGCTTGCTCACCTTTTGGGTTTGCATCATGTTTTGTTTGTAATCACCACTAGCATGGCAAACTTTATTTCCATGGTCTTTGGTGTATTTCCCTTGGCTACTTAGCAACCTAGAAGGGGTACAAGTGTTATTGTCCTTCCACTTGCTGGATGTTCGTATCTATGGATGTGGTGTTCCATGAGATTGAGGCATTTTTTCTCTTCTATTCATGCACCTCTTCAGGGGGAGTTTGGTTCATGGGAAGATGTGCTTGCTTCACCTACTGAGGTTTTTATCATGATTCCAGCTCCAAAGGTTCCTATTGTTGTCTCGAATGATACTGATATGGCTCTAGCTCAAGGGGAGCCCTCCCCGGTTGTTGTCTTGGACCGGCCTTCAACTCTTCCAACTCCTCTAAAGGTCTTTGCTCGCTCCAGATTCAAACAACGGCAAGATGATGTCACCACTACCACTGCACCACTCCAGTCACCGCTTCTTGATCTAGGTCCTCTGTTATCACCTCTATCTGGTGAGCCGTGAGCTTCCTTTTGACCCTACTCTTGATTTACCTATTGCCCTTCATTAAGGTGCTAGATCCAGTACTCACCATTCCATTTCTAACTTTATTTCTTATGAGTTTCCATCACCCTCCTTTCATGCTTTTGTCTCTTCCTTGTTTTCTGTTTCCATCCTGTCACACTGATAGGAAGCTTTGCCTGACCCTAAATGGATGGCTACAATGGTGGAAGAGATGCAAACTCTTGATAAATATGAGACACGGGACTTGGTCACTCTTTCCCTGGGGAAGAAACCTATGGGCTGCAAATGGGTCTTTACTGTGAGGCAGAAAGTTGATGGCTCGGTTAACGGATACAGTGTGAGGTTAGTTGCTAAGGGCTTTACTCAGACGTGCATCGACTACCAGGAAACATTTGCTCCTGTAGCCAAGCTGAATATCATTTGAGTTCTCTTCTCATGTGCAATTAACTTTGGTTGGAAATTGCATCAATTGGATGTAAACAACATGTTCCCTCATGGGGAGCTAGAAGAGGAGGTGTACATGGATGTTCCTCTTTTGTTTTTCTAGACAGCAAACCTTTGGTAAAGTTTGCAAATTGAAACAAGCTTTATATGGGCTAAAATAATCTCCTTGAGCATGGTTCATACGCTTCCTTAAAGCCATGATATCTGCGAGTTACAAACAGAGTAATGCTGATCATACTTTGTTCACCAAGAAAGCTGGTGAGCTAACCACTATTCCTATTGCTTATGTTGATGGCATCGTGGTTATAGGGAGTGATGTGGCTGAAATCACTCGTTTTTAGACCTTTTTGGGTATTGAGTTTGAGATTAAAGACCTAGGTAAATTACAATACTTCATTGGAATTGAAGTAGCTCAATCAGATCAAGGTATCTTCCTTTCTCAGCAGAAGTATACCCTTGACCTTTTATCTGACACTGGGATGCTTGGGTGCAAACCGACTGCCACCCCTCTTGAGGCTAATTCCCGTTTGATGCAAAAGGATGGTGAACTTGTGGATAAATGGAATTATCAAAGATTAGTGAACCGCTTGATTTATCTCTCTCTCATACAAGGCTAGATATTGCATTTGCGGTTAGCTTGGTTAGTCAATATATGCATGACCCGTTCTCCTAGCCATTTAGAGGCTGTTTATCGGATTCTGCGTTACTTGAAGTTTGCTCTTGGTTGAGGAGTTCTTTTGTCCCCCCATGAGAATATGCATATTGAGGCCTCTAATGCTAATTGGGATGGCTCTTCTGATGATAGACAGTTTACTTCTGGCTATTGTATCATGGTTGGGGGTAATCTGGTTACCTGGCGAAGCAAGAAGCAGGTAGTGGTTTCCTGCTTCAGTGTAGAGGTTGAGTTAAGGGCCATGGCCCCTGGGATCTATGAGATTCTTTGGCTTAAAGGGCTCTTTCAGGATATGTGCATTCCTATTTAGCTTCCTATGCAACTCTTTTGTGATAGTTCATAACCGGGTTTAGCACGATCGGACAAAGGATGTTGAGATCGATCATCACTTCATCAATGAGAAGTTAAAACAAGGTCTTGTTTGCATTCCCTTTGTTATGTTTGCAGATTACTTGGCCGATGTTTTTACTAAGGGACTTCCTAGCAAGACCTTTCATCCTATTATCTCTAAGTTGGGCATGGTTGATATCGATGCTTCAACTTGAGGGGGAGTATTGTAATATGGGTTTGGTTTAGTCCAAGCCTGCAAGGGTATAATTGTCTAGGGATGGTATTTATTATTTTATTCCCTTGTACTTCTTGCCTATATAAATAACATTGACCTTTGTCTTTTCAGACTAGCCAAACCATTATTCTAAAGTTCAACACTTTGAAACTACAGCTAATCTTCTCTGATCTCAAATAATAGATTGTCCACAGTGCTGCATAAAGAATTGCTATATTAGAACTTTTGATCTTGTTGGATATTTGGATGTATTTTTTTATCTGACCTTGATTTTCAGAATTTACTTGTTTATTTCAATGTAAGATCTTTTGTTCCAATCATGCTTGGTTAAGGTTGCATGTTCTATTTGTTTAACATCTCCACCGTTTCTTGATGGTGATAGTGGTGTCTCCTCCTTCAACCAATTCATACATGAACTTGCGGTGGATTCTGATTCCTCTAATGTGGATTACTCATCTGGAGAAGATGATGAAAGCTTATATCCTGACTCTCCTTCATCACTTGCTTCAAGGGCATCTCGAGCAAGCAGTTTCACCAAGTATGATAAACGTCAAACCCGCAGGATTAAGTGCCTATTGTCATGGATATTCTGGCCTGTAACATTTGTTCTGGGTATACCATTTCGTCTTTATCGTTCTTCTGGATTTAGGGGACTAACATCTCCAAGTAACCCACGGACCCACCAGCCTTTGCATTCACATTCTACCAAGAAATCAAACTTCCTCAAGGAATATGTTTTTCATCGCACCACTGACAGGAGACGTGGAGTTATTGAGGTTTCTGCAAGGATTGCTCCTTTCAAATTATGTCTTTACCATTTTATTTTCCTTCCTTTTTTCCTCCTACTCTTTTACTTTGCTTTCTTTTTGATATTTCAAATTACAATTTTAACCAGGACCTCCAGCTAGGAATGGAAATCTTCATTGAAGCCATCTTTGACGTTGTTCACAAGGCAGCACATTGCGTTCTCTCTCCATCAGAATCTTTCAGAAAGCTTTCTAGTTGGTTTTCTTTGCGGAGAAGTATCAAGGAAGTTCCTGTAAGCTGTTCAGAAACATCTGTTCCCACGGCTACACTTGGGGAAAATGATCCAACTCCTACTGCAAGGGAAACCCATTTTCGTCAGGCTATGAATACAGATGCTAGAACATGCCAAGATGTCATTACAGAACTTGGGTAAGGACAATCTTGTTGATTTAGAAACGATAAATTGATGTGCTCCCTAGTGTAGTTTAATTGCTTCTATCCTCGGTGAGGTTAGTCCATGAAGGCCAAAGAATTGTTTTGAGGGATGTAATTGTTACTTCACTTGAAGTTATGAGTTTCTTATTTATCACCCACAACAATCTTTTGTTGCAGCCCTGTTCGAAGATTCTAATTTGAACCTGCTGTCACAGGTATCCATATGAAGCTATTAGTGTAGTTACTGCCGATGGATATGTTCTTCTTTTGGAAAGAATTCCTAGGTACATATGTGTCGATCTTACCTGATTTCAATATTTACTTCAGTGCTTGGATGCATAATTTGCCATTTCTTGTTGCAGGCGTGATGCACGGAAGGCTGTGTATCTGCAACATGGAATAATGGATTCATCCATGGGGTGAGTTACTCCTTCCAATTAGATTTCCCCTTTAAGTGCGACACTTTCTTGAGTTATTCATAAATCATATGTGATGGCTTGAATTGTTTTATAATAAAAGGAATATTAACATCATACAGTGAGAAAAGTACCTGCTGATTGCTTAAGGTTAGAAGATGCAGAATTTATACTAAGTTGCTCGATTTTGTTAGTATTCTTTTCAGTTTATTGGTAGGAAGTGGTTTTACATGTCCTGGAGCATGTAATTGAGCCTAGGTTTTGAAACAAACTTAGAAGTCTACAAATGCACAACTAACTGACAAAGAGCTAACCCACAAAGCTTAACATTGGACCCGCAGAATGTCTTATCAGTTTTGATTCAAGGAATGACATAATCCATATAGCTATTGTCTCTTCAATGCCCAGAATGTTGCAAAGAAAGTAGTGAAACCTTTGAAGTGCCAGCTGGTTATATTCATTCTTGATTTTAATTTTTGGAGGGGATTTTATGTGAAGTGTTCTAAATTACTGGTTCCAGAGCTGAATGTCACTTTCATTAAAGTCTGTTGATTGAGCTCTAGCCAGAGGCCATACTTCATTTTTTTTCAGCTTCAGATTATGGTTGTCTAATCAAAGAACTGATTGCTCTCCTGGTTCTTAATCTTGTAAGCTTCATTAATGACTATTTCACACAAAATCAAAAATAGAAGTGCCCTTAAAACATGTCTTCCCTCGTTTGGTATTTAATACTACGTAAGATATTTCTCACCAAGATAATAGCTGAATAAATAATTATTGAGACATGATGTGACAGGAAAATATAGAGATTCAAATCCAATGGCTCGACAATTAGTTATAATATCTGACTAATCTTTGAATTTATCTCATGATATGGGGGTGGGGATTAACTGTTCTTTGGGTTTAATGAACAATATCCTTTTCTAAGAAGCAGCTATTAATGGGGGTAAATTATAGATTGACCCCTAAGGTTTTAAGATACCTACAGATCAGCCCATATGGTAAGGGTGTCAAACGGTATGGTTTTGGTATAACCATACGGTCTCAGTTCAGTATTGTATGTAATGGGGTAATACCGTTATTGATGCAGCAGCGGGCCCACAAGCTAAGATGGGCATGAATTAGAATCTTTCTAGGATTTAATTGGAATAATTGTAATCTTTTATTTTTAGGAATTTAGATGAAACCTCTAGGTAGGATTTTATTTTAAGTATTTAAATAAATTGTCTTCTTAGGCAATCATAGGTTTGGTAAGTTATTAGAATATCTAAGATTAGGATTTCCATTTCAGTCATTTTTTTTTTGTTAAGTTTTGTATCTCTTTTCCTTTAAATATATGTAACTGAACACCATTCATGGGGAGAAGATTTGAAGAATGAATTGATTAGTGATTTTGGTTGCCTGCGGGCAGAAATTGTGTGAAGTTCTCTCTCTCTCCTCTCTATCTCTTCATCTCTGCGATCAGCAATAGTCTACTACGTAGATTGATTCCCCACCCTCTCCCTTTCTTCCTCCTTCCTTTCTCCCTCTTTCCCTATTTCTTCTTCTTTCTTCTTGGCCTCTCCCCTGTTCTGGGGGGTAAACCCAGTCCCACATAATCCCATTGATCTCCCCCACCCCTTTTCCTTTTCCCCTACAATTCTGGACAGGAGTATCCCTTCCCTAGACGATTCAGTCCCTCAAAACCCTTGACCAGAAATCTCCTCAACAGTGAGAAGTGAAACCTACAAATTACGTGTGCCTTCCTTTATCGCAGGGACTGTTTCAGTCATTTTGTTCATCGGTTCTCCTTGCAGGTTCTTGGTATTGTTGTGTGGATTCAATAGGCCAGTGGTTTAGGCATCTACCCCTGAAATTTCAGATTCATTGGAGCTGTATTGAAACAGTTCTATTCATTTATTTGCATCTGGTTTCCGTCTCCTTCTGTCGAGAGCTTGAAGATGACCCCCTCCCCACGATTCTAACTTCTCTTTTAATTTTATCTCCATCTTTCCTAAAGTGCCCCTTCCTTTTACCCTTATTCCTTCCATATCCACCTCTTACATTTGATTCCTACTTTAACCGTAATCTTTAATGCTAATTCCCATCATATCTCAAGATCTGTTTGGATATCAAGAGTTATTATAAACTTCTGATTATTTACCAATTCTGCCACTATCATTATTATTTGAGTTGAATATTGTTTGGGGGGGCTACTAGCGGATCAATTAGGGTTTCCTTAACCCGGATCCCTCATTAATTGGTATCAGAGTCAAACCTAGCAGCAGTATGGATCGTGAGTTGGTTCTCAACATTTTGCTTGATCTCATTCGACAAATACAACATATCAGAGATATATTGGCCGATCATCGACGGGAACAGAGAAAATTAAGAGCAGTAGATTGATCATGTCCAGTCCTGACGAACTGTCGAAGAAGGAAATTCTTCAAGAACATCAAGAGGCCAAGAAGGACCTCACTGAAGCACCCGAGATCGTTCGTGACGATATGATCATGAAATTTGTGATCCCACCATCATTCATTGAAGAACGGATCCTACGACTTGATGATTACATCCCTACCACTCATGCATTCTATTACGTACTATTGTTGGATGTGCATCTTACAAACTTCTTCCTTCACCTCTGCAAAATTCGTGGATGGATTTTTTCAAGCCAGCGAGAGTTGATGCAGTTGCGGGCCCACAAGGTAAGATGGGCATGGATTAGAATCTTTCTAGGATTTAATTGGTATAATTGTAGTCTTTATTTTTAGGAATTTAGATGAAACCTTTAGGTAGGATTTTATTTTAAGTATTTAAATAAATTATTTCTTAGGCAATCATGGGTTTGGTAAGTTATTAGAATATCTAAGATTAGGATTTCCATTTCAATCATTTTTATTTTTGTTAAGTTTTATATCTCTTTTCCTTTAAATATATGTAACTAAACACCGTTCAAGGGGAGAAGATTTGAAAAATGAATTGAATAGTGATTTTGGTTGCCTGCGCGCAGAAATTGTGTGAAGTTCTCTCTCTCTCCTCTCTATCTCTTCATCTCTGCGATCAGGAATAGTCTACTACGTAGGCTGATTCGCCACCCTTTCCCTTTCTTCCTCCTCCTTCCTTTCTCCCTCTTTCCCTATTTCTTCTTCTTTCTTCTTTGGCCCCTCCCCTGTTCTGGGCAGTAAACCCAGTCCCACATAATCCCATCGATCTCCCTCACCCCTTTTCCTTTTACTACAATTCTGGATAGGAGTATCGCTTCCCTAGACGATTCAGTCCCTTAATGCCCTTGACCAGAAATCTCCTCAACAGTGAGAAGTGAAACCTACAAATTACGTGTGCCTTCCTTTACCGCAGGGACTGTTTCAGTCATTTTGTTCATCGGTTCTCCTTGCAGGTTCTTGGTATTGTTGTGTGGATTCAATAGGCCAGTGGTTTAGGCCCCGTTTGATAACACTCCAGCTCCTTACTTCTTAGCTCCGGAGCTAATCCGGAGTACAATGGCGATTGATAAACACGGTTCAAGTTTTGACTCCCATGGAGTGAACCGCTCCAAAAATGTCTCTGGGAGCTAAAAAACTGGAGCTAAAAAAACTTACTTCTCTTGCTCCGGAGCTATTACTACTACTGACTGCCATCACCACCTCCACTAGCACTGCCATCATCACCACCACCCCTCCACCGCCACCATCCCCACCACCACCCACAGCTGCCACCACCACCACCACCACCACCTCCGCCGCCACCACCACCACCACCTCCACCGCCGCTGCCACCACCACCACTACTTACTAGCACTGCCGCCACCACCACCCACCACCTTCCACCATCGCCGCCACTACCACCCACCACCTTCCACCATCACCGCCACCACCACCACTGTCGCCACCACCACCCACCCACCACCTACCACCACTGCCACCACTACCGCCACCGCCACCACTGCCGCCGCCACCGCCGCCACCAGCACTGCCGCCACCACCACCCACCACCTTCCACCATCGCCGCCACCACCACCACCCACCACCTTCCACCATCACCGCCACCACCACCACTGTCGCCACCACCACCCACCCACCACCTACCACCACTGCCACCACTGCCGCCACCGCCACCACTGTCGCCACCGCCACCACCCACCAGCACTGCCGCCGCCACCACCCACTAGCACCACCACCACTACCACCACCCCCCCACTGCTGCCACCACCACCACCACCACCAAACAGTATTCTGGAATCATAGTCTTTTAATTTTGAAGCAGCATTATCAAACAACATTCTACTCCAAAAATCCTGACTCTGGAGAAGAAGTAGAAAACGACTCCGGACCAGAAGTAACTCTATGGGAGCTGGAGTGTTATCAAACGGGGCCTTAGGCATCTACCCCTGAAATTTCAGATTCATTGGAGCTGTATTGAAAGAGTTCTATTCATTTATTTGAATCTGGTTTCCATCTCCTTCTGTCGAGAGCTTGAAGATGACCCCCTCCCCACGATAACTTCTCTTTTAATTTTATCTCCATCTTTCCTAAAGTGCCCCTTCCTTTTACCTTTTTCCCTCCCATAACCACCTTTTATATTTGATTCCTACTTTAACCCTAATCTTTAATGCTAATTCCCATCATATCTCAAGATCTGTTTGGATATCAAGAGTTATTATAAACTTCTGATTATTTGCCAATTCTGCCACTATCATTATTATTTGAGTTGAATATTGTTTGGGTGGGCCTACTAGTGGATCAATTAAGGTTTCTTCAACCCGGATCCCGCATTAGTTGCCGTACCATTTGTTAAACGGTATCAAAATGCTTATCAATACCTTGCCATTTATTAATCAGTTTGGCGGTTTCAGAAAAAATGGTATATGATATGGTTTCGGTAAATGGTTTCATTGTGCCGTCTTTTGTTTATGTATTTTCAAATACATCAAATTTCCTTGTAGTCAATGGGGCAGTGATTTACCAAGTCCATATGTAGGTGCAGTTAACTATTGCATTTGTTTGGTTATATAATGTGAGGGCATTTTTGCATTGAATTTATGGGGGTAAATGAATTGAATCTCAAACTCCCAATCTGACGGTATAAACGGTAGTCTAATAGGGTAATACTAATACCGTACAGTTTATTAAACGGCATTATGTTGCTTACCATTACCGTACCATTTATTACTCTGTTTGGTGGTTTCGGTATAAACGGTACAGTATGATTTCGGTAAATGGTTTTAGTATCATGTTGACACCCTTTTCTGACCAATAGATTCCCCACTTACCTAACTAAGCTATAAATACATACCTCCATCATTGTCTCTTGGAATCTGATGATGAATCCAAGAGTATAAAATATAGTATATAGATATCCTAAATTAACTTTATTGCATGGCACTTTTCTTTTTATTATCCAAACTACACTGTCGTATGTTAAACTATTTTAATTAACAAGGTATACTACTTTAATTAATATGGTATTCAGGAAAAAGCTATAGCTCTACATATGTAATAGATGCTTGACTGAGATCCCCTGTGCAGTGGGTCCACCCTGTGTGTTGCTTGGGGTACACTGCACAGTCCAGATCCAGGTTATGCTTCTATTATAACTCAAAATATAGAACATTTAAAGTAAAAAAAAATAAAATAAAAACTAAACTTTATTGAGGGGTATGACTCTGGAGATTGAATAGACATGCAAATAATAGATGCATGATCTGGATCCCTGCCATGTAGGGGGCAGGCTGTGTCTATAGTTGGTGGACCCACTACATGGCAAGGATGTGTGAATTTATTGTGCCATGCATGCAATTCTTTCTTTGTAGTTCTAATTTTTGGGTCTATATATGATGACTGACCTTCATCCGCTATTTATACTGTTTAACTTCATATCCAGATGGGTGTCCAACGGAGTTGTTGGCTCTCCTGCATTTGCGGCCTTTGATCAAGGTATGCCTTCCTATTTTTCCCCTTTCTTTTAAGTCACCCATAGTTTTCAGGTTGCATTGCCATGAAGATCAAACCATAAGTGGTAGAGAACCTATTCATATCTCATTTGTGCAGGCTATGATGTATTCCTGGGGAACTTACGTGGTTTGGTTTCTAGGGAACATGTTATCAAGAACATCTCGTCACGACAGTAAGTTTCTGTAAGAAGTCTGGTGGCTTGGCATATTTTCTGAAGGATACTTGGCTTTTCCCTGATAGCTGTCTTGGATGGAATCTCTTTGACAGGCACCTAAGTTCTACCACATTGTGGGTTAGTTGGTGTCAAAATTTTATGGACAAATAGATCCCAAGGTCCCTTACTCACATGTCAAGTTTCGGTCTGAATAAAGTTAGCCATGTGTGGTGCATGGAAACATGGGAGGGTGTGCCATGCTAGAGGGTATATGATTGAATTTGAGTGAAATTTGACAGCTTATTTTAACATTCTCTAGATATCCAATGGTCTGAATTACCATCACCTATCCACATGGCAGATAAAGGTGTGCCATCGAGAAGATTCATCCATCCTAGACGGCCATCTAAGTGACTTTATCCTTTTCTGAGCAATATTAATTTGGTGATACAAAATTAAGAGGGAAAGAAAAGGGTTTATTTCTTGCATTAGTATAACTTGTATTAAGGAAAGAAGGGAGGTTCATTAATACTTTAGTGACTTATTTTCAATTACTTCATGATATGAAAATGCCCACTAATAAGTTGTTCATTCTGCAGGTATTGGAAGTATTCCATCAATGAGCATGGTACACAGGATATACCTGCTATGATAGAGAAAATCAATCAAGTGAAAATCTCTGAACTGAAAAGCAGCCAGCCTGATCTTGAAGAGGAAAACAATGATGATCAGCCTTACAAACTTTGTGCAATCTGCCACAGCCTGGGAGGAGCAGCAATATTGATGTATGTCATAACGCGTCGTATAGAAGAGAAGCCCCATAGGCTGTCAAGGTTGATCCTATTGTCACCAGCTGGGTTCCATGATGATTCTACCCTAGTGTTTACTGTCGCAGAATATCTGTGTCTTATGTTGGCTCCAATCCTTGCTCCACTTATTCCGGGCTTGTATATACCAACCAGATTTTTCCGGATGCTTTTGAACAAGTTGGCGAGGGACTTCCACAACTACCCTGCCTTGGGAGGGCTGGTGCAGACCCTTATGAGCTATGGTGTGGGTGGCGATAGCTCAAACTGGGTTGGGGTGCTAGCATTGCCCCACTACAACATGCACGACATGCCTGGAGTGTCATTTTATGTTGCTCTTCACCTTGCACAGATGAAGCATAGAGGAAAGTTTATAATGTATGATTATGGGAGTGCAGCTGCTAACATGGAAGTATATGGAAAGCCTGAGCCCTTGGACTTGGGTGAGTTCTATGGGCTCATTGACATGCCTGTTGATCTGGTTGCTGGGCGGAAGGATAAGGTGATACGCCCATCCATGGTTAGGAAACATTATAAATTGATGAAGGACTCAGGTGTTGACGTGTTCTTCAATGAATTTGAATATGCTCATCTGGATTTTACATTTTCTCACCTTGAAGAACTCTTGTCTTATGTCATGTCCCGCCTCTTGCTTGTTGTACCTCCACCTAGGAAACAGTTTAGTCAGAAGGCTATGCGATTGAAGAGGAAAGATGGAAATGGGTCTACTAGAAATACTACCATGAGATCCCTGTCGTCGTCGTCATTGTCATTGTCGTCATCATCACCATCATCACCATCATCACCATCATTATAGGAGACAAAATGTGTAAATGCGGAAGCTTATTGAATTGAGCTGCGGGCGTGTCTTCTTTGGTTTTTGGAAGTGGCATGCTTGTGTTGTATGTTCATACTCTACTGTTGTATATGATTGGGTAGATGTATTTTATACCATTGTAGATAATCATAGTTTCATACTGTATATGAATGTCAGGTCTTCACATTCTCTCTCCTGCGAAGAGAAGTAATCATGGGAAGAGTGGTGTGTGGGTCAGAGATAAGTGCACCGGTTTCTACCTTGTAAGAGAAGTAGCTGCATCATGGATGTAGTTGTATGCGACTTTGTTTATACCGTGTTAGTTACCATTCATGAACATCAGTCTTGATGAACCACTGTTTAGACTTATTCGTACATCCGTTATGATTGATGAATGCCATATTCTGTCATTGCTTGATTGTGATTTGTTTAGTTGGTTGACATCATCTTCTTTGTTTCATTAATCTCCACAATTGATTTTCTTTTACAGTATACTAACGGGAAAGATAGGAGACATTATCAGTTTTAGCTGAATTTTCCTTCTCTATTTTTTTTCCACTTAAATTCATTTATAAAATATTAGCCCACCAGCATGTTGGTAGAATAAAGGATAGGATCATTGTCCCAACACCTAGAGACAGAGCAAGACAACTGTAATTTTCATTTGATTTAAGGGAGACGGATCTAAACGCTGACAGAGGAGAAACTTGTACTTTCAATTTGATTTTAGGGAGAAGGATCTACATGTTACCGAGGGATATTGGAGTCATACATGCCCAGCGACTGAGGAGACATTAGGGAGTGTCTGCAGGTTCAAAATGAGGATATTTTTTTTATACTTAAACGAGGATATATTTTTTTATACTTAAATGAAGACATTAATAAGAAAGGGTATGCCATTTAATGAGAGAGAGAGAGAGAGAGAGAGGGAACTATATACCCTGCTAGTATGGGATCCAAATCCTCTCCTCCAAGAGAATCTAGAGGAGAGGTGGTGTCCTTATTGGATGGGTGACATCTGGGGCTCGGATGAATCCGAGAGCATCCAAGCCCTCCATTCGAGCCGACACCGAGCCAACAGGGGGTGTCAGCTCGGATTCACCCGAGCCCCAGGTGTCGTCCTTCCAATGGGGGTGCCACCTCTCCTCCAGATTCTCTTGTAGGAGAGGATTTGAGTTGGATAGCATGTAGTTCTTTTTCAATTATGGTTTGTCTTTTCCAATGAATGGTTTCTCAATAATCTTAGAGTGGCATCAGTCACAGGGAAAATATATGTAAGACCTTCACCCGAAATTCCAAACTAATTTGGACTTTCGGATATGGCAGAGGCCTTTCCACAGTCAATACCATAGATATCGAGCCGACATAAGATGTTAGCTCCAGATATGGTAAGGCTTGTGCCTATATTTATGGTAAAAATTACACCCTTTGTTTTTGGGAAAACTCACTGGGGCAAAGCTCCTTTATTTGGAAATTTTCGTGGACGAGAAATCGGGGCCCAAATTCCCCTATCTGATCCTTCCGGCAGAATGCTGCTGATCGGAGCTCCAGTCGCTCCTTTGACGGCCCACCTACAACGTATAGAACCTTCTTTGCAAGAGGTGGGGCCATGTGTTGGCATGTGGATTCCATATGTCTCACCTATGTTATACCCCAAAACCTTGGCGTTTTGGTATGACCATGGTTTCCTTATTGTGCAAGTACTACTATACCAAGATCCATTCACTGTCATAACATATTACAACTCTTCCATTAATCACAGTACAAATTACGGAATATCTAGAGTGCAAATCAAATAATAGCGGAATCAAATAACTAAGAACCATTCAAACCAAGTCTAATTGTATTATAAAGGTTTATCTGTCTTCAACCAAGACATAAATAACATAATACCAAGTATTGAATACTTAAATAAAACTCAAGGGTCAAACAATGCCCGAAATAAACAGATGAACAAAATTGTAATTTTTTCCTAGGTAAGACACTACTAATATAATCTTCTCTTTCAAACAAAGAAGTCTTTTACTCTTTTGAAACATTGTCTTCTAACCATAAAAACAATCATCACATTCACATGAAGAGTCATGCGAATCATCTTTAAGTTCTTTAACTTTAAACATATCATTTTCAGCTAAGTTATTTGCAAAACATTTAAAAAAAAAAAGGTGTACATGCAAGGGTGAGCAAAACCACACGCTCAGTGAGAAATTAACATGCACAAGCATACAATGCATGAATAAGTTATTAAGATTAATGGTCTGTGAATAAGCAAGCGCAAGTAGCATCTCACCTAAATACCGATGACGAATACTCAAGCACGGGTGAGGTGAATGCAACACACTTGGCTCCTCATCTCATGTGAAACATCACCCAAAGAATGAAGAATACAACCCAAGTATACCAACCTGACATTGTACCAGCATTCCCCCATCATAGGTTTCATCTTGGCATCTTATTTTATGCTTCAACCACTTCATTGGGTACACACCGCTCAATCCTTGATGGGTAAGCACATAGAATAGACTCATCCCTAGCTCTCACCTGAGACACTAGAAGCTGGCTCCCTCCCCTGTTCATTTTCCTACTCCAACTGCGAAAGGGGCGTATCCAAATTTGATCCACAATAATCCTATGTCAATACCTAAACCCCTGTTAGCAAGGGTTTCCTATCACAGGATATTGAAACCTAAACTAAGAAATATTACTAATGCAGGTACCCGTATCCTAGCTTAATGGACCAAGATAAATCGTCCCGTTCCAGCTATCCGGATCCACTAGGACACAAGCAAATGGCAAACAATAATGTTATCAAACATCCACATATTATCAAATATTTCATAATCAACCAATCCTATATAGAGTTATAATATGCAAATGCATGAGCAGTTATCACAGTTATTGGATGGCATGTTATCATACAGTAATCCAAACAAGTAGCAAGCACATGCATACAGAAACAAGAAACATAAAACATGTACTAATCCCTCACTTGAATTTGGTGAGCTAATCCTCCACTCTATTGCAGACAGAGTCCCTTTCCTTGTTTTTCTACGTTGGCTTACCTATTACAGTTAAGGTATGAATGTAACTTATGATTGTTTATTCTCGCTTCCATTAGGTCTAGGGTATCCTCATTAGTCTTAGGAATATGTCCTAGGGTCACTTGGTTAAGTCTCAAAGTCCATGGTTGAAAATACAACCAAAATAGGCTTGCTGTAATGAGGTGGTCGATCAGCTATGGTGGTCGATCATCACAGTTTTATCAACCGCCTAGGAATTCGACCTAAATGAGTTCCAGAGGCTTGCATGTCTGTAGGGTCACTTCTACAGGTGTTTTATGATGGGTTTACATCTTTGGATAGGATAGAATCCTATTCCCATAGGTTATATGCAAGTATGGTCATGACATTGAATGTCGGCTTTACAAGCACACATGCCTATACACTTGGGAGCACATTCTACTCAATCCAATAATTCTAACATGTTCATTATGTCATCCTTGAGGTGTGGGATGGTTAACATAGTCCAAATAGTTAATTGGGATTAAAAATACCAAAAATATACCTCTTTGGAAGTCATGCGGTCAACGACAATAGAGGCAGTCGATCAACTCACTTTAGTCGACCTCCTTGGTCGACCGCCTCGTACCAGAAGCTTGAACTGATTTAATTTCAGTCTTTTCTCCAAGGCACGGGCTCAAGGGCTATCCCAGAGGGTTTCTAAGCATCTGTACAATATTAATGGACATATTCCAATCATGTTTGGATATTGTACGTCATTATAGAGTCCTACTTAAATTATTTGCATCAATTTATCTATCATAAGCATTCTTGATCAATTTTACCTAATATTCATTGAGGGTCTACTGGAATCTTTTTCCAGCCATGATCAGAGGTTCGGTTTTACCTCATGAGATCATCAGGGTTCGATCTAAATAAAGTAAGAATAGTTTTTAGGCTTACCTTAATGCTTATGCACAAGCTGTTGGGGTGAGAAGCCTGAGGGAGGACCTTCGATGATAGTTCTTCCTCTTCTTCTTCCTTCAACTTGCCCCAATTATCTCTCTCTCTCTATCTCTCTCTCTCTCTCTCTCTCTCTCTCTCTCTCTCTCTTTTCCAAAACGTGTCAGAGGTTCTAATGTTCTCAATTAGGGTTCATAGAGTTTTTATTAAGGAGTTTATGCAAGAGTTAGAATTGCACTGTAACTCTTTCCTTAAGAGTCCTATTCCTAATATAAGTGTAATGAAGGAGGCTTCGAGGTTATCTATTGACACTCCAACACATTCAAAAGTATGTCCCACATGATTTGGGACGATCATGGGTGGTTAGGAACCAATTGAAACCAAGCCCAACTAAATTAAACTCGGAGTGGCCCAATTCTGGGTTCATGTGGTCAATTGAACAGGGGCGATCGATCAGCTCATTTTGGTCGACCACTTTGGTCAACCGTTTACTCTGAAATGACTCAGAATGGCTAGGTCTTGGTTAGTTCGACTTATTCTTCCGAAATGAACTTTCTATACTAAGAGAAATAAGGTTTTAATCTTACTTAGAGTTCCATACACTCCATTGATGATACAGATGTTAGGCTAGTGTCGACAGGAGAATCTATAATGTGAGAAAAATTTAAATTAGCCCATATTTTTAGGTGCAGGTTTCACAATCCCCCCTACTAAAAAGAATTTCATCCTCAAAATTTACTTACCTTGTTCTTTGAACAAGTGTGGGTATTTTTCATGGTTTCATCTTCCTTCTCCCATGACACTTCATCCTTAGTATGGTTCTTCCATTTGCACCTTGATGTAGGCAATGGATCGGCTTCTTAGTTGATGAACCTTTTTATCCAGGATTGCTAGCGGTTCAACTTAATAACTCAGGTCTATATCCATCACAGGAAGTTCTGTATTCAGCACATGTGTCAGGTCGGTGATGTATTTTTTTAGCATTAACACATGAAACACGTCATGGACACTAGATAAAGTGGGAGGTAGAGCTAGTTGGTATGCTACAGCTCCACTTCGGCTAAGTATCTCACATGGTCCTATACATCTTGGACTTAGCTTTCACTTCTTGCCGTATCTTTAAATTCCTTTGAAAGGTGACACTTTCAGGATTACCTTGTCGCTTACTTGAATTCAAGATCTTTTCGACGAAGGTCTGCATAGCTCTTCTGTCTTGACTGAGTAGCCTTAATCCTTTCCCTTATTAGATCAACATTCACGCAAGTTTCTTGGAAAATGTCGGGTCCAAGGATTCTTCTTTCACTTACTTCATTCCAATACAATGGAGTTCTATATTTTCTTCCATACAATGCTTCATACGGTGCCATTTTGATTGTGGACTGATAGCTATTGTTATATGCAAACTCCATTGATGAGAGATTTTGATCCCAATTTTCCTTGAAAACTAGAGTGCAGGCTCTAAGCATGTAAGACCCGCATTCTATGAATTCGGTTTAACTTATGTTTTCGTGTGGTGATAGGTTTTTCAGTCATAACCGGGTCAGAAGAGATGGTCGGATGATGAATTACAAGTCCAGGTATGAAAAACAGACAAAATAGAGTCAAATATATGTTGTCTGGTCTGACTAGTTGAGACATAATAGTCTCATGAACATTTAGATCGGTATGTCAGACCGGTCAGCCTATTTCTAGTGTTTCGATTTGGAAATGGACTCCAGTGGGTCCCACCTTCTAAATTTAACTCTTGGAGACATTTCATATGTGAGAGAGACTCCAAAAAGGATATCCCTCTCTATATATTCTTTCTTACTCCCAATTAGACCTCTTTTGACTCTCACAAACTCTAGAGACGAAAAGGAGATCTAAAGAGGAGAAATGAGCTCGAGGAAGGTCTACAGAGGAGACTCCATTGGAAAAAGGACATCGTTGTTTGTAGACCAACAGTGAGTGCCTTTACCTATCTTGTTTTTAGGATTGGATTAGATTATGATCAATACCATGAAAGACTAGGTATTGATCTGAAACCCCATCTCATCGAAAAACCCTAGATCTGAAGTATGAGTTCTAGATCTCTATTACAAGAACTAAGGTCTTGAATGGAGAATAAACTAATCCTAATATGTTGCTAATCCTAGAATGGTTTAGGAGAAACCCTAATGGAAACCAAGTTGAAGACCGATAGAAGAAGAAGGTCAGACTGGGGGATTCATGGACTCTGTCAGGTTGGAGTACCGGTGGCACATAAGTTCGATCGGACAAGCCACTGGTACCATTCAGGAAGTTTGTCAGAGTTTTCCGGTTGGACATACCAGTTTGAGTACCTGTCTAACACTCTGTACCCTAATGTGCGACTGGTATGTGTGATTTTAGATTGTTTTCTAGTCCAGACTTGGTTTTGACCAACGTAAATCCTTTAAACCTAATTTTAACTAATTCTTATGGTTATCTAGGATGCGTGGACTGCAAGGTTGGACTTTGGGACTCAGAGAAGACTTTCTATCAAGCATCAGGTAAGGAAACCAGACCTAAACCTAAATAATTAATAATTATAAACCGTAATCAGACTCTATTAGGTACATTTATGGTTTGCTGGATATTAACTGTTCATGTATATTATTATGCTAGGATGTGATTGCTAGGCATGTGAATGTTTTTCTTGGTGTATAGAATGGAAAGGGCTTGGAGTCTTGGATCATTCCTCACACTAGTACCTTTTCATATCGTCGCTATCTTAGCATGCTTGATACCGATAGGGTATCAGGGGGAGGACGCGGTATTGTGGTTCAGCCTGACCATTAAACTCGAGCCTTATCTATATTCCATAGAGAGTTGTGCTGGGGTAGGGCCTTGGATACTGTGATGACATGTAGGATTGGTTAGAAACGGAACCCACTTGTAAGCTCTCACCAATAGGGGTGTATGTATTGGTACGATGTAGAGTATCAGGGGGAGGAGGCGGTATTTTAGATTGTAGCCTGACCGCCAGACTCTAGCTCTATCTCTATACTAAAATGAGTGATGTAGGGTGACAACGGTGTGTGATCCATTGGTCGTGCTCACACTCTCGTGCATGGAGGTAGTATGGTTGTAGCCTGACCTTACCATAGTACTTTGCAAGTTATACCAGACCTAATGTTGAATGTTATCTCATGCATATTGCTTGTAGCATTGTCTTGTTTCCTTACTAAGCTAAGTTGTGAGCTCACCCTTGTGTATACACTCTTTTTAGATGTTGATGCAGGTTATATTGTGGAGGACTATGTGGATGCTCTGGTCCATGGAGGTGTTGCTGCTTTAAATGTGCAAGTGGGGGGAGAATAAGCATGACTCATCATGTGAATGCCACTTCTGTGTGTACCTTTAGGTTTTAATTATTTTCTTTCAGTTCTGACTATAAGATGATGTAATAAATTATAAATTTATGTTTTGATACTTGAGATAATTTGGATAATTATTTATTTATCAATAAAAACTTAGTTCATTTATTTTAAGTCTTCCACTGTATTTATTATATTCTAATTATAGTTATGTGCATTGGTTTGTGTGTCTACACGTTCTTATTGAGATCTTGGTGTGAACCATTGGTTTTGTAGCGGTTCACTTACATTTTTGGTTAAGCTAGAATTGGGGTATGACAACTTGGTATCAGTGCTCTTAGGCTATGTCCAGCAAAACATAAATGCACCTAATAGAGTCAATGAACTGAGATAGGAAAATTTAAAAGCTTTTATATAAACATACCATTAAGCACTGTGTGATGACTAAGACCATTAAGAAAAGCATAATATACTATAACAAAAGAAGAACTGTATAAACGAGTAATATCCAAATAAAAACTTTTAAAAGTGTAAATCAGTGTACGGTCTACATGTCGGACAATTACCCAGATAGCAAAAGTGATTGTAAAATGGTATGAGAAAATGCTGGCTATCATGGGGTTGGGGGTCTGGGTGGTTTCGGCTCAGTGATGTCATAGTCCCGCTTGTACACCTCCCTGAGCCAGTGCACCTGATCCTGTGTGACCCAGAGACTACAGGTGAGGTTCTCAATGAGACGATTAGTGGTGCATTGATCATCCTAGATCTCTAGAAGCATGGCCATCACCGGATCTGAGACGGGCTGAGAAGGTCCTGCTACAGGGATAGGTTGTGGTGCAAGGGCGGGGATATCCTCCATGTGCACGTCTTCTTCACCCCCTGTGTCACACCCCAATTCTGAAGGGTGTGATGAACTACAAATAAACCAACGATTCAACCAGGATCTCAAATAGGCTGTGTCCGTTTGCTTAAACCATACAAATCCACAACCATAATTAGAGTAAATAAACAATAGCGGAAGTCTTATATATTAAATGAACTGAGAGTCTAACTGTAATAGAGTAAATAAATTATCCAATTATCTCCACAAGGACTAAGACATAAATTAAAATAAATAAATCAATTACATTGTTTGTATAATTTAAACCAAATCTAATCGAAAACACAAGAGTTGCACTCGCATGACGAATCATGCGACTCCATCATAAATTCAACGTCCAACGCCATCGCATGTCCATACATCGGAGCATTTATATAATCTTCTACTGTGGTACCTGCATCATCAACTAAAAATATTCGACGTCGAAAGGGTGAGCACACATCATGGCTCAGTGAGCAAACAAAACAATGCAACAAACATATGCATGCATTCAATTCATATCTTTGGTCTAGTTCATAAGTTTGCAATGTGCTATAGAAAGGTTCGGTGGCCGCCTCACCTCTATACACAGGGTGTGTAAGCCCACCCAATGGATCAAACACCATTGTCGTCCACATCCATCCCACCATGGAATAGAGATAGAGCTAAAGTGCCTAGGACCGCACCGCATCACACTTCCCCTGATGCTCTACCCATACCAACACGTAAGCCCCTGTTGGCGAGGGTGTCACATCCCAATTCTGCACTGTTCATAATGGTGTGATGAACCGCTAGCAAACCAACGTTTCAACCAGGATCTCAAGTAGGCTATCCCCGCGTTATCTAAACTTACACGCATCCGTAACCATAATCAGAGTAAATACACAATAACAGAAATCTTAATAATAAATGTACTAAGGGTCTACTGTGATATAAATATTAAATAACAAATTATTCTATATCAACTGGGACATAAATAATTATCAAATACATGTCTTTATTAAATTCAAATAAAGAAACCTAAGAAAATATCTAATCGAATACACATGAGTTGCACTCGCAAGAGGAGTCAGGTGTATCTACTTCAGCTTCTGCTTCTATCGCCGCCACGTTCCTGTACGCTGGAGCATTCATGTATTCTTCAATTGTATAACCTGCATCATCAACTAAAAATATTCGACGTCGAGGGGGTGAGCACACATCATGGCTCAGTGAGTAGACAAAACAATGCAACAATACATATGCATGCAATTAATTCATATCTTTGGTCTGATTTATAGTTTGCAACGCGCAATAGAAAGGTTGGGTGGTCAAAGGTTAACGTTTATTGACCCCGCCTCTATACACAGGGTGTGGAAGTCCGCCCGAAGGTTAACGTTTATCGTCGTCCCCATCAACCCTAATCATGACATTATACAACAAAGGTTAACGTTTATTGCTATATAATACCATACCAACACGTAAGCCCCTGTTAGCGAGGGCTTGCAAACTGGGCTCGCAACTAACCAATCCTAATGCCAAACAGTGTATCCAAGACCTCACCCCAGCATCCCTCAGAATATCCATAGAGATAGAGCTAAGACCCCCCGGTAGAGTCAGAGACAACAAGGACCGAGACCACCTCCCCTGATACTCTACGACATAATAGTTCTACTAAGGTAATGGCGATACCACGATGTTAATGCACAAAACTTGAGTTAGAGATAGAGCTAAAGTGCTGAGACCCGCCAAGGTTAACATTTATTGATGTCCTCATCACACCTCCCCTGATACTCGCTTGCATCAAGTACACCAACCACACACATACAATCACATGCCTATTCCTATCATCATCATCATCATGTTATAAAAAATAAAATAAATATGCATGGACAAGTAATAGAAATATTGGATGGCATGTTGTATGCACATTACAAACATATTCGCATAGAATCAAGCATGGCATTGGACTCAAGAAAATAGAAAATAGTTTGTTATTAACCAATTAGTTTAGAGTTATGTTTCCTCACCTTAGCTTGCTAATAGATACTTTTCCAAGCTTTAGAATAATCTTTATAATGTTATTATATTGCTAGAAGACCTAACAAAGTCGATAGAATTTAATTAGAATTAATTCTAAATTTAAAAACCATTCTGTAAACTGAGGGTCGGAGGTAGGGTCAGAGTCATGATCGACCCTGGGTGCGTCCCCAAACTCTGAACTTCCTGAACACTGAGGGTCGATGGTCAGGATCACCTAGGGTCGGATGGTCATTAACCCTCGGTGCGACCCTCGGTGCACTTTGGTCCAGTTCCCTCTTTTAGTCCATTCTTCGTGCTTGGGATCCTATGGCTTGCTCCTACAGTCCATTCAACATGCATCCCATGGTCTAAAACCATGAATCACCCACCCAAATAGCTTTCATGTCCATGGTTTTCTATGAAAACCTAACCATGGATTGATGGTTTGGGTTTCTCCGAGATTATACTCTCATCATTACCTAACCTAAGGTCTGTAGAAACTCATGGAATTAGTATCCATACCTGAGAAGAATACTCCTTCTCTGCAACTCTTCTCGTTTTGGCTAATTTCTCTTCCTTGCTTTTCTTCTACTTCTTCTCCTTCTCTTCTCTTTCTCTCAATTCAATTAGGGTTGTGAAAGGAGTGAAAGAGGCTTAGGACCGTCCTTTAAATAGAGTAGGAACATCCTAAAATAAGTCCCTTTGAGATTAGGAAAGAATCCAAATCGAAAATTAGGAAATTTCCTAATTTCAGTTTCGGCGGGAACTGAGGGTCGATGGGAGGGTCGATGATCCCGTCGACCCTAGGATTCAAGATGTCCGACCCTCCCTTCAAATTTGAGGGTCTGACTTTCTGTTCTTGGGGGGGTCCGACCCTCCTTGGCTGGGTATGCGACCCTCCCCTAAAATTAAGTGTTTTTGGGTCGATTTGATACTTGGGATCTCGATCTCCTTCACGCCCTTGGTCCATTTAACTCGACCATTATAGGTAAACCTGGTTCAAAGTTTGGGGAGGGTTGCACCCAGGGTCGATCATGACTCCGACCCTACCTCCGACCCTCAGTTTCAAGGTGGTAAGACCGGGTTAGATTGACACGGGTCTTACAACTCCCCCATACTTATAAAAATTTCATCATCGAAATTGTACGGACCTTCTGAATCAAATAAGTGAGGGTATTGCTTTCGCATAGCATTTTCTTCTTCCCATGTAATTTCTTCCATGTCTCTACTTTTCCATGTGACCTTAACATAATAGATATCTCGGTTGCGTAGTCGCTGAACCTTTCGACTGGTGATTTCTGTTGGTGTTACTTCAAATGTCAAATCATCGGTCAATTCCGGAAAATCTATTGTCAAAACATGCGTTGGATCCTTGACATACTTCTTCAATAGGGAAATGTGAAATACATCATGCACACTCGACATAGATGGTGGTAGTGCCAACTGATAAGCCACTTTACCACGCTTAGCTAGAATCTCATATGGCCCGACATATCTTGGACTTAGTTTCCCTTTCTGTCCAAACCTTTTCAATCCTCGCATAGGCGATACCTTCAAAAATACTTTATCACCTACGGCGAACTCCAGATCTCTGCGTCGAGTATCTGCATATTGCTTCTGACGATTCTGAGCTGTTCTTACTCTTTCCTTGATAATGTCGACCACTCGAAAAATCTCTTCAACAAATTCCGGCCCAACAATACTACGTTCTCCAACTTCATTCCAAAATAAAGGAGTTCGACACTTCCTGCCATATAGTGCTTCATAAGGTGACATCTGTATAATAGCCTGATAGCTATTGTTATACGCAAACTCGATCAATGGTAACTTTTCATCCCATGATCCTTTGAAATCAATTACACATGCTCGTAGCATATCTTCTAGAATCTGGATTGTTCGCTCTCACTGTCCATCTGTCTGTGGGTGGAATGCAGTACTGAACTTCAACGTTGTACCCATAGCCTTTTGCAATCCTTCCCAAAACTTGGAAGTAAATCATGGATCTCTATCAGATACAATGCTTTCTGAAACACTATGTAATCTAACAATATTATCCACATACAACTTTGCTAACCTCTCCAGTGTATACTGAGGTCGTATCGGTATGAAGCGAGCTATTTTAGTCAGACGGTTCACAATCACCCAAACTGTGTCAACTACTCGAGGAGTCAGTAGTAGTCCCGTGACGAAGTCCATAGTGATGCAGTCCCATTTCCATGCTGGTTCCGGTAATGGCTGTAACAGTCCTGCGGGTCTTTGTCGTTCAGCCTTTACTTTCTGACAATTTAGGCATTGAGACACGAACTTGGCTACATCTGCTTTCATTCCCCTCCACCAATATAGTTTCTTTAGATCATGATACATTTTTGTACTTCCAGGATGTATCGAATAGATGGTGGTATGGACTTCTTTCTTCAGTCGGTGTCTAATGTCCATACTTTCTGTTTCCGGTACACATACTCTTCCTTTGTATTTTAGTACTTTCTCTTCGTCCAAGGTGAACTCAGGGTTAGTCCTACCTTTCTCGATATCTTCTTGTACTGTTCTCAAATAAGGATCTGATTTGATAGCTGTCTTCACTTCATCCATTATATCTGGTATAATCTTCAATGTAGCGAACATATTTAAAAACCGATGAATGAACCCTTGGTTGGCTGACTCATCTATTGCGTCTATCACATATTGCTCATTGCCGTGATTGAATACCATTCCGATAGTACACATTGCTGCAGTTGTGCTATTCTCCCCTTGTGATTTTATCATTGCTTTTGGGCTTAACGCATCCGCTACTACGTTCGCTTTTCCCGGATGATTCTGAATATCA
Organism: Protea cynaroides; assembly: GCA_028583415.1. Lineage (NCBI taxonomy): Eukaryota > Viridiplantae > Streptophyta > Magnoliopsida > Proteales > Proteaceae > Protea > Protea cynaroides. The sequence goes on from CM053268.1 coordinate 92,491,675, forward strand.
CAATCATAGTCTTTCAGTAGTTCCAACCATCTTCTTTGTCTCATATTCAATTCCTTCTGATTAAATAGATAAGTAAGACTTTTATGGTCTGACTTAATCTGAAATTTCTCTCCGTATAGGTAATGTCTCCATATCTTGACAGCATGCACTACTGCCGCTAGCTCCAGATCATGAGTGGGATAATTTTTCTCATGTACCTTTAACTGTCTTGAAGCATAAGCAATCACTTGTTCTCCTTGCATAAGCACACATCCCAGTCCCAGTCCCGACGCATCAATGTATAAAGTAAATGTCTGTCCTGGAACGGGAATAGTTAAAATCAGAGCGGATATCAATCTGGTCTTCAGCGTTTTGAAACTCTTTTCACATTTATCGGTCCACACGAACTTTTCACCTTTCTTAGTCAAACTGGTGAGAGGTACGACAATCCGTGAATAGTCTTCTACGAATCTCCGATAATAACCAGCTAGACCCAGAAAACTTCTAATTTCTGAAACACTCTTTGGTGCTTCCCACTTTACAATAGCCTCGATCTTGCTGGGGTCCACTTTGATTCCTTCAGCAGATACTACATGGCCTAAGAAGGCGACTTCACTTAGCCAAAACTCACACTTTGAAAATTTGGCATATAGCTTCTCTTTCCTTAAACGCTGTGGGGCAGCATTTAGGTTCTTGATATGAGTTTCTTCATCCTTGGAGTATACCAATATATCATCAATAAATACTATAACCGACGTATCCAACATGCCATGGAAAACCCAGTTCATTAGTTCCATAAAAGTTGCTGGTGCGTTCGTTAATCCAAAGGACATGACCAAGAACTCATAATGTCCGTATCTGGTCCTGAAAGCTGTTTTAGGAATATCACCCTCTTTAATCTTCAATTGATGATAGCCCGATCGAAGATCGATCTTAGAAAATACCTTTGCTCCTTGCAACTGATAGAACAAGTCATCGATCCTTGGTAGTGGGTATCGATTTTTGATTGTCAGTTTATTCAACTCCCGATAGTCGATGCATAATCGAACACTACCATCCTTCTTCTTCACGAATAACATCGGCGCTCCCCATGGTGATATACTGGGTCGAATATAACCCTTGTCCAGTAGTTCTTGTAGTTGCACTTTCAGTTCCTTCAGTTCAGTAGGAGCCATTCTATAAGGTGCTTTTGATACTGGTGCGGCTCCAGGTACAAGGTCTATCACAAACTCTGTGGCTCGGTCGGGTGGTAAACCTGGTAGTTCCTCCAGAAATACGTCGGGATAGTCCCGCACGACTTCAATATCTCTCATTTGTGGTGCTTCCTTGGTTAGGTCGACCACTGATACTAGATACCCGATTGCCCCTTTCTCAAGGCATCTCTTAGCCTTTAGTGCTGAGAGTATGAGCTTGCGTCTACGGGGAAGTTTGGTTCCCATAAAACTAAGTTCTGCTCCTGCTTGGTCTTTAAATGTTAGCTTCTTTTCGGCGCATAGTAGGTTTGCAGAATGCCGAGCTAACCAGTCCATTCCCAAGATGACGTCAAAGTCTGCCATCTCAAGTTGTATTAAGGTTGCATCTAAGGTCTTCTCACCAATGCGGACTGGACATGGTCCATATCCTTTCTCTAATTCCACTTCTAACCCCATCGGTGACCGTACAAGTAATTTATAATCTAATGTTTTGATGGGTAAGTTTATCTTCTTTCCGAATGACACAGATATAAATGAATGAGTAGCTCCTGAATCAAAGAGTACTCTGGTGGGTGCGCCATTTATAGGTACGATACATGTGATTTATTTTAACTTAGTCTACATGCTCATACAATGTAATTACAACTTCAAAAGTTTCAGTCATACCTGTGACCACATCGGGTGATGCGGCCGCATCCTCGGACGTAACAGCATATACCCGTCCTGATGGAATTGCTTCTTGGGCTTAGGGCACTCTCTTGCCATATCTCCTGGTTGGTTGCAGTTGTAACACTTCGGGCATTCAGAATTTGGCTTTGGCTGAGGTTGAGTCCCTGGAGTAGTCTTAGTTGCAGCATTAAAATTCTGAGGGCGAAAAGGCTTATATGTCTTGTTATTGCCTCCGTTATAAGAATTTCCAACTGGCCTTTTGATACCCCGGTTCTCTGTGAATAACTCTCCTTCTGGCTCGATTCAATGACTCGAGCTATTTGGACAGCTTCATTATAAATCTTCTTTTCTAAGCCCAGAACATGCTCTCTGATGCTTCCTCTCACTCCCGTGACGAACCTACGGGTTTTGGTTTCTTCTTCCTGCATACTCAGTGGTGCGAAGAAAAACAGCTCTTCATAACACTGTTGGTATGCATCCACTGACATCTGTCCCTGATATAGACTCAGAAACTCCTTCTCCATCGAATCTTTGAAGCTTCGTGGAAAATATTTCTCGAAGAAAGCTTCTCTATAAGTAGTCCAAGTCAGTTGGGCGTGCTTGGTCAATAGATAGTCCAGAGTAGATTTCCACCAGTGATGTGCATCGCCTTTGAGCATGAAGGTGGCACATAATACTTTTTCATCCTCTGTAATAGTCATCATTAGGAAATTCCTCTCCATCTCGTCTATCCAGTGCGCTGGCCATAATGGATCAGACGGCTTGCCATTAAATTCTCTAGGCTTCATCTTCAAAAATCTCTCCACCAATCGAGAGTGATCCAAATGATTTTGGGGATATGCCCCAAACATATGGGGTGGATACTGGTAATTAACCTGAGCTGCTTCCAGAGCCTGTACTGGAATCTGTGCAGCAGGTTGTTGAGGTGTCTGAGGTGCTGGGTGGTTACCTACCGGTGCTGGACTGGCTTGTCCTGTCTGCATAGGTGCAGCTTGAGTGGCTTGAAACATAATACCCATCGCAACTTGCATCTCGGCCTGTGCATGTTGCATCTGTTGCAGCTGCTGAGCCAGATTCATCACCACGGTTGTTAGCTCTGGTGGTGGAGGTGGCAAATTTGTAGGGTTTGCCTGTTCTGGATTACCCGGTGCATAATTATTTTCCTGACTGGTCTCCTCCACGGGTGGTGGTGGTGGAACTGCATTTCGGTTCTGTCGGGTTACCCTACATCCAGACATAATTCCTTCTGTGATTGGTGGTGCCTGAAAATTATCAAAATAGGTGAGAAGTCATTAATATTACATGTAGGCACGCTAACCGATATAAAATTCCAATTCCAGCTCATTTTTAAAGAAAAATACTGTCTTTTCTATGCAGGGTCGATGGTGAGGGTCGATGGTAAGTCCGACCCTTAGTTTTCGACCCTGGGAATGACATGTTCTTCCCGAGAGCTGAGGGACGATGTGAGGGTCGATGGATGTCCGACCCTCAGTTCCGACCCTTGGTTTTCTGTCAGATTCCCTTGAGCCGAGGGTCGATGGGAGGGTCGATTCGAGGGTCGATTGTTCTAGTCGAATTGTCCGACCCTCAGACTAAAAATCAGATTTTTAAGATCCGATTTTGGGTCATTTCTTACTATTTCCCTCCCGTTTCGACTCGTCTCTCCCCTCTAAGTTGCTACAGTGCCACTCCACTGTTTTTGATCGGTTTGAGTCCGGGTTTCAACGTCCACGTCATCCATACAGGTATATTCTCCCATTTTTACCTGTTTTTAGGTTTTCTTTTCTAGATTTTTGTCCATTTAACTTGTATTTTTCAAATTAAACTTTTTCTAACCGTAAAAATTTGATTTTTATTAGGGGATTTTGTTATTGGTATCTCGAGGAACGAAAGCCCTCAAAATTTTTTGAATTTCATCAGTTGGTTACCGAGAAACTAAAATTTTTTTCATTTTTGCCCTAATTTGTCAAAATTTTTGATTTCTTGAAATTTCTTCAATTTGGTCTTCGTGGGTTTCCATTTCCTACTGTGTGATTGTCGTAGGGTGTGTTGGAACCTAAGTAAGTCCTCCCGCCCACGTGTATGGTGCAAAGTGAGTCTTTTGGTCAACTTACATCGTTAATTTCAGATTTTTACCCTATTAACTCCTTGTCTCCCTTTCTCTTTCTTATCTGTAGATTCCATGGCTCATACCAAGATACCCAGAGTTCGTGATCCGCTTCGCTTTCGCTCTAATGAAGCCGAGGCACAGTATGCTGACTATGCCCGTAAGAAAGTGGAGGGTGGTCGTATGGTGAACTTGGCTGAGCTAGCCTTGTTCAATGTAGAGAGAGCATTTGGTGATATGGGGTGGCTCCTTGTCATCACCTACGACGCATGCACATGTCCTGATTTGGTGCGCCAGTTCTATTGTAATCTCCAGGTGGTGGGGAATTACAATGACGTTGAGCATGGTCAAGAGTTACGCATCACCAGTTACGTTAAAGGGGTGCACATTTCCTTTGATTATCGGCAACTGGCCGATCTGTTGGGCATACCCTATGATGGCCCCATGGTTTACTGTGCACCTGGAGAGCCCCAGTTTGTTTCCATGGAGATGAGGGCAGAGATTGACAATCAGTTGCTACGACCTGATCGCTGGCAGATGAGAGCTTGTTACCTGCGTCCTGCTCCACGGGTCTTCTGCAAGATTATCCAGCATAATCTGATCCCGCAGAGTGGGCACTATGAGAGGGTTTTTCAACTGACCCAGTTTTTGATATATAGTATCTGCACCAGACAGCCCGTCTGCCTTCCCTACATCATCATGCGGACCATGATTAGTGCTACATTGTCCGGTCATAGGGGTAATCTACCCTATGGACGCATGATTACAGTCCTACTGACCCGTCTGGGGGTTGACCTGGTAGATGAGAAGATCCAGGAGAAGACTTTCTCATCGCCTCTTGATTGGGAGGCTATCTGCAAGATGGGTATGCGGGATGCCCAGGTTAGTGATGAGGAGAGGAACGCGATGGTGCGCCCTCACACTCGCATTGAGATGGCTGACGCTGAGGCTGTTGCTGCCACTGCTAGAGCTCATGTGGATCCTGTCGATGATGACGACCGTATGTATATGGATGTCGACTCGATAACACCGCCTTCCCCTACACATGCGGCTGGAGTTGGTACTTCTTTTGAGGTGGCTCCTGCACCTGAGGCTGGTCCTTCTCATGCGGCTGCTCCTTCACTCCCACCTTCTGACATGATGGAGATGTTGCAGGAGATCAGGGAGGCTCAACGCAGATCTGATCTGAGGATGGAGGAGTTGTTAGACGCTCAGCGTGTGAGAGTGGATGAGCTGTTAGCCGCCCCGTGCATATCAGACACACGGATGGGAGAGCTTATAGAGGTATAGCGTGCGACTGATCGGAGGGTAGCCAATCTCACAGCTAGTCTACAGACTACCCAGACTCAGATAGCCTGGTTGACTAGAGTCTATGCTGAGGACTATGACAGAGATCGTGAGGCCCCGCCTCCTCCTTCACCTCCAGCTTCTTGATTGTACTTTATTTTCTTGTACTACAGAGTAACTGTCCGGGTTGTGGACTGTACTCTGCTTTAGTTGTGTATATACATTTTGTTTCTCTCACTCATTGTATGTAACTTGTTTCCCATTTAATAGATGCTATTCTCTTTTTAAATTTGCTCTCAATCATCGCTTGTGCTTACAATGTGTTTATATTACTATTTTTACTTTTATCCTATCTCAGTTCACAATTGTCTCGAATGTATGTTAGTTTAGCGGACAAGGCCTGAGATGCTCTGATACCAAGTTGTCACACCCCAATTCTGCATTGTTCAGAATGGTGTGATGAACTTCAAGCAAACCAACGGTTCAACCAGGATCTTAAGTAGGCTATCCCTGCGTTATCTAAACTTACACACATCCGTAATCATAATCAGAGTAAATACACAATAGCAAAAATCTTAATAATAAATGTACTAAGGGTCTACTATGATATAAATATTAAATAGAAAATTATTCTGCATCAACTGGGACATAAATAATTATCAAATACATGTCTTTATTAAATTCAAATAAAGAAACCTAAGAAAATATCTAATCGAATACACATGAGTTGCACTCGCAAGAGGAGTCATGTGTATCTACTTCAGCTTCTGCTTCCATCGCCGCCACGCTCCCGTACGCTGGAGCATTCATGTATTCTTCAACTGTATAACCTGCATCATCAACTAAAAATATTTGACGTCGAGGGGGTGAGCACACATCACGGCTCAGTGAGTAGACAAAACAATGCAACAATACATATGCATGCAATCAATTCATATCTTTGGTCTGGTTTATAGTTTGCAATGCGCAATAGAAAGGTTGGGTGGTCAAAGGTTAACGTTTATTGACCCCGCCTCTATACACAGGGTGTGGAACTCTGCCCGAAGGTTAACGTTAACGTCGTCCTCATCCACCCTAATCATGACATTATACAACAAAGGTTAACGTTTATTGCTATATAATATCATACCAACACGTAAGCCTCTGTTAGCGAGGGCTTGCAAACTGGGCTCGCAACTAACCAATCCTAATGCCAAACAGTGTATCCAAGGCCTCAGCCCAGCATCCCTCAGAATGTCCATAGAGATAGAGCTAAGGCCCCCCGGTAGAGTTAGAGACTACAAGGACCGAGACCACCTCCCCTGATACTCTTCGACATAATAGTTCTGCTAAAGTAATGGCGATACGACGATGCTAATGCACAAGACTTGAGTTAGAGATAGAGATAAAGTGCTGAGACCCGCCAAAGGTTAACGTTTATTGACGTCCTCATCACACCTCCCCTGATACTCGCTCGCATCAAGTACACCAACCACACACATACAATCACATGCCTATTCCTATCATCATCATCATCATGTTATAAACAATAAAATAAATATGTATGAACAAGTAATAGAAATATTGGATGGCATGTTGTATGCACATTACAAATATATTCGCATAGAATTAAGCATGGCATTGGACTTAAGAAAATAGAAAATAGTTTGTTATTAACCAATTAGTTTAGAGTTCTGTTTCCTCACCTTAGCTTGCTAATAGATACTTTTCCAAGCTTTAGAATCACCTTTATAATGTTATTATATTGCTAGAAGACCTAACAAAGTCGATAGAATTTAATTAGAATTAATTTTGAATTTAAAAACCATTCTGTAAACTGAGGGTCGGAGGTAGGGTCGGAGTCATGATCGACCCTGGGTGCGACCCTCCCCAAACTCTGAACTTCCCGAACACTGAGGGTCGATGGTCAGGATCACCTAGGGTCGGATGATCATCAACCCTCGATGCGACCCTCGGTGCACTTTGGTCCAGTTCCCTCTTTTAGTCCATTCTTCGTGCTTGGGATCCTATGGCTTGCTTCTACAGTCCATTCAACATGCATCCCATGGTCTAAAACCATGAATCACCCACCCAAATAGCTTTCATGTATTCTCCCATGGTTTTCTATGAAAACCTAACCATGGATTGATGGTTTAGGTTTCTCCGAGATTATACTCTCATCATTACCTAACCTAAGGTCTGTAGAAACTCATGGAATTAGTATCCATACCTGAGAAGAATACTCCTTCTCTGCAACTCTTCTTGTTTTGGCTAATTTCTCTTCCTTGCTTCTCTTCTACTTCTTTTCCTTTTCTTCTCTTTCTCTCAATTCAATTAGGGTTGTGAAAGGAGTGAAAGAGGCTTAGGAACGTCCTTTAAATAGAGTAGGAATATCCTAAAATAAGTCCCTTTGAGATTAGGAAAGAATCCAAATCGAAAATTAAGAAATTTCCTAATTTCAGTTTCGACGGGAACTGAGGGTCGATGATCCCGTCGACCCTAGGATTCAAGATGTCCGACCCTCCCTTCAAATTTGAGGGTCTGACTTTCTGTTCTTGGGGGGTCCGACCCTCCTTGGCTGGGTATGCGACCCTCCCCTAAAATTAAGTATTTTTGGGTCGATTTGATACCTGGGATCTCGATCTCCTTCACGCCCTTGGTCTATTTGACTTGACCATGATAGGTAAACCTAGTTCAAGGTGGTATGACCGGGTTAGATTGACACGGGTCTTATAGAGGGCTTGTAAACTGGGCTCAAAACTAACCAATCCTAATGTAAAACAGTGTATCCAAGGCCTCATCCCAGCATCCCTCAATACGTCCATAGAGATAGAGCTAAGGCCCCCGGCAGAGTCAGAGACTACACGATCCGAGACCACCTCCCCTAATTTCCTACGACGTAATAGTTCTGCTAAGGTAATGGTGATACGACAATGTTAGTGGACAAGACTTGAGTAGAAATAGAGCTAGAGTCTGGTGACCAGGATGAACCACAGTATCACGTCCTCCCCCTGATGCTCCAGTCGCATCAAGCACACTAACCACACACATACATTCACATGCCTATTCCTAGCATCATAATCATCATCATGTTATAAATAAACTGAATTAAATATGCATGAACAGTAATAACAGGAATAGTAGATGACATGTGATATGCACATTATAATCATACAATCATAGAATCATATATGGTATTGGACTTAATAAACGAAAATAGTTTATTATTAGCCAATTAGTTTAGGTCTTGTTCCCTTACCTTTGATTGAGCGTAGATCCTCGTTCAAGCTTTTTGAATCACTTTTAAATCACTAGAAAGCCTAAGAAGTCGATATATTTTTGTTAGAATTAATTTCAATAGATTTAGATAAATTGAAATCGTAGGGTCGCAGGTAGGGTAGCACCTAGGGTAGTAGTTTTCTGCGACCCTAGGGTGTAGGGTCGGATGTGGGGTCAGGTACCATTCGATCTTAAGTGCGACCACACCCTCCTTGGAACTTCCCAAGGGCATGTGGTTGATCATGTGGTCTTGTAGGGTCAGATATCATTCGACCCTACGTGCGACCACATGTATTATGAGTCGACCTTTCATCCTAAAGTCCATTCTTTCATGTTTTGATCCTTTGGCTTACTTTCATGGTCCATTCTAAGATTGTTCTATGGCTCAAAACTCCAAGTTATACACTATTCATAGTCCATAACGATTTCCTCCATGGAATCTCTTGAAACTTGTCCATGGATGGATGATTTGGGTTTCTCCTAACCCTATGTTCTTCATAACTATTCTATGATCTCTTATTCAGGTAAGGAATTAGGTTCATACCTTTATTCAGAGGTTTCTCTAAACTTCCTCCTCTTCCTTAGTCTTTTTTTCAAGTTCCTTCTCTTCCTTCTCTTCCTTCTCTTCCTTCTCTTTCTCTTTCTCTCACTTTTAATTGGGGTTGTAAAGGAGTGAAAGAGGCTAATGGATGTCCTATTTATAGAGGAAAACCCTCCATAATAAGTCCCAATGAGTTTAGGAAAGATCCCCTTAGAATTAGGAAAGTTTCTTAATTTTTGATTTCTGTCTATCATCGTAGGGTCAGACGTAGGGTCGTAGGATCCGTCGACCCTACACTTCTTAGTTATCCGACCCTACGACTAAAAAGTCATGGGTTGGACTTCTGTTGAGGTAGGGTCGACCCTACCTGTTTAGGCATGCGACCCTACCCTCACATTTATTGTTTTTGGGTTAGACTCATACCTGATCTTGTGATTTCTTCATGCACTTGGTCCACTTGGCTCGACCATGATAGGTAGACCTGGTACAAGGTGGTAAGACTGGTTAGTTCGATACGGGTCTTACAACTCCCCCCCTCTTATTAAAATTTCATCCTCAAAATTTGTAATACCTTTCGAGTTGAAAAGGTGAGGATATTGCTTTTGCATAGCATTCTTTTCTTCCCAGGTGACCTCTTCTATGTCTCGGCTCCTCCAGGTGACCTTAACGGTATATGTCACGGTTGCGTAGTGGTTGAACCTTTCGGCTTATGATCGTAGTTGGTGCTACTTCGAATGCCAAATCATCAGTTAAATCTGGTGGATCTACTGTCAAAATGTACGTTGGATCTCTGACGTACTTCTTTAATAATGAGATATGAAATACATCATGCACACTTGACATGGATGGTGGTAGTGCTAACTGATAAGCCACCTTTCCACGTTTAGCTAAAATCTCATATGGCCCAACATATCTCGGACTTAATTTCCCTTTCTGTCCGAATCATTTTAAACCTCGCATAGGTGATACTTTCAAGAATACCTTATCACCTATGGCAAATTCAAGGTCTCGGCGTCGATTATCTGCATACTGTTTCTGCCGATTCCGAGCCGTTATAACTCTTTCTTTAATAATGTCGACTACTCGACAAGTCTCTTCAACAAATTCTAGTCCAACGATGCTACGTTCTCCAACTTCATTCCAAAACAAAGGAGTTCGGCACTTCCTTCCATACAGTGCTTCATAGGGTGACATCTGTATAGTAGCCTGATAGCTGTTTTTATAGGCGAACTCAATCAATGGTAGCTTCTCATCCCATGATCCCTTGAAATCAGTAACACAGGCTCGAAGCATGTCTTCTAAAATCTAAATGGTACGCTTCGACTGTCCGTCTGTCTGAGGATGGAATGCAGTACTGAACTTTAACGTTGTACCCATAGCCTTTTGCAATCTTTCCCAAAACTTTCAAGTAAAGCGTGGGTCTCTATCAGACACAATGCTTTCAGGTACACCATGTAATCTGACAATGTTATCCACATATAGCTTGGCTAACCTCTTCAGGGTATATTGTGGTCATATAGCTATAAAGCGAGCTGTCTTAGTTAGACGATCTATAATCACCCAGACCGCGTCAACTACTCGAGGAGTCAATGGTAACCCAGTGACGAAGTCCATAGTGATGCAGTCCCATTTCCATGCTGGTTCTGGCAGCGGCTACAACAGTCCTGCAGGTCTTTGCCGTTCAGCTTTCACCCTCTGACATTTAGGCATTGAGACACAAATTTAGCTACATCTGCTTTCATTCCTCTCCACCAATATAATTTCTTCAATTCATGATGCATCTTCGTACTTCCAAGATGTACTGAATAGGCGGTGATGTGAGCTTCCCTCATTAGTCGGTGTCTAAAGTTTAAATTTTCTGTTTCAGGAACACATACTCTTCCTTTGTACTTCAGTACCTTTTCATCATCCAAGGTGAACTCAGGAATAGTCCTACTTTTTTCGATGTCTTCATGTACCATCCTCAGATAAGGGTTTGATTTAAGAGCGGCTTTCACTTCATCAATTATATCAGGTACAATCTTCAATATTGCAAACATATTTGAAAACCAATGAATAAACCATTGGTTGCTTGATTCACCTGGTGCATCTATTACGAACTGCTCATTATCGTAATTGAACACTTTTCCTATAGTACACATTGCTACAATCGTGTTAACCTCTCCTTGAGATTTTATCATTGCTTTTCTGCTTAGCGCATCAGTAACTACGTTAGCCTTTCCTGGATGATACTAGATATCACAATCATAATACTTCAATAATTCCAGCCATCTTCTTTGTCTCATGTTCAACTCCTTCTGATTAAATAGATAAGTAAGACTCTTATGATCTGATTTAATCTGAAATTTCTCTCCATACAAATAATGTCTCCATATCTTGACAGCATGTACTACTACTGCTAGTTCCAAGTCATGAGTGGGATAATTCTTCTCATGTGTCTTTAGTTGTCTTAAGGCATACACAATTACTTGTTCTCCTTGCATAAGTACACATCCTAAACCCAATCCAGACGCATCAGTGTACAAGGTAAATGGCTGTCCTCGAATAGGAATAGTCAAGATCGGAGCAGATATCAATCTAGCCTTCAATGTTTGGAAACTCTTCTCACATTTATCAGTCCAAACAAACTTTTCTCCTTTCTTGGTCAAACTGGTGAGAGGTACGGTAATTCTGGAATAGTCTTCCATGAATCGTTGAAAATACCCAACTAGTCCTAGGAAACTTTTAATTTCTGTAACGCTATTCGGTGCTTCCCAGTTTACAATGGCTTCAATCTTGCTAGGATCCACTTTAATTCCTTCAGTGGATACAACATGGCCTAAGAAAATGACCTCATTTAGCCAAAACTCACACTTTGTAAATTTGGCGTAAAGCTTCTCTTTCCTTAGTCGCTGCAGAGCGGCTCTTAGATTCATGACATGAGTTTCCTTGTCCTTGGAGTAGACCAATATATCATCAATAAACACAATGACCGATGTATCCAACATATGATGGAATACCCGATTCATGAATTCCATAAAAGTTGCGGGTGCGTTAGTCAATCCAAAAGACATGATTAAAAATTCATAATGTCCATATCTTGTTCTGAATGCTGTCTTTGGAATATCACCGTCCTTAATCTTCAACTGATGGTATCCTGATCGAAGATCAATCTTGGAGAACACTTTGGCACCTTGCAACTGATCGAACAAGTCATCGTTCCGAGGCAATAGGTACTGATTCTTGATTATAAGCTTATTCAATTCTCGATAGTGTATACACAGTCGAATGCTTCCATCCTTCTTCTTTACAAACAATACTGGCACTTCCCATGGTGATATGCTAGGTCTGATATAACCCTTGTCCAGTAATTCATGTAACTGTACTTTTAATTCCTTCAATTCAGTAGGAGCCATTCTATAAGGTGCTTTAGATACTGGTACGGCTCTGAGTATCAGATCTATAACAAACTCTGTCGCTCGATCGGGTGGTAGTCCTGGTAGCTCTTCAGGAAATACATCTGGAAAGTCACGCACAAGATAAATATTCTTCATTTATAGTGCTTCCTTGGTGAGGTCGACCACTGATACTAGATACCCAACTCCTCCTTTCTCTAGGCATTTTCTAGCCTTTAATGCAGAGATGATGAGTTTCCGTTACGGGGAAGTTTGGTTCCCACAAAACTAAACTCTGCTCCTTCCTTGTCTTTAAATGTCAGTTTCTTTTCTGCACATAATAGGTTTACAGAATGCCGAGCTAACCAGTCCATTCCTAAGATGATGTCAAAGTCTGCCATCTCAAGTTGAATCAAGGTTACATCCAAAGTCTTCTCATCAATAAAAACTGGACATGTTCCATAACCCTTTTCTAATTCCACTTTTAATCCCATCGACGATCGTACAAGCAGTTTGTAGTCTAATAATCTGAGGGGTAGATTCAACTTCTTTCCAAATGACACAAATATAAAAGAATGAGTAGCTCCAAAATCAAAGAGTACTCTAGCGGGTATGCCATTAATAGGTACAATACCTGTGATTTGTTTTAGTTTTAGTCTACATGATCACACAATGTAACACAAATGAAAGGTTCAGGTCATAACTGTGACCACATCAGGCGATGCGGCAGCATCCTTAGATGTAACAGCATAAACCTTTCCTTGTTGAAGCTGCTTTCTGGGTTTAGGACACTCCCTTGAGTAATGTCCTACTTGGTTGCAGTTATAGCATTTTACTCCTTTGATGGTTTGCTTTTGTTGCGGTTGAGCTACTGGAGTAGTCTTGGCTGCAGCATTGAAGCCTTGTGTATGGAAGGGTTTAAATGTCCTTGTATTCCCTCCATTGTATGAATTTCCGTTCGGCCTTTTTATACCTCTATTTTGAGCAAAGTGGCTCTCCTTCTGGCTCGACTCTATTACTCGAGCAATTTGTATTGCTTCATTGTAGACTTTCTTCTCCAGTCCCAGAACATATTCGCGAATGCTTCCCCTAAGTCCCATGACGAACCTTAGGGTCTTTGTATTTTCCTCTTGCATGCTGGCGGGTGTAAAGAAAAATAGCTCCTCATAACGCTATTGATATGCATCCACAGTCATCTGGCCCTGATATAAACTCAGGAACTCTCTTTCCATAGAATCTCTAAAACTTCTGGGGAAGTACTTCTCAAAGAATGCCTCTTTATATATAGCCTAGGTCAATTGGGCGTGCTTTGTTAACAGATAAGTCCGTGTGGATTTCCACCAGTGGTGTGCATCGCCTTTTAGCATGAAGGTTGCACACAACACTTTCTCCTCCTCACTCACTGTCATCATTATAAAATTTCTTTCCATTTCATCAACCCAGTGTGCTGGCCACAAAAGATCTACTGGCTTACCATTATATTCTTTGGGCTTCATCTTCAGAAAACGCTCGATCAGTCGGGAGTGGTCCAGCTGATACGGAGCATAAGCCCCATACATAGGTGGTTGGTACTGGTAACTGCCTTGAGCTACCTCAGGATTCTGTAATTGAGCCAGCATAAGTGGTGTTTGAGGTGCGGGGGGTACTGTGTTGCTTCCCCCTGGTACTGTGCTAGCTTGTCCTACTGGCATAGGTGTTGTATGTAGCTGGAAAAGCCATGCCTATAGCAGCTTGCATATTGGCTTACACCTGCTGTATTTGCTGCAGCTGTTGTGCCAAGTTCATTACCGTTGTAGCTAGATCTGTAGGTGGGGCTGGCAAGTTTGTAGGATTTGCCTGGCCACTAGACACTGGCGGTGCCATATTCAGATTCTCCTGTGCTTCATGATTTATGTGGCTATCTTCCTCCACAGGTGGTGGTGGTGGAATTGGGTTACGGCCTCGTCTGGTCACCCTTCGCCTAGCTATTTCCTGTTCTGGTGGTGGTAGTGTCTGAAAACAATCATAGCACATGTGAGGCAATCAATATAAGTTGTTCTCAAGTGAAAATTCATCTAATCAATATAAATTTCCAATTTTTCAGATTATTCTGACAAAATACTGTATTTTCCATCGTAGGGTAGATGGTAGGGTCGGTCCTTATGCGACCCTAGGGTATGCGACCCTAATAAACCCTATCCGCTTACCGAGAGCCTAGGGTCGATCGTAGGGTCAGTATATGTCTGACCCTAGGTCCGTCCCATGGTTCTCTAGCAGATCACCGAGAGCCTAGGGTCGATGGTAGGGTCTGAATAGGGTCGCACATTTTGGTTAAATTCTGCGACCCTACGATCCAAAATTAGGTTTTTAAACCTGATTTTGGATTCATTTTCCATTCTTTCTCCTTTCTTCCAACTCAACCCGTTTCCCTGAGTTGCAACAGTATGGACCCCTAATGTTTGGTGATCTTTCCTTTCGTTCGCGACTTCCGCTCCTTCTCTTCAGGTATGCTCTCTACTGTTTCACATTTTTAAACTCTCCAAACTAGGTTTTTCACCCATTACATCATTTTCTTCAAATTAAACTTTTTCTAATCGTAAAAATTTAATTTTTATTGGGGGCTTTTTCTATTGGTCACCCAATGGATGAAAGCCCTCAAAAATATTTGAGTTTCATCGGTTGGTTATCGAGAAACTTGAGTTTTTCTATTTTTGACCTAATTTTCGAGATTTTTTGAATTTATTGAAATTTCATCAAATTCGATCTTTCTAGATTAAATTTCCAACTGTATGAGCCTTGCAGGATGGTTTGGAACCTATGTAAGTCCTCCTGCCCAGTTGTTTGGGTGAAAAATGAGGCTTTTGGGCAAATCATGCCGTTATAATGCCAAAATTTTGAGTTTTTCACCATTACTAATATCTTGTTTGTTCTTTTGTGTCTTAACAGATAGTATGGCTCGTACCAAGGTGCCTAGGGCTCATGACCCAGTTTTTTTCCGCTCCAATGAGGCCGAAGCTCAGTATGCTCGCTATGAGCGTAAGAAAGTAGAGGGGGATCGCTGTGTAAACTTGGCTAGTCTGGCCTTGTTCAACGTGGAGGGTGCTTTTGATGACATGGGCTGGTTCCCTGTGATCACCTATGAGGCTTGTACCCATCCTGATCTGATGAGACAGTTCTATTGTAATCTCCAGGTAGTGGGGGATCGCAATGACACAGAGAAAGGTAGGGAGCTCAGGATCACGAGCTACGTCAAAGGGGTGGAGGTTTCATTTGATTGCCAACAGTTGGCTGATCTTTTGGGCATATCAAATGAAGGCCCTTTGGTGTACTGTGCTCCCAAGGAGCCCCAGTTCCTATCCTTGGAGATGCGTGTTGAGATCGACACTCAGCTCATCAGAGATGATCGCTGGGAGATAAAAGCGATCAACCTACGTCCAGAGCCTCGAGTGTACTGCAAAATTATCCAACACAACCTGATACCCCAGAGTGGACATTATGAGAGGATCTCCCAATTGGCTCAATAGGTCATCTACTGTATTTGCACCAGGCAGCCTGTCTACCTTCCTTATATCATTATCCAGACGATGATCCGTGCTATGCTGCCTGGTCAGTTGGGCAACCTACCCTACGGACGTCTGATCACCACATTGCTCACCCGCCTACACGTTGACTTAATAGATGAGAGGATTCAGGAGAAGACCTTCTCATCGGAACTTGACTGAGAGGCCATCTGTAAGGTGGGTTTGTGGGATGCTCAGGTCAGTGATGATGAGAGGAATGCTCTGGTGCATCCTCGTACTCGAGTAGAGGTAGCAGATACCGCGGCGGCAGCAGCAGCAGCAGGAGCAGGGGTCCCTAGGGGTGACGTCGAGGATGATGATCATATGTTTATGGATGTAGATGCCATACCTCCCCCATAACCTCTACATTCTACTAGAGCTGGTCCATCTCAGACTCCTTCACACATGGCTGGTCCTTCACACCCACCATCTGATGATATGATGGGATTATTGCGTGAGACTGATTGGAGAGTGGGTGAGCTTCTAGATGCTCAGCGTGCGTCTGATCAACGGATGGCCGAGTTGACAGCTAGTCTCCAGACGACCCAGACTCAGGTAGCCTGGTTGACTAGAGTGTATGCTGAGGACTACGAAAGAGATCGCGAGGCACCTCCTCCTCAATCACCTCCAGCTCTATGTTGTATATTTTCTTTTTATCCTTCTTTGTACTACAAAGTAACTGTTTGGATTGTGGACTGTACTCTGATTTGGATATGTATAAATGTGCTTTTTATTTGATGTATATGAAACATGTTTCTCCTTTTATATGTGAATTATTTTCTTTCTTTAATTTTGTCTCAAACAACACAGGTGTTTATAGTGTGTTCTTATTACAACTTTTAAATTTTATCCTAACTCAGTTCACAACTTTTGTGGAATTATACTGGTTTAATAGATAGGGCCTGAGAGCTCTGATACCCAGTTGTCACACCCCAATTCCGTACTATTTAGAAGGGTGTGATGAACCATAAATAAACTAATGGTTTAACCAGGATCTCAAATAGGCTGTGTCCATTTGCTTAAACCTTACACATCTACAACCATAATCAGAGTAAATAAACAATAACGGAAGTCTTATATATTAAATGAACTGAGAGTCTAACTGTGATAGAGTAAATAAATTATCCAATTATCTCCACAAGGACTAAGTCATAAATTAAAATAATTAAATCAATTACATTATCTTTATAATTTAAACCAAATCTAATCGAAAACACAAGAGTTGCACTCGCATGACGAATCATGCGACTCCATCATAACTTCAGCGTCCATCGCCGCTGCATGTCCATATATCGGAGCATTTATATAATCTTTTACTGTGGTACCTGCATCATCAACTAAAAATATTCGACGTTAAAAGGATGAGTACACATCACGGCTCAGTAAGCAAATAAAACAATGCAACAAACATATGCATGCATTCAATTCATATCTTTGGTCTGGTTCATAAGTTTGCAATGTGCTATAGAAAGGTTTGATGGCCGCCTCACCTCTATACACAGGGTGTGTAAGCTCACCCAATAGATCAAACACCATTGTCGTCCACATCCACCCCAACATGGAATAGAGATAGAGCTATAGTGCTTAGGACCGCACCGCATCACACTTCCCCTGATGCTCTACCCATACCAACAGGTAAGCCCCTGTTGGCGAGGGCTTTCAAACTAGGCTCGCAACTAACCAATCCTAATGTCAAACAGTGTATCCAAGGCCTTACCCTAGCATCCCTCAATACGTCCATAGAGATAGAGCTAAGGCCCCCCGACAGAGTCAAAGACTATACGGTCCAAGACCACCTCCCCTGATGCCCTACGACGTAATAGTTCTGCTAAGGTAATGGTGATACGATGATGTTAGTGGACAAGACTTGAGTAGAGATAGAGCTAGAGTCTGGTGACCAGGATGAACCATAGTGTCACGTCTTCCCTCCTGATGCACCACTCGCATCAAGCACACTAACCATACACATACATTCACATGCCTATTCCTAGCATCATAATCATTATCATGTTATAAATAAACTAAATTAAATATGCATGAACAGTAATAACAGGAATAGTTGATGACATGTGATATGCACATTGCAATCATACAATCATAGAATCATATATGGTATTAGACTCAGTTAATGAAAATAGTTTATTATTAGAAAATTAGTTTAGGTCTTGTTCCCTCACCTTTGATTGATCGTAGATCCTCGTTCAAGCTTTTTGAATCACTTTTAAATCACTAGAAAGCCTAAGAAGTCGATAGATTTTAATTAGAATTAATTCTAATAGATTTAGATTAACTGAAATCGTAGGGTCGCAGGTAGGGTAGTACCTAGGGTAGCAGTTTTCTGTGACCCTAGGGTGTAGGGTTGGACGTGAGGTCGGATACCATTCGACCCTACGTGCGACCACACCCTCCCTGGAACATCCCGAGGGCATGTGGTCGATCTTGTGGTTTTGTAGGGTCAGATATCATTCGACCCTACGTGCGACCACACGTATTCTGAGTCGACCTTTCATCCTAAAGTCCATTCTTTCATGTTTTGATACTTTGGTTTACTTTCATGGTCCATTCTAAGATTGTTCTATGGCTCAAAACTCTAAGTTATACACTATTCATAGTCCATAACGATTTCCTCGATGGAATCTCTTGAAACTTGTCCATGGATGGATGATTTGGGTTTCTCCTAACCCTATGTTCTTCATAACTATTCTATGATCTCTTATTCAGTCAGGTAAGGAATTAGGTTCATACCTTTATTCAGAGGTTTCTTTGAACTTCCTCCTCTTCCTTAGTCTTTTCTTCAAGTTCCTTCTCTTCTTCTCTTCCTTCTCTTTCTCTTTTTCTCACTTTCAATTAGGGTTGTAAAGGAGTGAAAGAGGCTAAGGGACGTCCTATTTATAGAGGAAAACCCTCCATAATAAGTCCCAATGATTTTAGGAAAGATTCCCTTAGAATTAGGAAAGTTTCCTAATTTTTGATTTCTGTCTATCATTGTAGGTCAGACGTAGGGTCGCAGGATCTGTCGACCCTATACTTTTTAGTCATCCGACCCTACGACTAAAAAGTCATGGGTTAGACTACTGTTGAGGTGGGGTCGACCCTACCTATTTAGGTATGCGACCCTACCTTCACATTTATAGTTTTTGGGTTAGACTCATACCTAGTCTTGTGATTTTTTCACGCACTTAGTCCACTTGGCTCGACCATGATAGGTAGACCTGGTACAAGGTGGTAAGACCGGTTAGTTTGATACGGGTCTTACACCCTGCTTCTCCTACTAGTATTGTTGCTGTGGCTGCTGGATCTCTGGGTAGAAGTGGATGAGCCTGTAACTCCTTGTCGCTGAGCTCAAGGTTCTCCCTCTTCATCTTGTGGATGGCCTCTACATCGATGTCGAAAGTCATGGTGTCCTCATAGGTGGGCTCGCCATGCATGTCCACCCCTCTACTGTGCAACAAAGTAGTAATCAGCTTACCATAAGGGATATTGTCTGTTAGATTGGGGGTTGTAGTGCGGGCCATGGTCCGACTGATGATATAGGGAAGGCAAACCGGTGCCCAGTGGTTACATCGTAGGTAAGGTACTGTGTCAGCTACAAGACCTCATTATTGTGGCCACTCTGGGGGATGAGATTATGTGAATGATGTGATAGTACACCCTCAGCTAAGGTCAGAGGTTTACCGCCAGCATGCCGTCACCAGGGGTGAGAATCTGAGTAGACACCTCTCTGCGCAACTCCTTAGTAAGGTACCCTTTCTTGTTGGGTGCATAGCATATGATGTCATCACTGTTAGGAATCCCTAGCTATCACACCCCAATTCTGGTCTAACCAGATTAGTGTGACGAACCACCAATAAACCAACGGTTCAACCAGGATCTTGCATACATCGTACCCATCATATCAAACCACATACACATTCCACAGTAATAATCAGAGGTAATAAACAAATAAGCGAAAGTCTTACAGATAAGGAACTGAGTGTAAGTCTTACAGATAAGGAACTGAGTGTCTAACAATGATAATAAATAATCAATCCGATTATCTCCAAAACTCCAGACATAAAAATAATTAATCCATTACATGTTCCAGTAGTCAAACATGGCTAAACTAATCATAAGCACAGTGGTTGTACTTGCATGAAGAATCATGCGTCTCTTCCATTAATTCCCCGTCCATCGTCGTTACATGTCCATACATCGGCGCATTCATATAATCTTCAACAGTAGGTCCTGCATCATTAACTAAAAATATTTGACGTCGAAAGGGTGAGCACACATCACGACTCAGTGAGCAAACAAAACAATGCAACAAACATATGCATGCATTCAATTCATATCTTTGGTCTGATTTTTAAGTTTACAATGTGCTATAGAAAGGTTTGGTGGCCCCCGCACCTCTATACAGGAGTGTGTGAATCCACCCAATAGATCAAACACCATTATCGTCCCATATGAACCCACCATGGAATAGAATAGAGCTAAAGTGTTTGGATCAAACACCGCCAACACTTCCCCTGATGCCTTACCCATACCAACACGTAAGCCCCTATTGGCGAAGGCTTGCAAACTGGGCTTGCAACTAACCAATCCAAATGCCAAATAGTGTATCCAAGGCCTCAGCTCAGCATCCCTCAATATGTCCATAGAGATAGAGCTAAGGCCCCCCGACAAAGTCGAAGACTATATAGTCTAAGACCACCTCCCCTGATGCCCTACGACGTAATAGTTTTGCTAAGGTAATGGCGATACAACGATGTCAGTGAACAAGACTTGAGTAGAGAAAGAGCTAGAGTCTGGTGACCAGGTCAAGACCACCATGTCATGTCTCCCCCTGATGCTCCACTTCCATTAAGCACACTAACCATACATACATAATCACATACCTATTCCTAGCATCATCATCATCATCATATTATAAATAGACAGAAATAAATATGCATGAGTAGTAATAGCAAAAATATTTGATGACATGTGAGATGCACATTACAAACATACAAGCATAGAATCAATCATGGCATTGGATTCAAATAAATAAATAGTTTGTTATTATCCAATTAGTTTAGGTCTTGTTCCCTCACCTGTTAGCAATACTCGATCTCCTTCCAAACCTTGCAATTCTCTTTCAATCAATTTAACAACCTAAAAGTTATATAAATTTAAGTTAGGGTTCATATGTAACTTGTTACAGTAATCAAAAATTAAAATAGAGCACTGATAGGTGTCTGATTGGTCCTATGGTCTCATACTGTGTCGACCTTATTGCCTACGGTCTATACCTTATGGTCGCATATGGTGCGACCGTAGCTGTGACTATATGATTTCTAAAATCTTCCTGAATGCCTATGGTCGATCCTTTGGTCATGCTATGGTCGACCATAGCTGTGACTTTGATATTTTTGGTCACAGACTACATGCAATTTGAGTTCTTCCTGGGTCAATTCCTCTACTCTTCAATTGGGTTTATCCTAAGGTCATCATAAGAAGTTTCTTATCAACCCTAATCATCATGGTTATCCTTGGGATTTTTTCAAGGAATCACGTAGATCATAATAGGTTGATATCTTCTATCCTCCATAGAAGTCTTATTCCATAGAGTTTACATCTCCAGAGATTGCCTGTGGTAGAGAGCCAATCTCTTCTCAGCAAAATCCTCTCCTTAGCCTTTTCTTTTTCTTCTTCTCTTCCTCCTTTTCCCTTCTCTCTCTCTAGGGTTTACTAATGTTCTAAAAGAGTGAAAAGGCTGAGGGACATCCTCTATATAGAGGAAAAATCTACATGTAGAGTCCTCTTTCAATTAGGAAAGAAATCCCTTAGTTTAGGAAAGTTTCCAAAACTCGGAGTCTGATATGGGGTTTTATGGGCAATGGCTACGGTCGTAGAACCCGTCGACTGTAGGGTCAAAATCATCGACCATAGGGTCCTGGATCTGAGATCTTCATTCTTACCATATGGTCAACCATACCTACCCAGGTATCCGACCATATGCATACAGTTTTAGGTATTGAGTCAATTTTTATACTTGGTTTGTGATCCATCTTCACACGATCGGTCCACCTGGTCCAGCTATGATGGGAAGACCTGACACGACACTGTTAGACCAAGTTAATGGATTACGGGTCTTACACTAGCACTACAACCAACTCAGGGGTGTTGAAGGAGATCTCCACCCCTTTCACCCAACTAGTAATGTGGAGGTCCCTACCATGTGCAAAGTCTTTGGGATCCCCTATAAGCTTTAGGTTGGCGTAAAAGTGCTTTACTAAATCTAGGTGTGTAGTGTAGTTGTACTGGATGACTGGCAACCACCGCAGATCCTCTTGACCTAATAGAAGACTTGACATTCGAGGTCCTACCAGTTAATTTACCAGTCGAAAGGTACAATAACTCTAGAATAGAGATATCTACTATGTCAAGGTGCATTGGAGAAGCTAGGATGTAGAAGAGATTACCTAGGAGGAAGAAAACATGATGCGAAAGGAATACCCTCATCTATTTGACTCTGAAGGTATGTATAAATTTTGAGGCCAAAATTTCTTTTAAGGGTAGGGGAGTTGTAAGACCTATATGTAAATTTTGGGGATGGAATTTCTTTTAAGGGTGGGGGAGTTGTAAGACCTGCACTCCACAAACGTAGTTTAACCTATGTTTTCGTATCGTAACAAGTCTTCCAATCATAACCGGGTCAAAAGAGACGATCAGATAATGAATCACAAGTCCAAGTATGAAAAGCAGACGAAATGGACTCAAATATGTGTTGTCTGGTCTAACTGGTTGAGACATATTGGTCTCATGAACAGTCTGACAGGTATGTCAGACCGGTCATCCTATTTTGAGTGTTTCAATTTGGAAACAGACTTCAATGGGTCCCACCTTCCAAATTTGGCTCTTGGAGACATTCCATATGTGGGAGAGACTCCAAAAAGGATATCAATCTCTATATATTCTTCTTTACTCCTAGTTATACCTCTTCTGACTCTTACAAACCCTAGAGATGAAAAGGAGATCTGAAGAGGAGAAAGGAGCCCGAGGAGGTCTGTAGAGGAGACTCCATTAGAAGAAAAACATTATCGTTTCTTGGCCAATGGTGAGTGCCTTTACCTGTCTTGTTCTTAGGATTGGATTAGATTATGATCAATACCATGAAAGACTAGGTATTGATCCAAAACCCCATCTTGTCGGAAAACCTTAGATCTAAAAGTAGGAGTTCTAGATCTATGTTACAAGAACTAAGGTGTTTAATGGAGAATAAACTAATCCTAATACATTGCTAATCCTATAATGGTATAGGAAACCCTAATGGAAACCAAGTTGAAGATCGATGGAAGAAGGTCAAACTAAGGGACTCACGGACTCTGTCAGATTAGAGTACCAGTGGCACATAAGTCTAACCAAATAAGCCACCCATACCATTCGAGAAGTTTGTTAGAGTTGTCCGATTGGACATACCGGTCTGAGTACCTGTCTGACACTTTACACCCTAATGTGTGACCGATATGTGTGATTTTAGATTGTTTTCCAGTCTAGACTTGGTTTCGACCAACGTAAACCCTACAAACCTAATTCTAACTAATGCCTATGGTTATCTAGGACATGCAAACAGCGAGGTTGGACTTTGGGACTCAGAGAAGGCTTGCTATCAAGCGTCAGGTAAGGGAACCAGACCCAAACCTAAATATTAATAACAGTAAACCATTGCTATCCGTTTCTATTTTGTGGTGTTTGTGCATTCTAACATGTCATCTCTTATTTATGTTATTAACTGTTCATGCATATTACTATGCTAGGATGTGATTATTACGCACGTAAATGTTTTCATTGGTGTATGGAATATGAAGGGCTTGGAGTCATGGATCATTCCTCACACTAGCACCTTTTCATGTCGCCGCTATCTTAGCATGCTTGGGATGGGTAGGGTATCAGGGGAAGGGTGCCATATTGTGGTTCAGCCTGACTGTCAGACTAGAGCCCTATCTTTTATTCCATAGGGAGTTGTGCTGAGGTGGGGCCTTGGATAATATGATGACATGTAAGATTTGCTAGAAACATAACCTACTTGTAAGCCCTCGCCAATAGGGGTGTACATATTGGTACGATGTAGAGTATGAAGGGAAGGACATAGTAGTGTGGATTGTAGCCTGATTGCCAGACTCTAGCTCTATCTCTATACCAGAATGAGAGATGCGGGGCGATAGTAGTGTGTGATCCGTTGGGCATGCTCACTCTCGTGTATGGAGGTAGTATGGTTGTAGCCTGACCTTACCATAGCACTTTGCAAGTTATATCATACCTAATGTTGAATGTTATCTTATGTATGTTGCTTGTTGCATTGTCTTGTTTCCTTACTGAGCTATGTTGTGAGCTCACCCTTGTCTATACACTTTTTTTAGAAGTTGATGCAGGTTATACTGTGGAGGACAAAGTGGATGCTCTGGTCTATGGAGGTGTTGCTGTTTTAGAAGTGCAAGCAGGGGAGAATGAGCATGACTCATCATGCTAGTGCCACTTTTACGTGTACCTCTAGGTTTTAGTTATTTTCTTTCAGTTCTGACTATAAGACGATGTAATAGATTATAAGTTTATGTTTTGGTACTTGAGATAATTTGTATAATTATTTATTTATCAATATAAATTCAGTTCATTTATTTCAAGTCTTCCACTATATTTATTATATTCTGATTATGGTTATGTGCGTTAGTTTGTGTGTTGACATGATCTTATTGGATCCTGGTGTGAACCCTTCGTTTTGTGGTAGTTCACTCACACTTCTGGTTTAACCAAAATTGGGGTGTGACAAAGCATATCTTCCAATATTTGGATTGTTCTCTCAAATTATCCATCTATTTGAGGGAAAAGGTAGTACTAAACTTTAGTTGAGTACCCATTGCATTCTGTAATCCTTCCCATAACTTGGATGTAAATCTTGGGTCGGGATCAGATACAATACTAGCCGAAACAGCGTGTAGGCAGATGACATGATCGATGTTCCAGACCAACACTATCGTTCATAGTTTATTTTCTCTACAAACCCAAAATAAATAAGATAGTCCAACTATAAGGAAAGAAGACATAGGCACAGCCTAAGCCCATGCTCAGCTCTACGAAATGCTTTAAGAATCAGATAACTCCTCCTCAGGTTCAGAGTCCTCATCCTCCACACCAAATAGATTGTAACCAGATGAGTCATGAGAAATACCAGTAATATCTAAAAAAAAAGTTTGTGCGTACAGGGTAAGTTCAACAACCGAGCTTAGTTAGAAAACCAAACATGCAACAGACCACATCCATGCAGCTACCAACTACGATCAGGTACATAATTGTAGGTGCCAACTCAGGCAACCCACACACAGAGTTTCTAGGCTGCACGGGTCTTTTCCCATTAGAATGACACTGTCCCACATGGAGCACAGCACATCCCCAACTATGGGTCCGTTGTTGAGGTATAGGTCTGTATTCTGTAGTTGCTTGCCCATAACTCATCCCAAGTCCACAGTCTGTCGGACACTTGAAGAGATGGTAATCCCACTAGTCAACTCGCCAACCCATCCACATTACGTCTAGTATGGGGAGCATCGCAGCTATGTTCATATTACCTTTTTATTGAACCCATGCCATTACATAACCCCCCCAATGGCTAGGGGTATAGTTATCGGGATAATTTGTTAGACTAGCCATGTTCACCTAATTAAATCATTAGTGCATGATACTCCGTCATACTTCACACCACATCCATAGCATGTAACGCTACTAGTTGGGTAAACTGATGGTTAGGGTTTAATTAAAAACATTATATGAACAAATATAATAGTAACAGGAAACTTTTTTGATAATTGCAAAAACCAAACTAGAAAAAACAAAAGCAAAGACCATAATATATGTAAGTAAACTATTTTCATTAAGTAATATTTTTGAGATAGTCTACAAATTCACAGCAATGGCTCTTATCTTGAGCAATTCAAAATAAATAAATAAATAACCATAAATAACTCATAAAGACTAAACTATTATGAAGACTTAAACTGAGTACAAGACCTTTATGATAACATAATAGTGGCCATGGTTTTGTTGAGAGTTAAATGTTAGGAATAAAGATAGGTTTCCTAGCATTACAGTTGCACCTAGGATGCCTCAGAACATAGTGGGTTAAACCTATAAAGTAGCAACCTTAGTTAATTACTAACCAAGTATTAGTTGTGAATTTAGGCAAGGTTTGTAATGTAAACCAACCTAGGCTTCTCAGGATAATGGATCAAGTGAAATTAAACAAAGTACAACATAGGCATGAGTTGTATAAAGTAGATAGATTTACCCGATTTAAGAGAAATGGTCATGACTTCTTCAATATAAATTAGGATGATATGATTTCAATGGAAAATGAAAGATATATCACGAGACTATAACTTATCGTAAAGAATGTTTTCCCAGATTCTTAGTAAAATGTATGCCTAAATGGGTTAAAAGTGATGTAAGGGTATGAATAGTTTCTGAAAATTTCTAAAGATCTAAGAGCAAGAAAGTAGATTTTATAGAGTTAAGGAAAAGTAACTCACTTCTTTTTAAAGATGTACCAATAATGACTCACAAATCTTGTAAGATGTGTTTGTAGCTCAATGGAGTTGCAACTTTTCTAGGTTGCAAATAGAGATAGGAAAGCTTAAATTCTACAAGAGTGAAGTAAAACTCTCCTAGGTTTTAAGAGATGAATTCTTCAAGGTGTAAGGAAGAAGATTCCAAAAGGACTCTCCTAGTCAATCCATACGAAGAGTCATATTGATGAAGAATGTATAGAGAGGTTTTAAAAAGAATGTCCGTATCCTCCAAGGCACATGAAAAGACTATTCTGTACATGCCCAATAAAGGATCATAACTGTCACAGCCCATTCTGAGGAATCAGGCATGATATCTAAGTCATCCAAGAGACAACCCAAATCTTCTAGCGATCGACAACCAAAGTGATCTACCAACAAATCCCATAGTCTACACACACAATATCCATCATAATCAATAGTAGGTAATAATAATATTTGTAGCGAAATATCAGTTGTAGTGAAATCATAAATTAAAATCAGATGCCAACTAATAATACTTTAATAACATAAGTTTATTATCCATTACAGTTGTTCCACATTATCTATAGTACTACATACATCCCATATTATATAACCAGATAAATTTAAATAGGTTCCTCTAGATAGACCAAATCATTATCTATCCACAAATAACAAAATCCATAAGATCAAAAAGTTGACTCAGGTCTTGTACATGTAGTGGCTGCAAGTACAGCCCTTGACATGATCATGGAGGGGAACCCTACCAAGAGAAGTATCCTCAGCATCAACGGGATCCATAGCTACGTTGGTAGTAGCGGTACCTATAAACAAAGCTAAAAAGACTCGATATCGAGGGGTGAGCTCACATCCCAGCTTAGCGAGGAATCAGGTGTCCGATGCAATCCTAGGCAATAATTCATGAATTCAGTACATAAGCAAATAAACAAGTAATTGTGAGTGTCATACATGTGTGTATGCAATTCATGGTCGATCTATATTGTAGTGAGGATCTTGCCCCGTACCCCACTCCTGAGTTGTGCCCTGTACCCCACTGCCTGAGCATATACACCCATACCCCACCGCTTGAGTCCTTCGTACCCCACCGCTAAGATTTTATATACCTGTACCCCATCGCCTGAGTATTTCGTACCCCATTGTCTAGATTATATTCACCTTGCTAAAGCATAAATCGCTTGACCAAGTTGATGCATGATGCATGAGCATGTTATTAATGGGTTACACCCCGACAGAGATCTCCATTCCACTCCCATGGACTGATCGTGTCCCCACTAAAGTGCAACTAGACATATGGCTATGTATCGTGCCCCCACACGTTACATGATCATATACCCCACACACAAAAACATCCATATTCAATCAATCAATCACCCAACATGGCATGTGCATGCAATAAACAAAACTATACTCTAGCTGGAATCCCTGTTCCACTCCTATAGACTGACTATGTCCCCATTAGAGCATAGAGTGCCAACATGGCATGTGTATCTTACTCCCATACTTTATATGCCCATCATACATGGTCTTATCCAAAACTGCACCCAGTAGAGGATCTCAACTCTCCACTCCCATGGTTTGTTGTGCCTCTACTAAGGTACAACCACTCCCAACCTGATTCATGAGGTCACTCGTTACATGAACCACTATACATGGATGGTATCTGATGAACACATTTTATGTGTGAATTTAGGGCATAAAATGTACATCTCTTATTCTATTTATGATGCATGCTTCTCGGCTATTTAATGTTGATTTTATGTTTGTTGGGTATAGGTGAAAGAATGGAGAAATTTGAGCTTGAAAAGATCATTTTATGAATTTTTGGTGATCCTATCCAATTAACTCACCCAGTCAACTCAGCAGCCGGACATAAGATGAATTTTATGAGGAGAGCCACGAATTTTGTGTATAAGATTAGCCTTGGACCAAGTCAAAGAGTAGCCCAATCTCATGTGAAAGATTCCATTCTCTTGAGAAAATATTCCTTACTTATTTGGAATCAAATTTACAAGATTGGCATGACATAGAAGAATGGAAAGCTCCAATCAATTATGGAAGTTTTCAAGAAGAGATAATGATGCTAAAGATATGATGAGTTGGTGCAAGATTTTTTCTACTCAAGAATCATCCACATACAATGAATCTACAAGATTGGAATTTGGTTACCAAAATTATCTACACAAAATCTCTTGTAATCCAATAGTAAATATTGATTGTGATCTTTACTCACTTGTATATATATGTGATGCTCAGTAATAGAAAAACCATCCAAGAATTCTATTATGAGTTTTTTTTTTTAGTTTTGAGAATTTATGAGAGAGTTTGAGATTCCTAGTTTTTTTTCTTTTCAAGTTGTGTACTTCTTGCTTAAGTTTATTTTTATTTATTTATTTTTTCAAGTTTTAAATAAATAAAAATTCCATGCGTGTATGCTTGTTATGTGCATTCAACATGTCATCCAATATTTCTATTATTACTATTCATGCATATTTAAATTATTGTTTATAACATGATGATGATGATGATGATAGGAATAGGCATGTGGATGTATGTGTGTGGTTAGTGAGCTTGATGCGAGCGAGTATCAAGGGGGGTGTCATAGGCCGGGCCTCAGAACTCTAGCTCTATCTCTAACTCAAGTCTTGTCCACTAACATTGTCGTATCGCCATTACCTTAGCAGAACTATTACATCGTAGGGTATGAGGGGAGATGGTCTCGGACCGTGTAGTCTCTGACTCTGCCGGGGGGCCTTAGCCCTATCTCTTTGGACGTATTGAGGGTTGCTGGGGTGAGGTCTTGGATACACTGATTGGCATTAGGATTGGTTAGTTACGAGCCCAGTTTGCGAGCCCTCGCCAGTAGGGGCTTACGTGTTGGTATGGGCAACTGGTACAACAATAAATGTAACCTTTGCGTGTACATTGTCCATGGTGGGTGCATGTGGGACGACAATAAACATTACCTTTGGGTGACTTCACACACTCGTGTATAGAGGTGCGGCGTCAATAAACGTAACCTTTGGCCACCTATCCTTTCTATAGCACATTGCAAACTTATTTACCTGACCAAAGATATGAATTGAATGCATGCATATGTTTGTTGCATTGTTTTATTTGCTCACTGAGCCATGATGTGTGCTTACCCTCTTGACATCGAATATTTTCAGTTGATGATGCAGGTACTACGGTTGAAGATTATGTGAGTGCTCCGGTGTACGTGTATGTTGCTGCAATGGAAGCCGAAGACTTAGTGGATACGCATGACTCCTCATGCAAGTGCAACTCATGCGTATTCGATTCGATTTTTCATTTGAATTATTTAAGGAATGTAATTGATATTTTATTATTTATGTCTCAGTTGATACAACAATAACTTGATATTTTAATTATGATTATTACAGTTAGAGTTCTCAGTTCATTTACTATAAGACTTCCGCTATTGTGTATTTATTCTGATTATGGTTGTGGATGTGTATGTTTTTATTATTAATAGATATAGCCTATTAGAGGTCCTGGTTGAACCGTTGGTTTGTGAGCGGTTCATCACACCGTTCTGAATGGTGCAAAATTAGGGTGTGACAACTTGGTATCAGAGCATCTCAGGCCTTGTCTGTGAAACCGTATACTTCCGTAAAAGGTCGTGAACTGAGATAGGATAAAAATTTAAAAGATGTAATAATAACACACCATAAGCATCTGTGTTGTTTGAGACCAAAGTAAAAAAAAATAATGCATCTATTAAATGAGAAAAAAATTTATATATAACCAAAAGGAAGAACAAATGTTTTATATATATATATATATATATATATATATATATATATGATTTAGGCAGAGTACAGTCCACAGTCCGGACAGTTACTCCAAAGTACAAAAAGAAAGATAAAAGAAATACATCAAGAAGCTGGAGGTGATGGGGGAGGCGGTGCCTCACGGTCTCTATCATAGTCCTCAGCGTAGACTCTAGTCAACCAAGCTATCTGAGTCTGGGTCGTCTAGAGACTAGCTGTGAGATCAGTCCCCCGCTGGTCGGTCACACACTGAGCATCCCTAAGCTCTCCCATCCGCTGATCCGACATATGCTGAGCAGCTAGAAGCTCTCCTACCTACTGGTCTGACACGCGCTGAGCAACTAGAAGCTCTCCCACCCACTGATCAGACAAGCGCTGAGCCTCTAGAAGCTCTCCCATCCTCAAGTCAGACATACGCTGAGCCTCTCGTATCTCATGCAAGATCCTCATCATGTCATCAGAAGGAGCATACGAAGGACCAGCTGCATGCGAAGGACCAGCTGAAGAAGACGGACCAGCTCCTGTAGCATGAGTAGGTGATGGAGGAGGTATGGCATCTACATCCATGTATAGTCGATCGTCATCATCCCCATGAACCCCTGCTCTAGCGGCTGCTGCTGCTGCCTCAGCGTCAGCCATCTCCACTCGAGTGAGAGGGCGCACCATCGCGTTCCTCTCCTCATCGCTAACCTGGGCATCCTGCATGCCCATCTTGCAAATAGCCTCCCAATCCAGAGGCGATGAGAAGGACTTCTCCTGAATCTTCTCATCCAACAAATCAACCCCCAGGCGGGTAAGTAAGGTAGTGATCATGCGTCCATAAGGAAGGTTGCCAGTGTGACTGGACAACGTGGCACTGATCATCGTCCGCATGATGATATAGGGAAGGCAGACGGGCTGCCTAGTGCATATGAAATACAACAGATACTGGGTCAACTGGGA
Source organism: Protea cynaroides (assembly GCA_028583415.1). Taxonomy (NCBI): domain Eukaryota; kingdom Viridiplantae; phylum Streptophyta; class Magnoliopsida; order Proteales; family Proteaceae; genus Protea; species Protea cynaroides. Next base: position 92,522,914 of record CM053268.1, read on the forward strand.
GACCCTCTTGTAATGACCACTCTACGGTATCAGGTTATGCTGAATGATCTTGCAGTATACCTGTGGATCTGAACGCAGATAACTCGCTGTCATCTCCCAGCGATCAGGTCTGATGAGCTGACGATCTATCTCAGCCCTCATTTGTAAAGAAAATAACTGGGGCTCTCCATGGGCACAGAATACCAAGGGGCCATCATAGGAAATGCCCAACAAGTCGGCCAACTGCCGATAATCAAATGAAACATCAACCCCCTTGATGTAGCTGGTGATCCGAAGCTCACCACCTCTCACAACATCGTTGTAATCTCCCACCACCTGGAGATTACAGTAGAACTGGCGTACCAAGTCAGGATGGGTACAGGCGTCATAGGTGATGATAGGGAGCCAACCCATATCACCAAAATCCCTCTCTACGTTGAACAAGGCCAAGCTAGCCAAGTCCACTTGCGGCCTCCCTCTACTTTCTTGCGAGCGTAGCGGGCATACCGAGTCTCGGCTTCAGTGGAACGGAAGTGAAGATGGTCGCGAACACTAGGTACCTTGGTACGAGCCATAGTATCTACAATTAAGAAAGAAAAATAGATAATGGCTTAGTAGAGAGGAAAAAACCAGAAATTTTGACATAATAACAACGTAAATTGGTCAAAAGCCTCACTTTTCACCCATACACGTGGGTAGGAGGACTTACATAGATCCTAAACTATCCTGTGAGACTCATATAGGTAGAAATTTCAACTAATGAGATTGAATTGGAAGAAATTTCAAGAAATTCAAAATCTCGACAAAATTAAGGAAAAAAGAGTAAATTTTGAGTTTCTCGATAACCAACCGATGAAACTCAAATATTTTTGAGGGCTTTTGTTCCTCGAGTCACCAACAACAAAAGCCCCCAATAAAAATCAAATTTTTATGATTGGAAAAAGTTTAATTTAAAAAATACTAGATATACGAGCAAAAACCTAGGTAAAGAAACCTAAAAATATGAAAAGGTAGAAGACATACCTGTACCGGAGGTGTAGACGACGAAACAAGGAGTGCAAACCACCAACGGACCGGGGTTGTCACTGTAGCAACTCAGAGGGATGAGATGAGTCGAAGCGGAGAAGAAAGAATGGGAAATGGACTTGAATCGGAACTTAAAAATTAGAATTTTAGTCCGGGGGTCGGAAAATTCGATTAAAACAATCGACCCACCCATCGACCCCCGCATCGACCCTCAGCTCTCGGGAATCTGACAGAGAACCAGGGGTCGCACCCTGGGTCGGACATACTCCGACCCCCCCATCGACCCTCGGCTCTCGGGAAGAATGGGTGATTTCCCAGGGTCGCATACTGAGGGTCGGACACCCATCGACCCCCACCATCAACCCTGCAGTGAAAACACAACATTTTCGACAGAATGATCTAAAAAAAATGAAAATTGCAATTGTTAGTGGTTTTAAAATATGAGAATGAAGTATTTAATGATTGTCTCTCGTGTTCAATGATTTCAGGCAATCCCACTATTAGATTAATTAATGACGGGACACAGAGTAACCAGACAGAGCCGTAACTCTATTCCACCACCACCACCTGTGGAGGAAGATAACAGACACACTCGGAAACACAGGGGAACACGAACACGGCACCATCCGTCATAAATGGGTAGACAAATCCTACAAATCTGCCAGCTCCACCTATAGACTTGGCCGCAGTCGTAATGAACTTGGCCCAACAACTGCAGCAAATGCAACAGGCACAAGCTACTATACAAGCCGCCATAGGCATAACTCTTCTAGCTGCACAGACACCTCCAATGCTAGCAGGACAGGCAAGCACAACACCAGGGTGGAGTAACACAGTACCCCACGCACCTCAGACTCCTATCATGCAGGCTCAAGTACAAAATCCTGAAATAGCTCAAGATGGATATCAATACCAACCACCTATGTATGGAGCGTATGTCCCACAACAACTAGACCACTCCAGACTGGTGGAGCATTTTCTGAAACTGAAGCCCAGAGAATTTAATGGCAAGCCAGCAGATCCTTTATGGCCGGCACATTGGGTTGACGAAATGGAAAGAAATTTTATGATGATGACATTAAATAAAGAAGAAAAAGTGTTGTGTGCCACCTTTATGCTGAAAGGAGATGCACACCATTGGTGGAGGTCTACCAGGACATATTTAATTACAAAGCACGCCTAACTAACTTGGGATATTTATAAAGAGGCGTTCTTTGAGAAGTACTTTCCGAGAAGTTTCAGAGATTCTATGGAAAGAGAGTTCCTGAGTTTATATCAGGGGCAGATGACCGTGGATGCGTATCAGCAACGTTATGAAGAGTTGTTCTTCTTTGCACCCACTAGTATGCAAGAGGAAAACACAAAGACCCGAAGGTTCGTCATGGGACTTAGGGGAAGCATCCACGAGCACGTTCTGGGACATGAAAAGAAAATCTATAATGAAGCGGCACAAATTGCTCGAGTTATAAAATCGAGCCAGAAGGAGAGTTATTTCATGCAAAACAGAGGTATAAAAAGGCCAGTTGGAAATTCTTATAACGGAGGGAATAACAAGACATTCAAACCCTTCCGAGCTCAAGGCTTTACCACTGCAACCAAGACTTTTCCCGTAGCTCAACAGCAACAAAAGCCAATTACTGAAGGGATAAAATGTTTTAACTACAACCAAGTGGGACATATAGCAAGGGAATGTCCTAAGCCCAAGAAACAGTTACATCAAGGACGAGTTACGCGGTTACATCTGAGGATGCTGCCGCATCGCCTGATGTGGTCACAGGTATGACTTAAAATTTTTTTTAGTTAGTTGTATGACATTGTATGAGCATGCAGACTAAACCAAAACAAATCATAGGTATCGTACCTATTAATGGCATTCCCGCCAGAGTACTCTTTGATTCAGGAGCTACTCATTCCCTTATATCTGTGACATTTGGAAAGAAGTTAAATCTACCCCTTAAATCCTTAGACTATAAACTACTTGTATGATCACCAATGGGATTAGAAGTGAAGTTAAAAAAAGATTATGGACCATGTACAGTTCTTATTGATGAAAAGACCTTGGATGCAACCTTGATCCAACTTGAGATGGCAGACTTTGACGTCATCTTGGGAATGGACTAGTTAGTTCAACATTCTACAAACCTGTTGTGTACCGAAAAAAAGCTGACATTTAAAGACAAAAAAGGAGCAGAGTTTAGTTTTTTGGGAACTAAACTTCCCCATAAACGAAAGCTCATACTCTCTGCGTTAAAGGCTAAGAAGTGCCTTGAGAAAGGAGCAGTCGGGTATTTAGTATCTGTGGTCGACCTTACTAAGGAAGCACCACGAATGGAAGATATTGATGTCGTGCGTGACTATCTAGACGTATTTCTTGAAGAATTACTAGGATTACCACCCAATCGAGCTACAGAGTTTGTTATAGATCTTATACCTGGAGCCACACCAGTATCGAAAGCACCTTATCGAATGGCTCTTACTGAACTGAAGGAATTGAAAGTACAACTACAAGAACTGCAGGACAAGGATTATATTCGCCCTAGTATATCACCATGGGGAGCACCAGTATTATTTGTGAAGAAAAAGGACGGTAGCGTTCGCTTGTGTATAGACTACCGAGAACTGAATAAACTGACAATTAAGAATCGATATCCATTGCCTCGGATCGATGACCTGTTCGATCAGTTGCAAGGTGCCAAAGTGTTCTCCAAGATCGATCTTCGGTCAGGCTACCATCAGCTGAAGATTAAGGATGGTGATATTCCCAAGACAACATTCAGGACCAGATATGGACATTATAAATTTTTGGTCATGTCTTTTGGATTGACAAACGCACCAGCAACCTTTATGGAACTTATGAACCGGGTTTTCCATGACATGTTGGATACGTCGGTTATTGTATTCATTGATGATATATTAGTCTACTCCAAAGACGAGGAAACTCATGTTAAGAATCTAAACGCCGCTCTGCAGCGACTACGAAAGGAGAAGCTCTACGCCAAATTTTCAAAGTGTGAGTTTTGGATAAAGGAAGTCGCATTTCTAGGCCATGTAGTATCCGCTGAAGGAATTAAAGTGGATCCCAGCAAGATCGAGGATATTGTAAAGTGGGAAGCATCGAAGAGCGTTGCAGAAATTAAAAGTTTTCTGGGTCTAGCTGGATATTATCGATGATTTGTGGAAGACTATTCTTGAATTGCCGTACCTCTCACCAGCTTGACTAAGAAGGGCGAGAAGTTTGTTTGGACGGATAAATGCGAGAAGAGTTTCCAAACCTTGAAGGCTAAATTGATATCAGCTCCAATCTTGACCATTCCGATTCCAGGACAACCATTTATCTTGTACACCGATGCGTCAAGACTGGGATTAGGATGCGTACTTATGCAAGGAAAACAAGTAAATACTTATGCCTCAAGACAATTGAAGACCCATGAGAAGAACTATCCCACTCATGATTTGGAACTAGCGGCAGTAGTACATGCTGTCAAAATATGGAGATATTATCTGTACGGGGAGAAGTTTCAGATTAAATCAGACCATAAAAGTCTTACTTACCTATTTAATCAGAAGGAGCTGAATATGAGACAAAGAAGATGGCTGGAACTATTGAAAGACTATGATTGTGATATCCAGTATCATCTTGGGAAAGCTAATGTAGTAGCCGATGCGTTGAGTAGAAAGACAATGATAAAATCTCAGGGAGAGGTTAGCACAACCGCCGCAATGTGTACTACCAGAAAGGTATTCAAGCACGGTAATGAGCAGTTTGTGATAGATGCACCAGTTGGATCAGCCAACCAAGGGTTTATTCATCGGTTTTCCAATATGTTCGCCGCATTGAAGATCATACCGGATATAGTTGATGAAGTAAAGACAGCTATACAAATCAGATCCTTACCTAAGAACGGTACAAGAGGACAATGAAGAAGGTAGGACTAACCCTGAGTTCACCTTGGATGAAGAAAAGGTACTGAAGTACAAAGGAAGAATATGTGTATCTGAAACAGAAAGCTTGGACATTAGACACCGATTGATGAAAGAAGCCCATACCACCATCTATTCGATACATCCTGGAAGTGCAAAAATGTATCATGATCTAAAGAAATTATATTGGTGGAGAGGAATGAAAGCAGATATAGCTAAGTTCGTGTCTCAATGCCTAAATTGTTAGGAAGTAAAGGCCACGACAAAGACTGGCAGGACTGTTACAACCGTTACCAGAACCAGCATGGAAATGGGACTACATCACTATGGACTTCGTCACAGGATTACCATTGACTCCTCGAGTAGTTGATGCAGTTTGGGTGATTGTAGACCGCCTGACTAAAACAGCTCGCTTTATACCTATACGACCTCAGTATACACTGGAAAGGTTAGCTAAGCTGTACGTGGATAACATTGTGCGATTACATGGTGTACCTGAAAGCATTATGTCCGATAGAGATCCACGATTTACTTCAAAGCTTTGGGAAGGATTGCAAAAGGCTATGGGTACAACATTGAAGTTTAGTACTGCATTCCACCCACAAACAGATGGACAATCAGAGTGTACAATTTAGATTCTAGAAGATATGCTTCGAGCATGTGTAATTGATTTCAAAGGATCATGGGATGAAAAGTTACCACTGATTGAGTTCGCTTATAATAATAGCTATCAAGCTACTATACAGATGTCACCCTATGAAGCACTGTATGGCAGAAAGTGTCGAACTCCTTTATTTTGGAATGAGGTTAGGGAACGTAGTATTGTTGGACCGGAATTTGTTGTAGAGACTTGTCGAGTGGTCGAGGTTATCAAAGAAAGAGTGAGAACAGCTCAGAATCGTCAGAAGCAATATGCCGATACCCGACGTCGAGACCTTGAGTTCGTCGTGGATGATAAAGTATTCTTAAAAGTATCGCCTATGCGAGGATTGAAACGGTTTGGACAGAAAGGAAAACTAAGTCCATGATATGTCGGGCCATATGAGATTCTAGCCAAACGTGGAAAAGTGGCTTACCAGTTAACACTACCACCATCTATGTCAAGTGTGCATGACGTATTTCACATTTCCTTATTGAAGAAGTATGTCAAGGATCGAACGCATATTTTGACTATAGACTTACCTGATTTGACTGAAGATTTGACATTTGAAGTAGCACCAACTGAAATCATTAGTCGGAAGGTTCAATGACTACGCAACCGTGATATCTATTATGTTAAGGTCACCTGAAAAAGTAGAGATTTGGAAGAAATTACATGGGAAGAAGAGAATGCTATGTGAAAGCAATATCCTCATTTATTTGACTCGAAAGGTATGTATAATTTCGGGGTCAAAATTTTTATAAGTAGGGGGGAGTTGTAAGACCCGTATCGAACTAACCCGGTCTTACCACCTTGAACCAGGTCTACCCATCATGGTCGAGCCAAATGGATCACTTGCGTGAGGGAGATCACGATCCCAGGTATTAAACTGACCCAAAAAACACTAAAATAAGGGGGAGGGTCGCATACTAAGCAAGGCAGAGTCGGACCCTCCCAGTATAAAAGTCAGACCCTGAGTTTTTAACTGGGGGTCGGACATTTTAGAACCAGGGGTCGACGGGATCTCCAACCCCCTCATCGACCCCCAGTCTGTCGACAGAAACCATGAATTGGGAACTTTCCAAATTTCAATGGGACTCTTTCCTAATCTCAATGGGACTTATTTTGGGAGTTTCTACTCTATAAATATGACGTCCCTAAGCCTCTTTCACTCCTTTTAAAACCTTAATTGGATTGAGAGAAAGAGAAGAGAACGAGAAGAGAAAGAGAAGAGAAGGACAGTGGAGAAGAAAATCAAAGAGAAGGCTTCAGAGAAACAAGCCTAATTCTCAGGTATGGATACTATCTCCATGTAATTCTACAGACCTTAGAATAGGTAGTGAAGAGGATATGATCTAGGAGAAACCCAAGTCATCCACCCATGGTTAGGTTTTCATGGAAAACCATGGGGGAGATCATAAAAACCATATAGGTGAATGAACTATGGTTCTAGACCATAGAACATGTATGGAATGGATTGTAGAAGCAAGCCATAGGACCCCAAACATGAAGGAATGGACTGTAGGATGAAAATTTGACTAAACCCACAGGGGGTCGCACGGGGGGTCGATGGCCAATCGACCCTACCAGACCCTAACAATCGACCCCCAATGTTTGGGAAGTCCAGAATCTGGGTGGCAGCACCCAGGGTCGATGGAACCTCTGACCCTGACATCGACCCCCAGTTAACAGCATGCTTTTTAAAATCAGAATTAATTCTAATTAAATTCTATCGACTTGATTAGGTCTTCTAGTGATATAATATTGATATTTAGTTGATTCTTAAAGCTTGAAAGAGGATCGACAATCAAGCAAAGGTGAGGGAACAAGACCTAAACTAATTGGTGAATAATAAACTGTTTTATTCTTGAGTCCAATGCCATGATTGATTCCATGCGTGTATGCTTGTTATGTGCATTCAACATGTCATCCAATATTTCTATTATTACTATTCATGCATATTTAAATTATTCTTTATAACATGATGATGATGATGATGATAGGAATAGGCATGTGGATGTATGTGTGTGGTTGGTGTGCTTGATGCGAGCGAGTATCAAGGGGGTGTCATAGGTCGGGCCTCAGCACTCTAGCTATATCTCTAACTCAAGTCTTGTCCACTGACATCGTCGTATCGCCATTACCTTAGTAGAACTATTACGTCGTAGGGTATGAGGGGAGGTGGTCTCGGACCATGTAGTCTCTGACTCTGTCGGGGGACCTTAGCCCTATCTCTATAGACGTATTGAGGGATGCTGGGGTGAGGCCTTAGATACACTGATTGGCATTAGGATTGGTTAGTTACGAGCCCAGTTTGCGAGCCCTCGCCAGCAGGGGCTTACGTGTTGGTATGGGCAACTGGTACAACAATAAACGTAACCTTTGCGTGTACATTGTCCATGGTGGGTGCATATGGGACGACAATAAACATTACCTTTGGATGGCTTCACACACTCGTGTATAGAGGTGCGGCGTCAATAATTGTAACCTTTGGCCACCTATCCTTTCTATAGCACATTGCAAACTTATTTACCGGACCATAGATATGAATTGAATGCATGCATATGTTTGTTGCATTGTTTTGTTTGTTCACTGAGCCATGATGTGTGCTCACCCTCTCGACGTCGAATATTTTTAGTTGATGATGCAGGTACTATGGTTGAAGATTATATGAGTGCTCCGGTGTATGTGTGTGTTGCTGCAGTGGAAGCCGAAGACTTAGTGGATACGCATGACTCCTCATGCGAGTGGAACTCATGCGTATTCGATTAGTTTTTTCATTTGAATTATTAAAGGAATATAATTGATATTTTATTATTTATGTCTCAGTTGATACAACAATAACTTGATATTTTAATTATGATTATTACAGTTAGAGTTCTCAGTTCATTTACTATAAGACTTCCATTATTGTGTATTTATTCTGATTATGGTTGTAGATGTGTATGTTTTTATTTTTAATGGATATAGCCTATTAGAGATCCTGGTTGAACCATTGGTTTGTGAGCGGTTCATCACACCGTTCTGAATGGTGCAGAATTGGGGTGTGACACCATTGATCGTCAAGAGGTTTGCATTGACCCCGATTCGAAAAAATCCAGCTTTTCGCATCAAATTTAGAGGAAAAAGAAAGAGAAAATTTTTTCATTTGAAAAAGTTTTGTGCATGAGTGTGTGGACTCATGATTTTAGCAATCATTTAGTTAGAGTCCCATCATTTACAATTGCTAAACCAAAGATGACACTTAAGGATAGGTTCTACCCTGCTAGGGCAGCACAACCTCATGTATTCAATTGCCGGCTACTACAGGCAATACTATGAATTGAAAACTCAATTCATTACCATGCTTCCCCATTTTCATGCGTTATCTTCAGAGGATGCATACTTGTTCCTTCGTGAGTATAAGGAGGTGTGTGTCCTCATTAAGATGCAACAACTCAGTGATGATGCTGTCAAATTGAGGATGCTAACGACGCTTGAAACTTTTTGGCGGATCTCTCTGAAAAAATAAGAGTGGGAGTTTGTTCAGGAGACAGATCACACCTAAAAAGGTAAAGATTACTTTGTCGATGGCATGGTAGCTAAGGAGGCACACTTAGATAACCTTATCAAAAGGATAGAAGTTTTAGTTCTTAAAGACCCTATCCAAAAGCAAGTCCTAATATGCAATTGGTGTCAAACTCCTGGACACACAGTGGAGGAATGCCCTTCATAGGGAAATTCTCAGAATGCTAATGTAAATGCACTTTACAATCCGTATAGTAACACTTACAATCTAGGATGGAGAAATCACCCAAATGTTTCTTGGAACCAAGGGAACCATGTGGACCCATCACAATTTCCAAATCAAGGTCCTCTCGATCACACCAGGCCATATGCTCCCCCGAGACCCAATTTTGTTTCCCAAGGTAATTTTTCGCAACCCCCTAGGTTTTCTAACACGGGTGACCCGACCAGACTCAGTGAGTTGGAGAAGAATGTCGCAGCTCTAATGGCAGCGCATACCAGTATGGAGAGGACACTTACCCAATTGGTTATCTTAATGTGTGAAAAGAACAAGGGTATTCTTCCCAGCCAACCAGAGTCCAACCCACGCCATCACCCACAACCAAATAGGTCAAACCCTCAAGTGAATGGCATAGAGAGTCAATCAGGGTCCTCCAAACAATGCAATGCAGTCCATGCATTACGGAGTGGCCAGGAGTACCTATGGGATGAAGCACCAAAGAACAAATCCATAGTTGCTCCCGTTAATGTTCCCCAATTTGAGGCAGCTACTGAGCCTCTTTCTTCAGGTTCATCTGATGTACCTAAAAGACCCAAAGAGACTATCTCGGATAAAGTTTTTTACTCCACCAGCCCCATTCCCTAATAGGTTGGTAAACCAAAAGAAGACTGCTTTAGTTGATATAATTTTAGAGGTCTTCAAATAGGTAGAATTGAATATCCCACTTTTGGATGCAATTGACCAAATTTCTATTTATGCAAAAGTCCATAAAGACTTATGCACACAAAAGAGGATTAGTCAAATTCCAAAAAAGGTATTCTTGGCTGCACATTTAAGTTCCCTTCTGAACCATCCTGTGGCAGCCAAATATAAGGACCCTGGCTGTCCTACCATCTCTTGAATCATAGGAAACACCGTTATCATGCTCTGCTAGACTTAGGTGCAAGTGTAAATATTCTACCTTACCATGTTTACCAACAATTAAGATTGGGAAAGTTGAAACCAACGTCCATCTCCCTTCAACTAGCTGATCGCTCTGTAAAAACTCCTAAAGGAATGGTAGAGGATGTTTTGTTAAAGGTAGGAGAATTTCTTTTTCCTGTGGATTTTATTGTTTTAGAAACACATCCTGTCTCCAATATGGATCAAATCCCTATCATTTTAGGGAGACCTTTTCTGGCTACAAGCAATGCACTGATAAATTGCAGGAACGCTCTCATAAAACTGTCATTTGGTAACTAAACTATTGATTTAAATGTATTTAGGCTGGGTAAGCAACCGAATGAGGAAGTACATATGCTCCAAGAATTCCCTGACCATGTAGAGACCACTTTTGACATTAACTTTGACTCAGAATTCTTACAGTGTATGGAAAAGTTCGGAGGAGTAGAGGACACTTTCTCATCAGAGGCATGGAGTATCCACACACCTATGGAACCTCTAGGACCTTTATCCACTTCCAATCCCAAGCCCTCAATGGTTGAACCACCTAACTTAGAATTAAAGGAGTTACCATCCACTCTGAAGTATGCCTTCCTAGGACCTGACCAGACTCTTCCTGTTATTATTGCATCTGATTTGACTTCTAATCAAGAAGAAGAGTTAGTCAAACTCTTACAAAATTACAAGGAAGCCTTAGGTTGGACTGTGGCTGACATCAAAGGTATTAGTCCGTCTATTGTTCAGCATCATATACATCTTCTAGAAGATACCAACCCCTCAAGAGAACCTCAGAGATGGGCAAATCCTGTGATGAAGGAAGCCATTAAGAAAGCGATTCTAAAGTGCTTAGCTCATGGGATCATATATCCCATATCTGACAGTGAGTGGGTAAGTCCGGTACATGTGGTACCAAAGAAGTCAGGAGTCACTGTAGTTGCTAATGCTGACAATGAATTGATTCTAATCCATATCCAAACAGGATGGAGAGTCTACATAGACTATAGAAAGCTGAATATGGCAACGTGGAAGGATCACTTCCCTTTACCTTTCATTGATCAAATGCTAGAGAGGTTGGCCAGAAATGAATATTATTGCTTCTTAGATGGATACTTTGGTTACAATCAAATCCCCATTGCCTTAGATGACCAGCACAAGACCACTTTCACATGCCCCTACGAAACCTATGCTTACCGGCGCATGCCTTTTGGGCTATGCAATGCCCCTGCCACTTTTCAAAGGTGCATGATGAGCATCTTCTCAGATATGGTAGAGTAATATTTAGAAGTATTCATGGATGATTTTTTTGTGCATGGGTCTACTTTTTCTGATTGCCTACATAATCTTTCCTTAGTTCTTGTCAGGTGTACGGAGAAAGATTTAGTTTTAAATTGGGAGAAATGCCACTTCATGGTAAAACAGGGCATAGTGTTGGGTCACATCATTTCCAAAGATGGGATCATGGTTGACAGAGCCAAAGTAGGATTGATTGAAAAGCTACTTGTTTCCAAATCTATTAAGGACATTTGCTCCTTTTTAGGACATGCCGCTTTCTATCGGAGGTTCATTAAAGATTTTAGTCAAATTGCTCGTCCTCTCACCTCTTTGCTTGCTAAAGACCCAGCTCTTTGATTTTAATGATGCCTGTCTTGAGAGTTTTAATCAACTCAAAAAGATTTTGACCACTGCCCCCGTTATTCAGGCACCCATATGGACAGAGCCCTTTGAGCTTATGTGTGATGCTTCTGATTTTGCATTAGGAGCTGTCCTTGGACAATGGATGAATAAGTTACCCCATGTAATTTGTTATGCAAGTAGGACTTTAAACGATGCACAACTTAATTACACCACCACTGAAAAGGAATTCTTAGCTGTTGTATTTGCTTTAGAGAAATTTTGTGCCTACTTGATAGGATCTCATGTCATTATGTATACAGATCATGCCGCTCTCAAGCATCTCTTGTAGAAAAAGGATGCTAAAGCTCATCTCATTTGATGGGTTTTGCTTTTACAAGAGTTTGACTTAAAGATTAGGGATAAACCAGGAATAGAAAATCTGGTTGCTGACCACTTATCCCGATTGGCTAATTCTTTGATTGTCGATTCACCAGTCAATGAGTTTTTCCCAGATGAGCAGTTATTTGCAATATATAGTGAACCTTGGTTCGCTGATATTGTAAATTACTTGGTAACGGGTGCGACCCCTTCCCATTGGTCCGCCAAGGATAGGTATAGATTCCATTCCCAAATCAAGTACTATTTTTGGGACGATCCATATCTGTTCAAGATTTGCCCTGATCAGATTATTAGGAGATGTGTACCTGACCATGAACAACAATCTGTGCTGTCTTACTGTCATGATCAGGCGTGTGGTGGCCACTTTGGGCCAAATAAGACCATGGCCAAGGTTTTACAGTCTGGATTCTACTGGTCTAGTCTTTTTAAGGATGCCTTTAATTACTGTAAGGCATGCCCTTTTTGTCAATCTTTAGGCCTCATTACCAAGCAAAATATGATGTCGTTCGACCCAATTCTGGTGGTTGAAGTTTTTGATGTTTGGGGCATCAATTTTATGGGTCCACTCCCAAAGTCTCTTAGGAATGAGTATATCTTGTTAGCTGTGGACTACATGTCCAAATGGATAGAAGTTGTTGCTACTAAGACCAATGATCACAAGGTAGTCATTAAATTTCTAAAGGAGAATATATTCTCCTGATTTGGTACCCCTCGAGTTATCATTAGCGATAAGGGAAAACACTTCTACAATAAACCATTTGAGGTCCTTGTGCAAAAATATGGTATTACCCATAAATTGGTAACCCCTTACCATCCTCAGACCAGTGGACAGGTTGAAATGTTTAATCGACAAAACAAACAAATTTTGGAAAAAACTATCAATCCAACCCGTAAGGACTAGTCCATTCGCCTAGTAGATGCTTTGTGGGCTTATAGAACTGCTTTCAAGACCATTCTTGGTTAATCCCCTTACCGTCTAGTGTACGGAGCCTGCCATCTACCAGTCGAATTAGAACATTGGGCGTTTTGGGAAATTAAGAAATTAAATTTTGATTTGTCAGATGCTAGCACTCATAGAGGACTCCAGCTCTCTGGGTTGGATGAATTGCAAAATGATGCCTACGACAGTGCCCATATCTATAAAGACAAGACCAAGGCTTTTCATGACAGGCATATCCTTCAGAAGTCATTCACCTCTGGCGACAAGGTTTTGCTTTATAATTCTCGTTTGCATATTTTTCCTGGTAAACCTAGATCTCGTTGGTAGGGCCCTTATATTGTTCAAAATGTTTTCTCATCTGGTGCAATTGAGATTTAAAATCCAGGTACAGGTGCAACCAGCAAAGTGAATGGCTAGCGTTTGAAGCCATTTTTGGAGCTTTCACATGACTCCACTGAAGAGGTCATGGATCTCCATGAGCCTTTTTACATCGATCCTTGATTCAGGAAGTTTTTTTTTCTTTCCCCTATCCTTGTCTTTTATTTTTCTGTATATATTGAGGAAATGCATGATTTAAGTATGGGGGAAGGGTTGAGATTTCATTAAAAAAAATGAATTTTGAGGTTTCATTGTAAATTTTAACTTTTTAACTTTGGTTTTTGGGAAAGTCAATCACTATTTCTATGGTTTTGACACAAAAGAGGAAGGAGAAAGAGACCCAGAGAACTATCACATACGAAGTAATGAAACCCTATGTGAGGATAGTACTTAGGCTGTATTTTGAGGTGGGAATTGAGTTAGAAAATATATCTTACCTAACCTGATGGGATAAATATTTTATAGTTATAGTTGGTAATTTCAACCTTTGAATAAAGCTAAGACCCCCTTGTATTAATATATATATATATATATATATATATGTATATCATAATAAGAAAATAAGAGTTTTTTTATTCTTAGTATTAGACAGGACATTTCGCCTCAGGAAGCGAGGTGTCTTGATTGAAATTCCTTGAATACAGCTCTCGTCTAAAAAAAAAAAAAGGTACTCTTTAGCATCAATGTCCTTAAAGATATATGCCAAAAGTGAAGCTACATACTAACATGGGAATGCATAACCACCTGCACTTTTCAAGCCAATTGTAGTGGAGTAGCTTAAAGAGGAAGAAAGAAAGGAAAAAAAAAAGAAAAAAAATGTGAAATACAAGTGTTGAAAGCTATTCTTGGGTCTTGGTTGCCAGTATGTTACAAAGGGTTCATCCTAAGGAGAGATATGTTTGGAAGATATAACAAGCTTTTCTAATTGAGATGCAACCTTAGTGTTTGAATCATATGTGGTAGCAAAGCTCAAGTATGGGGGTTTCTATGTTTTCTTGATCCCAAGTTGAGTGTCTTGACTAATAGGATATGTGTATGCTCTCTTTCCTTAATACCAAAATTAAAGTTTAAAATTTCTATATAAATTTTATGTGTTTATTCTCTGAAAACACTCGTGAGACACAACTCGTCCACTAGGGGTGACCTAGGGGTTTAAAGGCTTGTTGCACGTGCTAAGTTCAATCGTGATTCCTACGAAAGTGAGTTAGGCTTTTATTTTATTTTATTTTTTATATTTTTGTTTGCTCGGGACTAGCAAAGTTCAAGTGTGGGATAATCTGATGAACACATTTTATGTGTGAATTTAGGGCATAAAATGTACATCTCTTATTCTATTTATGATGCTTCTCGGGTATTTAATGTTGATTTTATGTTTGTTGGGTGTAGGTGAAAGAATGGAGAAATTTAAGTTTGAAAAGATCATTTTATGAATTTTTGGTGATCCTGTCCAGTTAACTTACCCAGTCAACTTAGCAACCGGACATAAGATGAATTTTATAAGGAGAGTCATGAATTTTTTGTATAAGATCACCCTTGGACCAAGTCAAAGAGTAGCTCAATCTCATGTGAAAGATTCTATTCTCTTGAGAAAATATTCCTTACTTATTTAGAATCAAATTTACAAGATTGGCATGGCATGGAAGAATAAAAAGCTCTAATCGATTATGGAAGTTTTCAAGAAGAGATAATGATGCTAAATATATGATGAGTTGGTGCAAGATTTCTTTTACTCAAGAATCGTCCACATACAATGAACCTACAAGATTGGAATTTGGTTACCAAAATTATCTCCACAAAATCTCTTGTAATCCAATTGTAAATATTGATTGTGATCTTTACTCACTTGTATATATATGTGATGCTCAGTAATAGAAAAATCATCCAAGAATTCTATTATGAGTTTTTTTTTTTAGTTTTGAGAATTTATGAGAGAGTTTGAGATTCTTAGTTTTTTCTTTTCAAGTTGTGTTCTTCTTACTTAAGTTTATTTTTATTTATTTATTTTTTTAAGTTATAATTTCAGATTTAGAACTCTGTAGTAGGGTAGATAAGTATAGGTTGTACCCCATTACTAATTTAATTTGGGGAGAAGGCTCTCTTTGTAATCGTTTGCACATCGCCTTGGAGTGACAACAAGGTGACGAACAACGACAAAGAAATCTTATCGAGATAAGTTTTTCTTACATTCTTTTACTTTTAATTTCATTCCTTTCTTGCAATAGATCTGTGTTACTTTATGGTTAGTGGTTTCAGAAATTTTCATACCGTTATGAATTGATAATTATCGTTGTTGTTATTTGAAGTAATTAAGGTGGTTAATTCATTCAAATCCATTTGGTATGCTTTGTCTCATTTGAATTAGGATAATAGCAATTCCTCCCTAAGATCGACCCGTTACTGCACGATACCGTACACTTGCGGTTACATACACAATTAATTCGTAATAGTATCCCAACGAAGAGCACCATATCTCTATCCCATGGATCATCGTGTCTCTACTAAGATATTGGCACACCAACATGGTATGTACTCCCGTACTCTCATATATCACATGCACCATCATACATGGCTATGCACAAAATAACAACATCAATAATCACACCTTGCAAAGGATTATGGATCCCCACTCCCATGGTTCGTCATGTCTCTACCAAGATAACCACAACTAAATAAACATACATAGTTATAGTTATGTGTAAATGCATGAACAGTTATATACATTACATTGGATGACATGTTATAAGAGAAAAACAAACTACAAACACATGCTCAAACTCTATGTGACCTAACCCCTCACCTATAGACACCAGAGGTGCTGCTGAACATTGAAGCCGGTAGAAGGCTTCATCCATTACTTGTGGTGTTTTACCTAATTTAATTAAATAAGATTCATTAGGTTGGTGAATATCTTTTAAACCAGCATAGACAAGTCCTAGGGTCCATGCATGAGTCCCAAGATAAGTTAGGAACCAAAAGGATAGTCTTCTCAATCATTTCTAGACTTATAAGGAAATATAGACTGAACCGATAGATGGAACCAGTTGTACGTTCCACCGGTACATCGTACCGGTTATTAATTAGCCGATTCATATGTATAATGAACTGAAAGATTGATCGGATGATTGGTCATTCGGTTGGTCATCTGCTTGATATACTATTTATAGTAGTGAATTCCAGTGGGTTATGCAGAGGCTAAGCAGGGTGATCAGTCATCAAATAGTGGTTCTGCTTAGGATTAAGCCTATGCAGATGCATGGAAAGTGGTACCTCGTACATACCGGTGTGACGTACATGGCAGATCGTGCTTCTGATTTGTGATACTGGTTAGGGTGGCATCGATTATTAATTAGTTTGATATGTTTAGAAATTTACCCTAGAGGTAGACTGGTCGTGAGTCAACCAGTATTAGGGCTACTACTAGTCTACCGTTTATGCTACTGATTCTGGCCCAGAGGCTAAACACGAACCAGAGAGGGTTTCTTCTTTAGGGAATGTTTTCCCACCATGGTTCCTTCTACTTTAGAGGATGGAAAACTACTAGCAACTCTTATTGGGCACAATGGGGGTCAATTGAATAGCGAAAAAGAAGTCCCAAACCGAGGAAAAAAGCAAGAATGAATTATCTTTTTTACTTTCAAAATAGACTCCATTTCACACCAACATTCATGGAAAGGGTGGTGACCTAGGTCTCTATGTCAATTTTTCGATCTCTATTAATGGAGGCCAACAATGGTGGAGTTCCACCATGGTCTCCAGCTCACATCCCTACAAGAATAGAAGGAGGAAGGAGGGATGAGAACCTATCTCAAAGAAGATCAATTCTTGAGCTTAAATCCCAAGCTTAAACTTTAAGTTTTACTTCTCAACCCACACACCCTTACTTTCACACGGTTCAGCAAAAAGAGAAAAATGAGAGTGTGTTCTCCTTTTATAGGACTTGTAGAGAGAGAGAGAGAGTGTCCTATTTCAACCGATAGAAGTCAAGCAGTAGCACGTTCTTCCGATACTTGCCTTTGGTTGAACTTAAAGCTTATCTGGGCCTCGTTTCATGCACCCAGTTTGATGGTAATGCTTCCTAGACTTTAAGTAACTACTCTTACATGATCTAGTATCCCTAGGTGATATAGGGGGCTGACCTACGTCATATATAGGGTTACAACCCAGAGTACCAAGGATTGGTACAGTAAAACCCGGTACGAAGAGATTTGAGTTGTGAGGATTTTAAAGTGGGTCTTACAATAACTCTAAAAATAGAGCTTGGATTCATCTCAAACCAGAACCACACCATTTTTGACTCATAAGACTACAACCTTTATGTTTTGGGGATTTTGTAATTCAAATATAAATCTTTCAAAAACATCCTTGAAGTCAGTACATGTGCTGAAAATTAGTTTTCCACAACATGAACCACATAGGCTGGTCTAGACTTAGTTGTGTTGGTTCCAGAATAAAGGGTTATGATGCTTGTCAACCATAATTGAGATTGGTTTTACCTTGGGTTTTGGTTGGAATGTGGATTGACCTTATAAGAGCATGGGGCTAGTCTGCTTAATAACGAGTTATCGTGGACAACTATATGAGTGTAGATGTGGACTGCATCAGTTCATAGCAAATAGAGTAAGGTATGAGTCAAGGCCCTCAAATGGTCTCATTTAGGATACACCCAAGTACAGCTAAGGAATAAAAAATGTAGAAATAGAAAGGAGGTTGATTAAGTGATAGAAACATATGTAGAAGTATAGTGGAATACTTAAGGAAATTGATTTGGGGAGAACTTCCTTCTACACAAACAAAATAAGAAAACTCTAAAGCTTGAAACCTGAGTCTTTGTAAAAAGGGCAGAAAAGCCAGGTTCAGTCACAAGTGTGACCTAAGATGCAACCGAAAGTGCAACTAGACAGTCATAGGTACTTTTATTTTGATCTTTGAATAGATGCTCTGGAGGCAAACACCAACCCGATAGTATTTTTAGAGCCTTACAGAAGATCAGCAATGAAAATTTAAGGTAGGGTTTTCCTTAAATTATTCATTAGATTATGTATGATATAGCATTTAAACATGGTGACGTTAAGTTAAGATTCATGATATTATGGCAGTAAGGAGAAAACGATCAGATAATAAAAGCTGGCCATTGGTTATTCTCGAGATATTCCTTGATGGTATGGAAATATATTGCCTTAGTATTATATGTCCATGCCCTTACTACTAATACGGATTAAGAAAATTGTGTAGCAGTTTTGAGATGTACTACAGATCTCAACATTCGAGTATTGCAATGATTATGTAATAGACAAAGCAATCAGATTCTTGGATTGTATTGTGATAAATTATTGAGTATTAGTGAATGATAATACTTGAGTATTAGTGAATTAATAAGGATTACAATGGCATGAAAGTGAATTAGAGGAAATCTAAGGGATTGACAAAAATAGATATAGTATAGCAGCATGAAGGGTACATCTACAAAACAAAAACAAAAAAATACCGAGTTGATACTCATAAGATGTTCAACTCGATGTGTGATAGATAAAGAAGTAAAAGTGGCTAGTAATGCTAAAATCTTTAAGGAGAAAGACATATCATTAAATGCATGAAAAGGAAATGATCTCGGTCCAACTCAAACAATGATAGAAGGACAACAGCCATATAATTAGACTATTGTATAGAGTATACAATGCATCATTCGACCAACCCTTTTGATTATAGATGATGCACAATGCACATACCTGATTTTAAATCATCATGCTTTGACAATAAACCTTTTTTATTCAACTTGTCAAGTTGATTTTTAGAGCTTGCTCCCTTAGATTTTGTCACACCCCAATTTTGGACTAACCCGAGGTGTGATGAACCATCATAAGAACCAACGGATCTAGTCAAGATCTCATAAGATTGTGCCAACAATCCAAACCAAATACATGCCACATCACAATCAGAGATAATAAATAATAGCAGAAGTCTGTATTAATGAACTGAGTGTCTATAATGATAAGTAAATAATAAACCAGTTATCACCAAGTAATCAAAACATAATTAATATCTATTACAATTACCAAAATACAAAAGTTGACCACTAAGTGTAGACATAGTTAAAACACTTGCATGTCAAGTCATATTCGTCTTCTTCAGCTTGCACGCCCATAGTCCCCACATATCCATACATTGATGCACTGATAAAATCTTCGACAGTAACACTTGCAACATTAGAAACTAAAAATAAAGGCACAAAAGAGAGTTAGTGCTCCAACATGAGCTCAGTAGGTAAACAAAATAATGCACAAACATATGCATGCATTCAATTCATATATTTGGTCTGGTATAAGTTTACAACTGTACGATAGAAAGGATTGGCGGCCACCACACCTCTATACACAAGTGTGTGAATCTACCCAATAGATCAAATACGATTGCCATCCCACATGCACCCACCATGGAATAGAGATAGAGCTAAAGTATCCAGATCACACACTACCAATACTTCCTCTAATGCCCTACCCATACCAATACGTATGCCTCTAATAGTGAGGACTTATAAACTGGACTCGTAACTAACCAATCCTAGATGTCATCCATAAGTATCCAAGGCCTTACCCTAGCATCCCTTAATACTTTTATAGAAATAGATCTAGGGTTCATTAGCAGAGTCAAAGACCACATGATTTACGAACACCCCCTTGATGCCCTACGACGTACTAGATCCACTAAGGTAACAACGATATGACGATGCCAATGTGGTGAATGAAATAGAGATAGAGCTAGAGCCTTACGGATCACACATCTCTATACTCCCCCTGATGCTCCACCCAATCCAACACATTAACCACACATACGCACATGCCTATTCCTAGCATCATCATCATGTCAAATAAGAACAATAATAAAATACGTACAATAATAAAATACGCATGAACAAATATACCAGTTTATTGGATGACATGTGAGATGCACAATCAATCATACAAGCATGCATCATATTAATTGATAGAAAATAAAAGAAAGGATAGCTTGTTATTAATCAATTAGTTTAGGTCTTGTTCCCTCACCTTTGATCGTAGTATCGATCTCTTCCTAGCTCTAAAAGTTCACTTGCACTAATTAACAACCTAAAAAATTGATGAATTTATATTAGGGTTTGATGGTATTATGTTACAATAGTCTAACATCTAGTTTGGCCTCAAAATAGGCTTTTTAAATTATGTGGTCGAATGTGTGGTCGCACATCATGCATCCACTGATGCGACCACACAACTCTGTGTAAACTTCTCGAGAGTCGGTAGTAGACTCACTGGTCTATGGACGACCACTGATGCAACCACTTATTGATTGTATTTATGGGTCTTTCTCAATCTAACCCTTGGGTTAACATTGGAGCACCTCTTAGGGTCATTCTTTGGCTTTATTCATGGGTTTCCCATCAATAATTTATCCCTAACCTATTTCCATGATTTTTCTTTGAGATAAATTGAGAAATTACATGATCTCAATCTCAACACTGGGTTTAGCTCCTCAACTCATTGATAGGAGATCAATCATAATCAACCAACACCTATAGGAATAGATTCTTTACCTTCATCCCTTACTGCAGAGAGGAATAGCAACTTCTTCTCCAAGTCTCCTTTTTCGTCTCCTTCTCCTTTTCTCTCAGATTTAGGGTTTAGATTTGATCATAAAAGAGTGAGAGAGACTAAGGGACATCCTCTATATAGAGGGAAAACCTCCATATAGAGTCCTCTTTCAACTAGGAAAGAGATCCCCTTAATTTTAAAAAGTTTATAAATTTCAGAGTTAGATCTGGATTTGTATGGTCGATTCTATGGTCGCAGAACCCATTGACCACATAAACCAAAATAGTCGACCACACGTTATTTGGTCTAATGTGTGATTCATTGTGTGGTTGACCACACAGTCGACCACACAAACCAAATTTATTGGTTTGACTATTTTGACTGGTTTCCTCACTTGGCTTTGTGGTTTCTTCATACGGTTGGTTCGTTTGAGCCCACTATGATGGGAAGACCCATCATGACCTGAGAATGTAAGGTTAGACCAGATTCTTAGGGTGCGGGTCTTACAATTCCACCACCCTTAAAAGAAATTTCATCATCAAAATTTGCATGCAGGGATCTTACAACTCCCCCATCCTCAAAAGAAATTTTATCCTCAAAATTTGGATAACAAATTTTTGTCCTCAAAATTTAGAATGTACCTTCCGTATCGAATATGTGAGAATTTTGTTTTTGTGGCGTCTTCTTCTTCCCATGTAATCTTTTCCATGTTTTTGGCTTTGCCAGGTAACCTTCATATAATAAATATCCCAGCTCTGGAGATGTTGTTCCTTCCAACTGGTGATCTAGGCTGGTTCCACTTTAAAGTTAAGTTTTTTTTATCGAATTCGTTAGATCCATCGTTCAATACCCATGATGGATCTCTAATTTACTTCTTCAATAGAGGCACGCAAAATATGTTATGCATACTAGAAATAGACGGTGGTAACGTAAGTTGATACGTAACTCTTCTATGCCTCTCTAAAATTTTATAAGGTCCAATATATATCTAAGACACAACTTTTCCTTCTCATCGAACTGTTTCAAACCTCCCATAAGCAATATATTCAAGAATACTATATTCAGGAATACTTTGTCACCTATAGCGACCCAAGGTCTCAACATCTGTTATCCACATACTACTTCTGGCGATCTTGAGCTATCTTTACCCTTTCTTGATTAAGTCTACTACTTAACCAGTTTCTTCGACAAACTCAGGTCCTATAATTCTTCGTTCTACCGACTTCATTCCAAACAGAGGGGTCTAACATTTCCTATTGTACAATGCTTCATAAGTGACATCTATATGGTAGCTTGGTAGCAATGTCGATCAATGGTAACTTCTCATCTCAAGCTACATTGAAATCAGTTTCATAGGCTTGGAGCACATCTCTTAAAATTTGAATACTTTTCTCCGACTACCCATCAGCTCGAGGTAAAAGGATGTACAAATCTTTAATTTTGTTCTCATTGCTTTTTGTAGTCTCTCCCAAAACTTCAAGGTAAAGCGTGGGTCTCTATCCGACATTATGCTCTTAGGCATACAATTCAATCAGACAATATTATCCACATATAGCTTGGAAAATTGCTCCAAAACATATTGAGGTCGTATAGAAATGAAATGAGCTATCTTGGTAAAAAAAATCGACAATTACCTAGACTGTGTCAATAGATTTGGAAGTCAGTGGTAAACCGATGACGAAGTCGATTGTAATGCAGTTCCACTTCCAAGCTAACTCCAATAGTGGTTGTAGTAAGCCTGTTGGTCTTTGTCTTTCAGCTTTTACTTACTAGTAATTCAGATACTGGAACACGTATCTAGCCACAACTACTTCAATTCCCTTCCACCAATATAATTTCTTCAGGTCTTGGTACATTTCAGTGCTTCTAGGATGTACCGAATACAGAATTGAATGGGCTTCTAATATAATTTGCTACCGAAGGTCAGACTCTTTACTTTTTGGTATACCAAATCGTCATTGTACCTTAGTACCTTATCTAAATCCAATGTAAAGTTAGGATTTGGCTTATCTTCTAGTAGTGTCCTTAGATATGGATCTAACAAAATTGCTGCCTTTACTTTGTCCATCAAATCAAAGACGAACTTTAACCCTGCGAACACAAGTGAAAAACTGTTGCTTTATAAGTTCTTGCTCAATTGAATCATCATGAGTTTTTATTATATGTTGCTCTCTTCCAAATCTTCTATTGCTATGGAACACGAGGCAGCATTTGTACTAGGTCCTTCTTTTGGCTTCATTATTCTCCCTTTTTGCTCAAAGCCTCAGCTACCACATTAGCCTTGCTCGGGTGGCACTGAATATCACAGTCTTAATCCTTCAAGAGTCCCAACCATTTCCTTAGCCTCATGTTCAACTCTTTCTGGGTGAGGAGATAAATAAAAATCTTATAATCCGATTTAATCTGAAATTCTTCTCTGTATAGATAATGTCTCAAAGTCTCGATTACCTAAATCATCGTCGCTAACTCTAAATCATGAGTAATGTAACTATTCTCATGCTCCTTTAGATGTCTTGAACCATATATAATCTCTTATTCACCTTGCATTAACCCGCATCCTAGACCCAAGCCAGAAGCATCGGTGTGTAGGGTAAAAGGTTTTCTTGGTGCCAAAATTATCAAGATGGGAGCTGATATCAACCTTGCTTTCAGAGTTTGGAACATTCTTCACACTTGTCATTCCAAATAAACTCCTCTCCTTTTCTGGTCAGCTTGCTAAGAGGTGCAACGATTCTAGAATAGTCCTCTATGGATGGTCAATAATAACTAGCTAATCCCAAGAAACTTTTGATCTCAACAACGTTCTTAGGATCTTTCCACCCTACAATAGCTTCTATTTTACTGGGGTCTACTTTAATCCCTTCTGATGTCACTACGTGACTTAAGAACTACACCTCATTTAGCCAGAACTCGTATTTCTTGAACTTGGCATAAAGCTTCTCCCTTCTCAGCTGTTGTAAAGCTGCTTTAAAATCCATTGTATGAGTCGTTTCATCTTTGGAATAAACCAAAATATCGTCTATGAAAACTATGACTGACTCATCCAACATGTCATGGAACACTCTATTTATAAGCTCCATAAAATATACTGGAGCATTAATCAATCCAAATGACATAACCAAGAACTCATAATGTCTGTACCTGGTTCTGAAAGCTGTCTTCGAGATGCCATTGACCTTAATCTTCCATTGATGGTATCCTGACCGTAGATTGATCTTGGAGAATACCATTGCACCTTACATGTGATTGAACAAATCATCAATCTGTGGCAATGGTATCGATTCTTGATCGTGAGCTTGTTTAATTCTCGGTAGTCTATATGCAGTTAAACACTACTATTATTCTTCATCGCGAACAACACTGGTGCTTCCCATGGCGATATACTTGGTCGGATAAGATCCTTGTCCAATAACCCTGTAGTTGAGTCTTTAGTTTTTTTTAACTGTCACACCTCAATTCTGGACTAACCAATGGTGTGATGAACCATCATAATAACCAACGGTTCAACCAGGATTTCGTATAGTCCATGCCAACTTACCAAACCAAATATACATTCCATAATAATAATCAGAGTAAATAAAGTAAATAATGGAAGTCTTATTAATAATGAACTGAGTGTCTACATTGATAAACAATTAAATAATCTAGTTATCTCCAAGTAACCAAAACATAATTAACAACTATTATAAGTATCAAAATACAGGAATAAAACACTAAGTGTAACCACGATGGAAACACTCGCTTGATGAGTCATAATCGTCCTCCACAGTTTGCACATCCATAGCCACCATTTATCCATACGTTGGCGTATTCATATAATCTTCAATAGTAACAACTACAACATTAGAAACTAAAAAGAATTACACACGTGAGGGTCAACTCTCTAACTTAAGCTCAGTGAGTAAACAAAACAATGCAACAAACATATGCATGCATTCAATTTATATCTTTGGTTTGATTTTTAAGTTTACAATGTGCTATAGAAAGGTTTGGTGGCCCCCGCACCTCTATACATGAGTGTATGAATCTTCCCAATGGATCAAACACCATTTCCGTCCCACATGCACCCACCATGGAATAGAGATACAGCTAAAGTGTCTGGATAACACACCGCCAATACTTCCCCTGATGCCCTACCCATACCAATACGTAAGCCCCTATTGGCGAGGGCTTGAAAACTGGGCTCGCAACTAACCAATCCTAATGCCATATAGTGTATCCAAGGCCTTACCCCAGCATCCCTCAATACGTCCATAGAGATAGAGCTAAGGCCTCCCGGTAGAGTCAGACACTACATGGTCCGAGACCACCTCCCCTGATGCCCTACGACGTAATAGTTCTACAAAGGTAATGGCAATACGACGATGTCAGTGAACAAGACTTAAGTAAAGATAGAGCTAGAGTTTGGTGACCAGGATGAACCACAATGTCACATCCTCCTCCTGATGCTCCACTCGCAACAAGCACACTAACCACACACACATAATCACATGCCTATTCCTAGCATTATCATCATATTATATTATAAATAAATAGAATTAAATATGCATGAATAGTAATAGCAAGAATATTGGATGTCATGCGAGATGCACATTACAAGCATACAAGCATATAATAAATCATGGCATTAGACTCAAATAAATAAATAGTTTGTTATTATCGAATTAGTTTAGGTCATGTTCCCTCACCTTTGACTGATGTTTGTTCCCCTCCCAAGCTTTAGAAGTCACTTTGAATCAATTAGGAACCTAAACAATTAATTTATTTAAGTTAGGATTCACGTTTATCATGTTACAATAGTCAAAAACCTTGTTTGGTCTCAAAATGTACTTGCTGTTATCCTATGGTCAATCCTATGGTCGATGCTATGGTTGCAATATACGCCAACATAAGACATACGGTCGATACCCTATGGTCGCATTACATGTTATCGTACCAGCGACCGTATGTTTCCTAAATTCTTCCCAATGGCTGTGGTCGATACTTTTCTCATCTTGTGGTCGACCATAGCTGCGACCATACGTAGTCAGGTTAATTTTTACTTCTCATATGAGTACCTCCTCTTGGCTCATCAATGGGGTCCTCCCTAATGATCATTCTAAGGCTTTTAATCATAGTTTATCGTTATCAATTATCCCTAACCTATTCTCTCATGGTTTTGCTTAAAAATTTCATAACCAAAATTGTAAGACCCGTGTCAATTTAACCCGGTCTTACCATCTTGAACCAGGTTTACCCATCATGGTCGAGTCAAATGGACCAAGGGCATAAAGGAGATCGAGATCCCAGGTACGAAATCGACCCAAAAACACTTAATTCTAGGGGAGGGTCGCACACCCGAGGAAGCGGGGTCGGACCTCCCAAAACGGAAAGTCGGACCCTCGGTTTTGAAGGGAGGGTCGGACAGCTTAAGACCCTAGGGTCGACGGGATCATCGACCCTCCCATCGACCCTCGGTTTCTGACGAAAACTGAAATTAGGAAATTTCCTAATTTTCGGTTGGGATTCTTTCCAAATCTCAATGGGATTATTATAGGACATTCCTAGCCTATTTAAAGGACATTCCTAAACCACTTTCACTCCTTTCACAACCCTAATTGAATTGAGAGAAAGAGAGAAGAAGGCAAAGAGGAAGAAAGAAAGTTAGGAAGAAGGTTTAGCAAAAAGGGGAAGAAATTGCAGAGAAAAGTAATCTTCTCAGGTATGGATACTAATTCCATGAGTTTCTACAGACCTTAGGTTAGATATGGTTGAGTGTAGGATTTCGGAGAAACCCAAACCATCCATCCATGGTTAGGCTTTCATGGAAAACCATAGGAGGATGCACGAAAACTATTTAGATGGTTTATACATGGTTCTAGACCATGGAATGACTGTTGAATGAATGTAGGAAGCAAGCCATAGGACCCCAAACACGAAGAATGGATTAAAAGTGGAAATTGGACCAGAGTGCACCGAGGGTCGCACCGAGGGTCGATAGACCATCCGACCCTAGGTGTTTCTGACCATCGACCCTCAGCATTCGGGAAGTTCAGAATGGAGGGAGGGTCGATAGACCCATCGACCCTAGCATCGACCCTAGCATCGACCCTCAGTTGACAGAATGGTTTTAAATTCTGAATTAATTCTAATTAAATTCTATCGACTTTGTTAGGTTTTCTAGCAATATAATAACATTATAAAGGTGATTCTAAAGCTTGGAAAAATATCTTTAGCAAGCCAAGGTGGGGAACCTTAACCCCAAACTAAATTGGTTAATAATAAACTGTTTTCTATTTCTTGAGTCCTATGCCATGTTTGATTCTATGCGAATATGTTTGTAATGTGCATACAGCATGCCATCCAATATTTCTATTACTTGTTCATGCATATTTACTTTATTGTTTATAACACGATGATGATGATGATGATGATAGGAATAGGCATGTGCTTGTATGTGTGTGGTTGATGAGCTTGATGCGAGCGAGTATCAGGGGAGGTGTGATGAGAACGTCAATAAACATTAACCTTTGGCGGGTCTCAGCACTTTAGCTCTATCTCTAACTCAAGTCTTGTGCATTGACATCGTCGTATCGCCATTATCTTAGCAGAACTATTATGTCGTAGAGTATCAGGGGAGGTGGTCTCGGTCCTTGTAGTCTCGACTCTACCGAGGGGCCTTAGCTCTATCTCTATGGATGTTCCGAGGGATCTTTGGGGTGAGGCCTTGGATACACTTGTTTGGCATTAGGATTGGTTAGTAGCGAGCCCAGTTTGCAAGCCCTCGCTAACAGGGGCTTACGTGTTGGTATAGGATTATATAGCAATAACCGTTAACCTTTGTTGTATAATGTTATGGTAGGGTGGATGGGGACGACGATAACCGTTAACCTTCGGGCGGGCTTCCACACCCTGTGTATAGAGGCGGTATCAATAACCGTTAACCTTTGATCACCCAACCTTTCTATTGCACATTGCAAACTATAAACCAAGACCAGAGATATGAATTGACTTTTTGCATGCATATGTATTGTTGCATTGTTTTGGCTACTCACTGAGCCGTGTTGTGTGCTCACCCCTCGACGTCAAATATTTTTAGTTGATGATGCAGGATATGCTGTTGAAGATTATATGAACGCATCGGCGTACGGAACTGTAGCAGCTATGGAAGTTGGAGCTGAAGACGATACACACGACTCCTCTTGCGAGTGCAACTCGTGTGTATTCGATTAGATATTTTTGTAGGTTTCTTCATTGGATTTATAGGACATGTATTTGGTATTTAAATATTTATGTCTTAGTTAAACGCAGAATAATTTGATATTATTTATGGGTATCATTCTAGTTCTCAGTTCATATTATTTATAAATTTTCCACTATTGTGTATTACTCTGATTATGATTGTGGATGCGTGTAAAGTTTGGATAACGCGGGGATAGCCTATTAGAGATCCTGGTTGAACCGTTGGTTATTTGGCGGTTCATCACACCATTCTGAACAGTGTGGAATTGGGGTGTGACAACTTGG
Source organism: Protea cynaroides (assembly GCA_028583415.1). Lineage (NCBI taxonomy): Eukaryota > Viridiplantae > Streptophyta > Magnoliopsida > Proteales > Proteaceae > Protea > Protea cynaroides. Next base: position 92,551,551 of record CM053268.1, read on the forward strand.
TATCAGAGCGTCTCAGGCGTTGCCCGCCGAACTGACACACATTCAAGACCATTGTGAACTGAGATAGGATAAACTAAAATCTTTAATACAAACACACTGTAAGCACAAGTGATGATTGAAACCGAGTTAAAAAGAGAATAATGCATCTATTAATGGGTAAACCAGTTACATACAATGTGTAAGAGAAAAAAAACGTATATACATCGCTAAAGCAGAGTACAGTCCACAACCCGGACAGTTACTCTGTAGTACAAGAAAAAGTAAAGTACAATCAGGAAGCTGGAGGCGAAGGAGGAGGCGGTGCCTTACGATCTCTGTCATAGTCCTCGGCATAGACCCCAATCAACCATGCCACCTGGGTCTGAGTCATCTGCAAACTAGCTGTGAGATCAGCCACCCTCTGATCAGTCTGGCGCTGAGCGTCTAGAAGCTCCCCTATCCTCAGATCCGATGCACGCTGAGCCACTCTAATCTCGTGAAACATACTCAGCACGTCATCAGCTGGTGGGCGTGAAGGACCAGCATCATGGAAAGGACTGGACTCGGGTACCGAAGCCGCCGCAACAGAAGTACTAGCCCGATCCGCATGCGTAGGTGATGGCGGTGGTATCGCATCGAAATCCATATATAAGCGATCATCGTCGACCGGATCCCCACGAGCCCTAGCAGCAGCCTCAGCATCAGCCATCTCAACCCGAGTGTGAGGGCGCATCATCGCGTTCCTCTCCTCATCACTAACCTCTGCATCTCGCAGCCCCATCTTGCAGATAGCCTCCCAATCTAGAGGCGACGAGAAGGTCTTCTCCTGGATCTTCTCATCTACTAGATCCACCCCCAAACGGGTCAGTAGCACTATAATCATGCGCCATAGGGTAGATTACCCCTATGACCGGACAATGTGGCACTGATCATCGTCCGCATGATGATGTAAGGAAGGCAGACCGGCTGTCGAGTGCATATGCTGTAGATCAAGAACTGGGTCAGCTGAGACACCCTCTCATAGTGCCCACTCTGCGGAATCAGATTATGCTGGATAATCTTGCAGAAGACTCGTGGAGATGGACGCAAGTAGCAAGCTCTCATCTGCCATCTATCAGGACGGAGCAACTGATTGTCGATCTCAGCTCTCATCTCCATCTCAACAAACTGTGGCTCTCCCGGCGCACAGTACACCATAGGGCCATCATAGGCAATGCCCAACAGATCGGCCAGCTGCCGATAATCAAAGGAGATGTGCACCCCTTTGACGTAGCTAGTGATGCACAACTCCTGACCGCGCTCGACATCATTGTAATCCCCCACCACCTGGAGATTAGAATAGAATTGGCGCACCAAGTCTGGACATGTGCACGCGTCGTATGTGATGACAGGGAGCCACCCCATGTCACCGAATGCTCCCTCTACATTGAACAAGGCTAGCTCAGCCAAGTTCACCATGCGACCCCCTTCCACTTTCTTGCGGGCATAGTCAGCATACTGTGCCTCAGCTTCATTCGAACGGAAGCGAAGTGGATCACGCAATCTTGGCACTTTGGTACGGGCCATAGTATCTGCAAAATAAGAAAGAGAAAAGAAATAAGGAGTTAGTAGGATAAAAATCCAAAATTTGAGTAAATAACGACGTAAGTCGACCATAAAGCCCCATTTCTTGCCATACAAGTGGGCATAAGGACTTACGAAGGTTTAGACATATCCTACAACCCGCATGCAGAAGGAAATTCTAAGTGACGATGTCCAATTGGAAGAAATTGAAGGAAAATTAAAAATTTCGATAAATTAGGGCAAAAGAGAAAAATTTAAGTTTCTCGATAACCAACCGATGAAACTGAAAAATTTTTGAGGGCTTTCGTTCCTCGAGACCCCAATAACAAAAGCCCCCAATAAAAATCGAATTTTTACGGTTGGAAAAAGTTTAATTTGGAAAAGACGAGCTAAATGAGTAAAAACCCAAGAATAAAAACCTAAAAACAGGGGAAGTTGGGAAATTATACCTGTAAAAGTGATGTGGACGTCGAAACTCGGAGTAAGAACGATCCACAATAGTGAAGTAACACTGTAGCAACTCGGAGAGTAGAGACGAGTCGAAACGGAGGAAGAATAGTGAGAATTGATCCAGAATCGGATCTTAAAAATCTGATTTTTGGTCTGAGGGTCGGACAAATCGACTGACACCATCGACCCTCGGATCGATCCTCTAATCGACCCTCGGCTCTCGGGAATCTGACAGAAATTCAAGGGTCGGACTGAGGGTCGGACACCCATCGACCCTCGCATCGACCCTCAGCTCTCGGGAAGAACAGGACATTCCCAGGGTCGGATACCCAGGGTCGGACACACCATCGACCCTCACCATCGACCCTACATAGAAAAGACAGTATTTTTTTTTCAGAATGAATTGAGGATTCAAATTTTATATCGGTTAGCGTGCCTACATGAAGTATAAATGATTTCTCACTGATTTTGATGATTTTCAGGCACCACCCACCTCAAAAGTAAATATGTCGGGCGTAGAGTTACCCGACGGACCCGAAACACGGTCCCACCACCACCACCGGCGGATGAGACTAGTCAAGAGAACAATTACGCACGGGGGTTATCCCGGAGCCGACAAACCCTACGAATTTGCCACCACCACCACCTGAGCTAACAACGGTGGTGATGAATCCGCTCAACAGCTACAACAAATGCAACATGCACAAACTCAAATGCAGGTTGCGATGGGAGTCATGTTTCAAGCCACTCGGGCTGCAGCCATGCACACCGGGGCAAGCTAGTGCAGCACCGGTGGGTAACCACCCAGCTCAACAGACACCTCCACAACCGGCTGTACCAATTCCGGTGCAAGTCCCAGGAAGCAGCCCAAGGGAACTATCGGTATCCACCCCCTATGTTTGGGGTATACCAAAATCAATTGGATCACTCCCGACTAGTAGAGAGGTTTTTGAAAATGAAACCAAGAGAATTCAATGGCAAGCCGTCTGATCCACTGTGGCCAGCACACTGGATAGACGAGATGGAAAGAAATTTTCTTATGATGACTCTTACTGAAGAGGAGAAAGTATTGTGTGCCACCTTCATGCTCAAAGGCGACGCACATCATTGGTGGAAATCGACCAGGGCCTATCTATTGACTAAGCACGCCCTACTGACTTGGGCTATATATAAAGAAGCTTTCTTTGAGAAATATTTTCCACGAAGCTTCTGAGATTCGATGGAAAAGGAGTTCCTGAGTCTTTATCAGGGACAGATGTCGGTGGATGCGTACCAACAGCGTTACGAAGAGCTGTTTTTCTTCGCACCACTAAGTATGCAAGGAGAAGATACAAAAACCCGTAGATTCGTCGCGGGACTAAGAGGAAGTATAAGGGAACATGTTCTAGGATTAGAGAAGAACATATATAATGAAGCTGTCCAGATCGCTCGAGTGATTGAATCGAGCCAAAAAGAGAGTTATTTCACTCAAAACAAAGGCATAAAAAGGCCAGCTGGGAATTCTTATAATGGAAGCAATAACAGAACGTATAAACCTTTCCGCCCTCAGAATTTTAATGCTGCGACCAAGACTATCCCCGTAGCTCAATCACAGCCAAAGCCAAATGTTGAAGCCCCGAGGTGTTATAACTGCAACCAACCAGGGCATATGGCAAGAGAGTGCCCAAAACCCAAGAAGCAATTACATCAAGGACGGGTATATGCTTGTTACATCGAGAGGATGCAGCCGCATCGCCCGATGTGGTCACAGTATGACCGAAACTTTAAGATTATAATCACACCGATTGAGTATGTAGACTAAGTAAAAACGAATCACAGGTATCGTACCTATCAATGGCGTACCCGCCAGAGTACTCTTTGATTCAGGAGCTACTCATTCATTTATATCTGTGTCGTTTGGAAAGAAGACCAATCTGCCCATCAAAACATTAGACTACAAATTACTTGTACGGTCACCGATGGGATTAGAAGTGGAATTAGAGAAAGGTTATGGACCATGTCCAGTTCTCATCGGAGAGCAGACCTTGGATGCAACCTTAATACAACTTGAGATGGCAGACTTTGACGTCATCTTAGGAATGGATTGGTTAGCTCGGCACTCCGCAAATCTGTTATGCGCCGAGAAGAATCTAACGTTCAAGGACAAAAAAGGAGCAGAATTCAGTTTCTCGGGAACCAAACTTCCCAGGAGACGTAAGCTCATACTCTCAGCATTAAAGGCTAAGAGGTGCCTTGAGAAAGGAGCGGTCGGATATCTAGTATCGATGGTCGACCTAACCAAGGACGTGCCACGAATGGAAGATATTGATGTCGTGCGGGATTTTCTTGATGTATTTCCAGAGGAATTACCCGGACTACCAACCGACCGAGCCACGGAGTTTGTAATAGACCTTATACCTGGAGCCGCACCAGTATCAAAAGCACCTTATAGAATGGCTCCTACGGAACTGAAGGAATTAAAAGTACAATTACAAGAACTACTAGATAAGGGTTATATTAGACCCAGTATATCTCCATGGGGAGCACCGGTGTTGTTTGTAAAAAAGAAAGATGGTAGTGTTCGATTATGTATCGACTATCGAGAATTAAATAAACTGACCATCAAGAATCGATACCCACTACCCAGGATCGATGACTTGTTCGATCAGTTACAAGGAGCGAAGGTATTTTCAAAGATCGATCTTCGATCAGGCTATCATCAACTGAAGATTAAAGAAGGAGGACATTCCGAAGACAGCCTTCAGGACAAGATACAGACATTATGAGTTCTTAGTGATGTCCTTCGGACTGACTAACGCACCGGCAACATTCATGGAACTTTTGAACCGGGTCTTCCACGTTATGTTGGATACGTCGGTCATAGTATTTATTGATGACATATTGGTATATTCCAAGGACAAGGAAACCCATGTCAATAACCTAAACGCAGCCCTACAACGTTTAAGGGAAGAGAAGTTATATGCCAAATTTTCGAAGTGTGAGTTTTGGCTAAGTGAAGTCGCCTTTCTAGGCCATGTAGTATCCGCAGAAGGAATCAAAGTGGACCCTAGTAAGATCGAAGCTATTGTGAAGTGGGAAGCACCAAAGAGCGTCTCAGAAATTAGAAGTTTCCTGGGTCTAGCTGGTTATTATCGGAGATTCGTAGAAGACTATTCTCGGATTGCCGTACCTCTTACCAGTTTGACCAAGAAAGGAGAAAAGTTCGTATGGACGGATAAGTGTGAAAAGAGCTTTCACACACTGAAGACCAAATTGATATCCGCTCCAATTTTAACCATTCCCGTTCCAGGACAGACATTTACCTTATACACTGATGCATTGGGATTGGGATTAGGATGTGTGCTTATGCAAGGAGAACAAGTAGTTGCATATGCATCGAGACAGTTGAAGGTACATGAGAAGAATTACCCCACTCATGATTTGGAGTTAGCGGCAGTAGTACATGCTGTCAAGCTATGGAGACACTACCTATACGGAGAAAAATTTCAGATTAAGTCGGACCATAAAAGCCTTACGTATCTATTTAATCAGAAGGAGTTAAATATGAGACAAAGAAGATGGCTGGAACTATTGAAAGACTATGATTGTGATATCCAGTATCATCCGGGAAAAGCGAACGTAGTAGCAGACGCATTGAGTAGAAAAGCAATGATAAATTCTCAAGGAGAAACTAGCACAACTGCAGCAATGTGTACTACCGGGATGGTATTCAACCACGGTAACGAGCAGTATGTGATCGATACACCGGATGGACCAACCAACCAAGGATTCATTCATCGGTTTTCAAATATGTTTGCGGCATTGAAGATAATACCGGATATAGTGGATGAAGTGAAGACAGCTATCAAAGCAGATCCTTATCTGAGAACGGTACAAGAAGATATTGAGAAAGGTAGGACTAACCCTGAGTTCACCTTGGATGACGAGAAGGTACTGAAATACAAAGGAAGAATATGTGTACCCGAAACAGAAAGTGTGGACATTAGACACCGACTCATGAAAGAAGCCCATACCACCATCTACTTGGTACATCCTAGAAGTACAAAAATGTATCACGATCTAAAGAAACTGTATTGGTGGAGGGGAATAAAGGCAGATGTAGCTAAGTTCGTGTCTCAATGCCTAAATTGTCAGAAGGTAAATGCGGAATGACAAAGACCCGCAGGACTGTTACAGCCATTACCAGAACCAGCATGGAAATGGCACTGCATCACTATGGACTTCATCATAGGACTACCATTGACTCCTCGAGTAGTTGACGCAGTTTGGGTGATTGTAGACCGTCTGACTAAAACAGCTCGCTTCATACCGATACGACCCCAATAAACACTCGAAAGGTTAGCAAAGCTGTATGTGGATAATATTGTTCGGTTACATGGTGTTCCAGAAAACATTGTGTCCGATAGAGACCCATGATTTACTTCCAAATTTTGGGAAGGACTGCAAAAGGCTATGGGTACAACATTGAAGTTCAATACTGCATTCCACCCATAGATAGACGGACAGTCGGAGCGTACAATTCAGATTTTAGAAGATATGCTACGAGCATGTGTGATTGATTTCAAGGGATCATGGGACGAAAAGTTACCATTGATCGAGTTCGCTTATAATAACAGCTATCAGGCTACTATACAGATGTCACCTTATGAAGCACTGTATGGTAGGAAGTGTCGAACTCCCTTGTTTTGGAATGAAGTTGGAGAACGTAGTATTGTTGGATCAGAATTTGTTGAAGAGACTTGTCGAGTGGTCGACATCATCAAGGAAAGAGTAAGAGTAGCTCAGAATCTTCAGAAGCAATACGCAGATACTCGACGAAGAGATCTAGAGTTTGTCGTAGGCGAGAAAGTATTTTTGGAAGTATCGCCTATGCGAGGATTGAAGAGGTTCGGACAGAAAGGAAAACTAAGTCCAAGATATGTCGGACCATATGAGATTCTGGCTAAGCGTGGGAAAGTAGCTTATCAGTTAGCACTACCACCAACTATGTCAAGTGTGCATGACGTATTTCACATATCCTTATTGAAGAAGTAAGTCAAAGACCCAACACATGTGTTGACAGTAGATTTGCCGGAACTGACTGATGATTTGACATTTGAAGTAATACCAACGGAAATCACTAGTCGAAAGGTTCAACGTCTACGCAGCAGAGATATCTACTATGTTAAGGTCACATGGAAAAGTAGAGATATGGAAGAGATTACATGGGAAGAAGAAAATGCTATGAGAAAGCAATACCCTGACTTGTTTGATTCGGAAGGTACGTACAATTTCGAGGACAAATTTTTTATAAGTTGGGGGGAGTTGTAAGACCCGTGTCAATTTAACCCGGTCTTACCATCTTGAACCAGGTTTACCCATCATGGTCGAGTCAAATGGACCAAGGGCATAAAGGAGATCGAGATCCCAGGTACGAAATCGACCCAAAAACACTTAATTCTAAGGGAGGGTCGCACACCCAATGAAGCGGTCGGACCTCCCAAAACAGAAAGTCGAGGCCCTCAGTTTTGAAGGGAGGGTCGGACAGCTTAAGACCCTAGGGTCGACGGGATCATCGACCCTCCCATCGACCCTCGGTTTCTGACGAAAACTGAAATTAGGAAATTTCCTAATTTTCGGTTGGGATTCTTTCCAAATCTCAATGGGATTATTATAGGACATTCCTAGCCTATTTAAAGGACGTTCCTAAGCCACTTTCACTCCTTTCACAACCCTAATTGAATTGAGAGAAAGAGAGAAGAAGGCAAAGAGGAAGAAAGAAAGCTAGGAAGAAGGCTTAGCAAAAAGGGAAAGAAATTGCAGAGAAAAGTAATCTTCTCAGGTATGGATACTAATTCCATGAGTTTCTACAGACCTTAGGTTAGATATGGTTGAGTGTAGGATTTTGGAGAAACCCAAACCATCCATCCATGGTTAGGCTTTCATGGAAAACCATAGGAGGATGCACGAAAACTATTTAGATGGTTTATACATGGTTCTAGACCATGGAATGACTGTTGAATGAATGTAGGAAGTAAGCCATAGGACCCCAAACACGAAGAATGGATTAAAAGTGGAAATTGGACCAGAGTGCACCGAGGGTCGATAGACCATCCGACCCTAGGTGTTTCTGACCATCGACCCTCGGCATTCGGGAAGTTCAGAATGGAGGGAGGGTCGATAGACCCATCGACCCTAGCATCGACCCTAGCATCGACCCTCAGTTGACAGAATGGTTTTAAATTCTGAATTAATTCTAAATAAATTCTATCGACTTTGTTAGGTTTGCTAGCGATATAATAGCATTATAAAGGTGATTCTAAAGCTTGGAAAAATATCTTTAGCAAGCCAAGGTGAGGAACCTTAACCCCAAACTAAATTGGTTAATAATAAACTGTTTTCTATTTCTTGAGTCCTATGCCATGTTTGATTCTATGCGAATATGTTTGTAATGTGCATACAACATGCCATCCAATATTTCTATTACTTGTTCATGCATATTTACTTTATTGTTTATAACATGATGATGATGATGATGATAGGAATAGGCATGTGCTTGTATGTGTGTGGTTGATGTGCTTGATGCGAGCGAGTATCAGGGGAGGTGTGATGAGAACATCAATAAACGTTAACCATTGGGGGGTCTCAGCACTTTAGCTCTATCTCTAACTCAAGTCTTGTGCATTGGCATCGTCGTATCGCCATTACCTTAGCAGAACTATTATGTCGTAGAGTATCAGGGGAGGTGGTCTCGGTCCTTGTAGTCTCTGACTCTACCGGGGGGCCTTAGCTCTATCTCTATGGATGTTCGAGGGATGCTGGGGTGAGGCCTTGGATACACTGTTTGGCATTAAGATTGATTAGTAGCGAGCCCAGTTTGCAAGCCCTCGCTAACAGGGGCTTACGTGTTGGTATAGCATTATATAGCAATAACCGTTAACCTTTGTTGTATAATGTTATGGTAGGGTGGATGGGGACGACGATAACCGTTAACCTTCGGGCGGGCTTCCACACCCTGTGTATAGAGGCGGTATCAATAACCGTTAACCTTTGATCACCCAACCTTTCTATTGCACATTGCAAACTATAAACCAAGACCAAAGATATGAATTGACTTTTTGAATGCATATGTATTGTTGCATTGTTTTGGCTACTCACTGAGCCGTGTTGTGTGCTCACCCCTCGACGTCGAATATTTTTAGTTGATGATGCAGGATATGCTGTTGAAGATTATATGAACGCATCGGCGTACGGAACTGTAGCAGCTATGGAAGTTGGAGCTGAAGACGATACACACGACTCCTCTTGCGAGTGCAACTCGTGTGTATTCGATTAGATATTTTTGTAGGTTTCTTCATTAGATTTATAGGACATGTATTTGGTATTTAAATATTTATGTCTTAGTTAAACACAGAATAATTTGATATTATTTATGGGTATCATTCTAGTTCTCAGTTCATATTATTTATAAATTTTCCGCTATTGTGTATTACTCTGATTATGATTGTGGATGCGTGTAAAGTTTGGATAACGCGGGGATAGCCTATTAGAGATCCTGGTTGAACCGTTGGTTATTTGGAGGTTCATCACACCATTCTGAACAGTGTAGAATTGGGGTGTGACAACTTTTATTTTTTTTCTTTTTTTTCACCTCTCCTTTTCTTTTTGTTTCTATTCTTTCTTTTTTTTTCCCTTCTTTTTATTCTTTTCTTTTTTTTTTTTTTTTTTTTTTTTTTTCCTCCCCTTTTTTCCTCTTTTCCTTTTTTTTTCTTCTCCTCCCTCTTTTTCCTTCCCTCTCTTTTTTTTTTTTTTTTTTTTTTTTTTTTTTTTTTTTTTTTTTTTTTTTAAAAAGGGAAAAAATTTTTTTTTTTTTTTTTAAATTCTCCCTTTTTTTTTTTTTCTTTTTTTTTGGAATTTTTCCTTTTTTTTTTTTTTTTTTTCCTCTTCGGGGGGCCTCCCGGGTTCGTACGGTCCATCATACGGCCGCATAAACTGTCGACCATACAACCAAAAAATGTGACCATAGGTCCTACGGTCGACCATAGGTGCGATCGTAGCCCTCAAAACTGCCACCATAGGCCCAAAATTTACTGGCTTTTAGTTTTTGACTGGTTGCTTCTATACAAACTTAAACAGTCAACCTCAACAACTAAATTTGACTTGTGGCTTACCTTGTCTTGTGGTTTCTTCATATAATTGGTTCACTTGAGCCGATTATGATGGAAGGATCAGTCACAACACGAGAATGTAAGGTTAGACTTGTTTCATGGTGTTCGGGTCTTACAACTCCACCACCCTTAATAGAAATTTCGTGCTCAAAATTTGTACGTATGGATCTCACAACTCCCCTACCCTCAAAAGAAATTTTGTCCTTGAAATTTAGATGTTCCTTCCAAGTTGAATAGGAGGGAATACTGTTTTCGCAATGCATTTTCCTCTTCCCATGTAACCTCTTCAATGTCTTGGCTTTGCCAGGTTATCTTCACATAATGAATCTCCCGGCTCCAGAGATGTTGTACCTTCCAATTGGTGATCTAGGCTGGTACCACTTCGAAAGTTAAGTCTTCTATCAAATCCAGTGGATCTGTAGTTAATACATGATATGGATCACCATTGTACTTCTTTAATGGAGACACGCAAAATACGTTGTGCACACTAGACATGGATGGCGGCAATGTGAGTTAATATACTACTTTTCCACGTCTCTCCAAAATTTTATAAAGTCCAAGATATATATAGGATACAACTTTCCCTTTTTGTTGAATTGTTTTAAACCATGCATAAGTGATATCTCCAAGAACACTTTGTCGCTTATGGCTAACTCGGGGTCTTAGCATCTCTTCTAACAACCTTGAGCAGTCTTGGTCCCTTTCCTTTGATCTTGTCTATTACTTGACAAGTTTCTTCAACAGACTCAGGTCTTACAATTCCTCATTTTCGAGTTTCATTCTAAAACAGAGAAATTTGACATTCCTACCGTACCACGTTTCATAGGTGACATCTACATGGTAGCTTGGTAGAAAAATCAATCAGCAATAACTTCTCAACTCAAGATCATTTAAAAATAATTTCACAGGATCGGAGTGTAAGACCCGTGCCAATCTAACCCGGTCTTACCACCTTGAACCAGGTTTACCCAACATGGTCGAGTCAAATGGACCAAGGGCGTGAAGGAGATCGAGATCCCAGGTATCAAATCGACCCAAAAACACTTAAAATAGGGGAAGGGTCGCATACCCACCTAAGCAGGGTTGAACCTCCCAAAACAGAAAGTCAGACCCTCAGTTTTGAAGGGAGGGTCAGCCAGCTTACGACCCTAGGATCGACGGGATCATCGACCTTCCTATCGACCCTCGGATTCTGACGAATATGGAAATTAGGAAATTTCTATATTTTTCGATTGGGATTCTTTCCTAATCTCAGAGGGACTTATTTTAGGATGTTCCTACTCTATTTAAAGGACGTCCCTAGCCACTTTCACTCCTTTCACAACCCTAATCGAATGAGAGAAAGAGAGGAGAAGGAAAGAGGAAGAAGAAAGGGAAGGAAGAGAAATTAAGCCAAAAGAGAAGAGTTGCAGAGAAAGATTATTCTTCTCAGGTATCGGTACTAATTGCATGAGTTTCTACAGACCTTAGGCTAGTTAATGTTGAGAGTGTGATTTCGGAGAAACCCAAACCATCAAGCTATGGTTAGGTTTCCATGGAAAACCATAGAAGGATGCATGAAAGCTATCTAGGTGGGTTATACATGGTTTCAGACCATGGAATAAATGTAGAATGGAATGTAGGAGCAAGCCATAGGATTCTAAACACGAAGAATGGATTAAAAGAAGGAATTGGACCAAAGTGCACCGAGGGTCGCACCGAGGGTCGATGACCATCCGACCCTAGGTGTTCCTGACCATCGACCCTCAGTGTTCGGGAAGTTCAGAGTTAAGGGAGGGTCGCACCCAGGGTCGATCCTGACTCCGACCCTCAGTTAACAGAGTAGTTTTAAAAATCTGAATAAATTCTAACTAAATTCTATCGACTTTGTTAGGGCTTCTAGCAATACAATAACACTGTAAAGGTGATTCTAAAGCTTGGAAAAGTATCTATTAGCAAGCTAAGGTGAGGAACCATAACTCCAATCTAAATTGGATAATAACAAACTATTTTCTATTTCTTGAGTCCTATGCCATGCTTGATTCTATGCGAATATATTTGTAATGTGCATACAACATGCCATCCAATATTTCTATTACTTGTTCATGCATATTTACCTTATTGTTTATAACATGATGATGATGATGATGATAGGAATAGGCATGTGCTTGTATGTGTGTGGTTGATGTACTTGATCCGAGCCAGTATCAGGGGAGGTGTGATGAGAACGTCAATAAACGTTAACCTTTAGCGGGTCTCAGCACTTTAGCTCTATCTCTAACTCAAGTCTTGTGCATTAGCATCGTCGTATCGCCATTACTTTAGCAGAACTATTATGTCGTAGAGTATCAGGGGAGGTGGTCTCGGTCCTTGTAGTCTCTGACTCTACCAGGGGGCCTTAGCTCTATCTCTATGGACATTCTGAGGGATCCTGGGGTGAGGCCTTGGATACACTTTTTGGCATTAGGATTGGTTAGTTGCGAGCCCAGTTTGCAGCCCTCGCTAACAGGGGCTTACGTGTTGGTATGGCACTATATAGCAATAAACGTAATCTTTGTTATATAATGTTCATGATTGGGTGCATGTGAGTTGACAATAAATGTGATCTTCGAGTAATGTCACACACTCGTGTATAGAGGCGGGGTCAATAAACGTGACCTTTGGCTACCTAAACCTTTCTATTGCATACTGCAAACTTATATACCAGACCAAAGATATAAATTGATTTTTTTTGCATGCATATGTATTGTTGCATTGTTTTGGCTACTCACTGAGCCATGATGTGTGCTCACCCCTCGATGTCGAATATTTTTAGTTGATGATGCAGGTTATACCGTTGAAGACTATATGAATGCGTCTGCGTACGGGAACGTGGCAGCGATGGAAGCTGAAGCTGAAGTGGATACACACGACTCCTCTTGCGAGTGCAACTCGTGTGTATTTGATTAGATATTTTATAGGTTTCTTTATTGGATTTATTAAGACATGTATTTGGTATTTTAATATTTATGTCTTAGTTGAAAATAGAATAATTTGCTATTAAATTATTAATATCATTTTAGTTTCTCAGTTCATGTTATTATAAGACTTCTGCTATTGTGTATTTACTCTGATTATGATTACGGATGTGTGTAAGTTTAGATAATGCGGGGATAGCCTATTTGAGATCCTGGTTGAACCATTGGTTTATTAGCAGTTCATCACATCATTCTGAATAGTGCAGAATTGGGGTGTGACAACTTGGTATCAAAGCATCTCAGGCCTTGTCCGCTGAACTAGCATACATTCAAGACAATTGTGAACTGAGATAGGAGAAAAGTAAAAATAGTAATATTAACACACTTTAAGCACAAGTGATGATTGAGACCAAATTTAAAAAGAGAATAATGCATCTATTAAAGGGGAAACAAGTTACATACAATGAGTGAGAGAAACAAAACGTATATACATAACTAAAGCAGAGTACAGTCCACAACCTGGACAGTTACTCTGTAGTACAAGAAAATAAAGTACAATCAAGAAGCTAGAGGTGAAGGAGGAGGCGGGGCCTCACGATCTCGGTCATAGTCCTCAGCATAGACCCTAGTCAACCAAGCCACTTGGGTCTGGGTCGTCAGGAGACTAGTCAAGAAAATAACTATGCACCGGGTAATCTAGAACCGGCAAACCCTACAAATTTGCCACCTCCACTACCAGAGCTAACAACCGTGGTGATGAACTTGGCACAGCAGCTGCAGCAGATGCAACATGCACAGGCTCAGATGTAGGTTGCCATGGGAATTATGTTTCAAGCCACTCAGGCTGCACCCATGTACATAGGACAAGCCAGTGCAGCACCGGTGGGTAACCACCTAGCTCATTAGACACCTCCACAACCTGCTGCACAGATTCCAGTGCAGGTTCCAGAAGCAGCTCAGGGTGATTACCAGTATCCACACCATATGTTTGGGGAAACCCCCAAAATTAGCTGGACCACTCCCGACTAGTGGAGAGATTTTTGAAGATGAAACCCAAAGAATTCAACGGCAAACCATCTGATCCGTTGTGGCCAGCCCACTGGATAGACGAGATGGAGAGAAATTTCCTCATGATGACTATCACAGAGGAAGAGAAAGTACTATGCGCCACCTTCATGCTCAAGGGCGACGCACATCATTGGTGGAAATCCACGAAGGCATATTTACTGACCAAGCATGCCCTACTGACATGGGCTATATATAAAGAAGCCTTCTTTGAGAAATATTTTCCATGGAGTTTCAGAGATTCGATGGAGAAGGAGTTCCTGAGCCTTTATCAGGGACAGATGACTGTGGACTCATATCAACAGCGCTACGAAGAGCTGTTTTTCTTCGCACCGGCTAGCATGCAAGAAGAAGATACCAAAACCCGTAGGTTCGTTACGGGACTGAGAGGAAGCATCAGGGAACATGTTCTGGGCTTAGAAAAGAGAATTTATAACGAAGCTGTCCAGATCGCTCGAGTTATAGAATTGAGCCAGAAGGAGAGTTACTCTACTCAGAAGAGAGGCATTAAAAGGCCAGCCGGAAATTCCTACAACGGAAGCAATAACAGGACGTATAAGCCTTTCCGTCCTCAGAATTTTACTGCTGCAAACAAGACTACTCCAGCAGCTCAAGCTCAGCCAAAGCCAAATTCTGAAGTCCTGAAATGTTTTAACTGCAACCAGCTGGGACATATGGCAAGGGAGTGCCCTAAGCCCAAGAAGCAATTCCATCAGGGATGTGTATATGCTGTTACGTCCGAGGATGCGGCCGCATCACCCGATGTGGTCACAGGTATGACTGAAACTTTTAAAGTTATAATTACATTGAATGAGCATGTAGACTAAGTAAAGATAAATCACAGGTATTGTACCTATAAATGGCGTACCCGCCAGAGTACTCTTTGATTTCGGAGCTACTCATTCATTTATATCTGTGTCATTTGGAAAGAAGATGAAATTACCCATCAAAACATTAGACTACAAATTACTTGTATGATCACCGATGGGGTTAGAAGTGGAATTAGAAAAAGGCTATGGACCATGTCCAGTTCTCATTGGAGAGAAAACCTTAGATGCAACCTTGATACAACTTGAGATGGCAGACTTTGATGTCATCTTGGGAATGGACTGGTTAGCTCGGCATTCTGCAAATCTATTATGCGTCGAAAAGAAGCTAACGTTGAAAGACAAAGAAGGAGCAGAATTAAGTTTCTCGGGAACCAAACTTCCCCGGAGGCGCAAGCTCATAATTTCTGCACTAAAGGCTAAGAAGTGCCTTGAGAAGGGGGCAATCGGGTATCTAGTATCCGTGGTCGACCTAACCAAGGACGCGCCACGAATGGAAGATATTGATGTCGTACGGGACTATCCTGACGTATTTCCGGAGGAACTACCCGGATTACCACCCGACCGAGCCACAGAGTTTGTGATAGACCTTATACCTGGAGCCGCACCCGTATCAAAAGCACCCTATAGAATGGCTCCTACGGAACTGAAGGAACTGAAGGTGCAACTACATAAACTACTGGACAAGGGTTATATTCGACCCAGTATATCTCCATGGGGTGCACCGGTGTTGTTCGTAAAGAAGAAGGATGGTAGCGTTCGATTATGTATCGACTATCGGGAGTTGAATAAACTGACAATCAAGAATCGATATCCACTACCTCGGATCGATGACTTGTTCGATCAGTTACAAGGAGCGAAAGTATTTTCTAAGATCGATCTTCGATTGGGCTATCATCAGTTGAAGATTAAAGAAGGTGATATTCCGAAGACAGCTTTCAGGACCAGATACGGACATTATGAATTTTTGGTTATGTCTTTCGGATTAACTAATGCACCGACAACGTTCATGGAACTTATGAACCGAGTCTTCCATGATATGTTGGATACATCAGTTATAGTATTTATTGATGACTTATTGGTATATTCCAAGGACAATGAAACTCATATCAAGAACCTAAATGCAGCCCTACAGCGTTTAAGGAAAGAGAAGCTATATGCCAAATTTTCAAAGTGCAAGTTTTGGCTAAGTGAAGTCGCATTCCTAGGCCATGTAGTATCCGCTGAAGGAATCAAAGTGGACCCCAGCAAGATCGAGGCTATTGTAAAGTGGGAAGCACCAAAGAGCGTTTCGGAAATCAAAAGTTTTCTGGGTCTAGCTGGTTATTGTCGGAGATTCGTAGAAGACTATTCTCGGATTGCCGTACCTCTCACCAGTTTGACTAAGAAAGGTGAAAAGTTTGTATGGACCGATAAATGCGAGAAGAGTTTCCAAACACTGAAGACCAGATTGATATCTGCCCCAATTTTGACTATTCCTGTTCCAAGACAGACATTTACCTTATACACTGATGCGTCGGGATTGGGATTAGGATGTGTGCTTATGCAAGGAGAACAAGTGATTGCTTATGCTTCAAGACAGTTGAAGGTACATGAGTAAAATTACCCCACTCATGATTTGGAGTTAGCGGCAGTAGTACATGCTGTCAAGATATGGAGACATTACTTATACGGAGAGAAATTTCAGATTAAGTCGGACCATAAAAGTCTTACTTATTTATTTAATCAGAAGGAGTTGAATATGAGACAACGAAGATGGCTGGAACTATTGAAAGACTATGATTGTGATATCCAGTATCATCCAGGAAAAGCGAACGTAGTAGCGGATGCATTAAGTAGAAAAGCAATGATAAAATCTCAAGGAGAAGTTAGCACGACCGCAGCAATGTGCACCACCGAAATAATATTCAATCACGACAACGAGCAGTATGTGATAGATACAACGGATGAATCAGCCAACCAAGGGTTTATTCATCGGTTTTCGAATATGTTCGCGGCATTGAAGATTATACCGGATATAGTGGATGAAGTGAAGACAGCTATCAAAGCAGATCCTTATCTGAGAACAGTACAAGAAGATATTGAGAAAGGTAGGACTAACCCTGAGTTCACCTTGGATGACGAGAAAGTACTGAAATACAAAGGAAGAATATGTGTAACTGAAACAGAAAGTATGGACATTAGACACCGACTGACGAAAGAAACCCACACCACCATCTATTCGATACATCATGGAAGTACAAAAATGTATCATGATCTGAAGAAACTATATTGGTGGAGGGGAATGAAAGCAGATGTAGCCAAGTTCGTGTCTCAATGCCTAAATTGTCAGAAAGTAAAGGTCGAACGACAAAGACCTGTAGGATTGTTACAGCCATTACCGGAACCAGCATGGAAATGGGACTGTATCACTATGGACTTCGTCACGGGACTACCATTGACTCCTCGAGTAGTTGACCCAGTTTGGGTGATTGTGGACCGTCTGACTAAAACAGCTCGCTTCATACATATACGACCTCAATATACACTGGAAAGGTTAGCGAAGCTGTATGTGGATAATCTTGTTCGATTACATGGTGTTCCAGAAAGAATTATGTCGGATAGAGATCCACGATTTACTTCCAAATTTTGGGAAGGATTGCAAAAGGCTATGGGAACAACGCTAAAGTTTAGTACTGCATTCCACCCATAGACAGATGGATAGTCGGAGCGTACAATTCAGATTCTAGAAGATATGCTACGAGCATGTGTAATTGATTTCAAGGGATCATGGGATGAAAGATTACTACTGATCGAGTTCGCTTATAACAATAGCTATCAGGCTACTATACAGATGTCACCTTATGAAGCATTGTATGGCAGGAAGTGTCGAACTCCCTTATTTTGGAATGAAGTTGGAGAACGTAGTATAGTTGGGCCGGAATTTGTTGAAGAGACTTGTCGAGTGGTCGACATTATCAAGAAAAGAGTGAGAACAGCTCAGAACCGTCAGAAGCAATATGCGGATACTCGACGAAGAGATCTGGAGTTCGCAGTAGGTGATAAAGTATTTTGGAAGGTATCGCCCATGCGAGGATTGAAGAGGTTCGGCCAGAAAGGGAAACTAAGTCCATGATATGTCGGGCCGTATGAAATTCTAGCTAAGCGTGGAAAAGTGGCTTATCAGTTAGCACTACCACCATCTATGTCAAGTGTGCATGATGTATTTCACATTTCCTTAATGAAGAAGTATGTCAAGGATCCAACGCATGTTTTGACAGTAGATTTTCCAGAATTGACTGATGATTTGACATTTGAAGTAACACCAACAGAAATCACTAGTTGAAAGGTTCAACATCTACGCAACAGAGATATCTACTATGTTAAGGTCACATGGAAAAGTAGAGACATGGAAGAAATTACATTGGAAGAAGAAAATGCTATGCGAAAGCAATACCCTCATTTATTTGATTCAGAAGGTACGTACAATTTTGAGGACGAAATTTTTATAAGTTAGAGGGAGTTGTAAGACCCGTGCCAATCTAACCCGGTCTTACCACCTTGAACCAGGTTTACCCATCATGGTCGAGTCAAATGGACCAAGGGCGTGAAGGAGATCGAGATCCCAGGTATCAAATCGACCCAAAAACACTTAAATAAGGGGAAGGGTCGCATACCCAGCTAAGCAGGGTCGAACCTCCCAAAATAGAAAGTCAGACCCTCAGTTTTGAAGGGAGGGTCGGACAGCTTAAGACCCTAGGGTCGATGGGATCATCGAACCTCCCATCGACCCTCGGATTCAGACGAATATGAAAATTAGGAAATTTCTATATTTTTCGATTGGGATTCCTTCCTAATCTCAGAGGGACTTTTTTTAGGATGTTCCTACTCTATTTAAAGGACGTCCCTAAGCCACTTTCACTCCTTTCACAACCCTAATCGAATTGAGAGAAAGAGAGGAGAAGGAAAGAGGAAAAAGAAAGGGAAGGAAGAGAAATTAAGCAAAAAGAGCAGAGTTGCAGAGAAAGATTATTCTTCTCAGGTATGGGTACTATTTCCATGAGTTTCTACAGACCTTAGGCTAGTTAATGTTGAGAGTGTGATTTCGGAGAAACCCAAACCATCAAGCTATGGTTAGGTTTCCATGGAAAACCAGAGAAGGATGCATGAAAGCTATCTAGGTGGGTTATACATGGTTTCAGACCATGGAATGAATGTAGAATGGAATGTAGGAGCAAGCCATAGGATTCTAAACACGAAGAATGGATTAAAAGAGGTAATTGGACCAAAGTGCACCGAGGGTCGCACCGAGGGTCGATGACCATCCGACCCTAGGTGTTCCTAACCATCGACCCTCAGTGTTCGGGAAGTTCAGAGTTAAGGGAGGGTCGCACCCAGGGTCGATCCTGACTCCGACCCTACCTCCGACCCTCAGTTAACAGAGTAATTTTTAAATTCTGAATAAATTCTAATTAAATTCTATCGACTTTGTTAGGGCTTCTAGCAATACAATAACACTGTAAAGGTGATTCTAAAGCTTGGAAAAGTATCTATTAGCAAGCTAAGGTGAGGAACCAGAACTCCAAACTAAATTGGATAATAACAAACTGTTTTCTATTTCTTGAGTCCTATGCCATGCTTGATTCTATGCGAATATGTTTGTAATGTGCATACAACATGCCATCCAATATTTCTATTACTTGTTCATGCATATTTACCTTATTGTTTATAACATGATGATGATGATGATGATAGGAATAGGCATGTACTTGTATGTGTGTGGTTGATGTACTTGATGCGAGCGAGTATCAGGGGAGGTGTGATGAGAACGTCAATAAACGTTAACCTTTGGCGGGTCTCAGCACTTTAGCTCTATCTCTAACTCAAGTCTTGTGCATTAGCATCGTCGTATCGCCATTACTCTAGCAGAACTATTATGTCGTAGAGTATCAGGGGAGGTGGTCTCGGTCCTTGTAGTCTCTGACTCTACCGGGGGGCCTTAGCTCTATCTCTATGGACATTCTGAGGGATGCTGGGGTGAGGCCTTGGATACACTTTTTGGCATTAGGATTGGTTAGTTGCGAGCCCAGTTTGTAGCCCTCGCTAACAGGGGCTTACGTGTTGGTATGGCACTATATAGCAATAAACGTAACCTTTGTTATATAATGTTCATGATTGGGTGCATGTGAGTTGACGATAAATGTGATCTTCGGGTAGCGTCACACACTCGTGTATAGAGGCGGGGTCAATAAACGTGACCTTTGGCTACCTAAACCTTTCTATTGCATACTGCAAACTTATATACCAGACCAAAGATATAAATTGATTTTTTTTGCATGCATATGTATTGTTGCATTGTTTTGGCTACTCACTGAGCCGTGATGTGTGCTCACCCCTCGACGTCGAATATTTTTAGTTGATGATGCAGGTTATACCATTGAACACTATATGAATGCGTCTGCGTACGGGAATGTGGCAGCGATGGAAGCTGAAGCTGAAGTGGATACACACGACTACTCTTGCGAGTGCAACTCGTGTGTATTTGATTAGATATTTTATAGGTTTCTTTATTGGATTTATTAAGACTTGTATTTGGTATTTTAATATTTATGTCTCAATTGAAAACAGAATAATTTGCTATTAAATTATTAATATCATTTTAGTTTCTCAGTTCATGTTATTATAAGACTTTCGCTATTGTGTATTTACTCTGATTATGATTACGGATGTGTGTAAGTTTAGATAACGCGGGGATAGCCTATTTGAGATCCTAGTTGAACCGTTGGTTTATTAGCGGTTCATCACATCATTCTGAATAGTGCAGAATTGGGGTGTAACACGGAGAATACCTCCTAAGATCTGTATAGTCTACTCTGATTGTCCGTCGGTTTAAAGGCAAAATGCCGTACTAAACTTCAACTTCGTTCCCATTGCCTTTTATAATCCCTCCAAAAACTTTGAGAAAGCGTGAGCCTCTGTTAGATACTATGCTCCTAGGCATATCATTCAATCTAGCAATATTATCCACATGTAGCTTAGCTAGCCGTTCCAAAGCATACCAAGGTCGTATAGCAATGAAACGAACCGTCTTTGTAAGGTGATCTGCAGTCACCCAGACTGCGTTAATCGATCTAGGTGTCAATGGTAAATAGGTGACATAGTCCATTGTAATGTAGTTCCACTTCCAATTGGCTCCGATAGTAATTGTAGTAAGCCTGCTGGTCTTTATCTTTCAGCCTTTACTTTCTGACAATTCAGACATTGAAACTTGCACTATGCCATATCTATTATCATTCCTCTCTACCGGTATAGTCTCTTCAGGTCGTGATAGATATTGGTACTTCAAGATGTACCCAATACGGAATGGAAGAGGCTTTAAACATTATTTTGTTTCTATGATCAGCGTTGTTCACTTTCAGGTATGCAAAATCATTCTCTGTATCTCAGGACTTCCTCCGCATCCAAAGTAAGTCAGGTTTAGGTTTTTCTTTCTTTAAATCTTCTTGCACTGTTCTTTACGAATCTAACAGAGTTGCTACTTTTACTTCATCCATTAAATCAGAGGTGATCTTCAACATTGTGAATGCAAGCGAAGAACTATTGCTCCATAAATCATCCATAAGTTCTCGCTCAATTGGATCATCATGAGTTTTTTTTATTATATGTTCCTCTTCTTCCAAATCTTCTGTTGTTGTGGAACAGAAGGTGGCATTTATACTGGGTCCTTCCTCATACTTCATATTTCCCTTTTTTCTTAAGGCCTCAACTACCATATTTGTAAAATCCGCACTCCATGAACCCGATCTAAACCTTTAATTCATGTCGTAATAGGTCTTCCAATCATCACCGGGCCAGACGGGACGAGCGGATGACAACAAGGTACAAAAATGGACCTAAAAGTATGATATTTTTCATACCGATCTATGGTACCGGTCGACCGGTATGTCTGCGTGGACAGACTAATTAGATTTAGAAAAAGGATCTCTGCGGGTCTCGCTTTCCAAATCTTGAGCCTAGGAACTTTCCTAATGAAGGAAAACCTCCTAAACTTTATCCTTGTCTATTTAAGGACCCTTAAACCTCCTTAAAACTCCTTGATTGATCCTCACAAACCCTAAAGAGGAGAAAGAGATCGAAGAAGGAGAAGGAGCTAAGAAAGGTGGGAAAGGAGCCGCCGTTGGAAAAAAACACTATAGTTGAGAACCAACTTGAAGTGCTTGAACTTCTCTCTAAGTTAAGCATTATAGATGATTAATCATGAATTGATCAATACCATGCAAGGCGAGGTATTGATCTAAAACCCTTAAATTTGCCGTTAAACCCTAATACAGTAGATGAACCCTAGATTCGTATTCTAGGCTAGGGATCATCTAAACTAGGACTTGAATGGAACATGAAACAACTCTAACTCATTGCTCAGGCCTAGAATGCATAGGAGAAACCCTAGAACCAATAGGGGGTGACTGACGGAAGGCGAACACCAAGTTGGTTGTCTTTCGAAGGCATCTCGATCGACCATACCAGTCGCACCATATGCGACCGGTACTGCCACCAGTAACTCTCGGGAGCTGGTCTGTGAGGGACCGGAAAACTAGGGGTCGGACCAGGGGGTCGGACACCCATCGACCTCCATATCGACCCCCAATTCTTGGGAAGAACAAGTTATTACCAGGGTCGAATACTGAGGGTCGGACATATCATCGACCCCCACCATCGACCCTGCATAGAAAAGACAGTATTTTTCATAGAATGAGCTAAAAATTTTGAAATTTTATATCGGTTAGCATGCCTATATGCAGTATAAATGATTGTCTCACGTATTTGATGATTTTCAGGCACCCCATTTTCAAGAGAAAATATGTTTGGGCGTAGAGTAACCAGGCAGAGCCGAAATGCGGTTCCACCACCACCTGTGGAGGAAACTAGTCAAGAAAATATATATGCACAGGAAAACCCACAGGGTGCACCACTAGAAAATCCGGTTCAGGCGAATCCTACAAACTTGCCACCCCACCACTGGAGTTAGCAACCGTGGTGATGAACTTAGCACAGCAGCTGCAACAAATGCAACACGCACAGACTCAAATGCAAGTTGCAATGGGGATTATGTTCCAGGCCGCACATGCTACACCCATGCAGACTGGACAAGCCACTGCAGCACCAGTGGGCCACCACCCAACACCTCAAACACCTCAACCACCATTTGCACAGATTCCAGTACCAGGTCCGGAAGCAGCTCAGGTTCATTATCAGTATCCACAACCTACGTTTGGGGCATACCCCCAAAATCAGATGGATTACTCTCGACTGGTTGAGAGATTTTTGAAGATGAAGCCCAGGGAATTTAACGATAAACCGTCTGATCCGTTATGGCCAGCACACTGGATCGACGAGATGGAGAGAAACTTTCTTATGAGCCACCTTCATGCTAAAAGGCGATGCATATCATTGGTGGAAATCTACTAGGGCCTATCTATTGACCAAGCACGCCCTATTGACTTGGGCTATTTATAAAGAAGCTTTCTTTGAGAAGTATTTTCCCCGAAGCTTTAGAGATTCTATGGAGAAGGAGTTCCTGAGTTTATATCAGGGTCAGATGTCCGTGGATGCATATCAACAGCGTTATGAGGAGCTGTTTTTCTTTGCACCACTTAGCATGCAAGAAGAAGAAACTAAGACCCGTAGGTTTGTCACGGGGCTTAGAGGAAGCATCAGAGAGCACATTCTGGGTTTGGAAAAGAAGATATATAATGAAGTCGTCCAAATTGCTCGAGTTATAGAATCAAGCCAGAAGGAAAGTTACTTTACACAGAACAAAGGCATAAAAAAGCCAGCCGTAAATGCTTTTACCGGAGGGCACAATAAGACATTTAAACCCTTCCATGCTCAAGGCTTTACTGCTGCATCCAAGACTACCCCGGTAACTCAACAGCAACCAAAGCCAAATTCTGAAGGTCCGAGATGTTATAACTGCAGCCAAACGGGACATATGGCAAGGGATTGTCCTAAGCCCAAGAAGCACTTACATCAAGGACGAGTATGTACTGTTACATCCGAGGATGCTGCCGCATCACCCGATGTGGTCACAGGTATGACCGAAACCTTTAAAGTTGTATTACATTGTATGAGCATGTAGACTAAGTTAAATAAATCACAGGTATCATACCTATAAATGGCATATCCGCCAGAGTACTCTTTGATTTGGGAGCTACTCATTCCTTTATATCTGTGTCGTTTGGAAAGAAGCTGAACTTACCCATCAAAACATTGGACTACAAGCTACTTGTACGGTCACCGATGGGGATAGAAGTGGAGTTAGAGAAAGGTTATGGGCCATGCCCAGTTCTCATTGGCGAGAAAACCTCAGATGCAACCTTGATCCAACTTGGGATGGCAGACTTTGACTTCAACTTAGGAATGGACTGGTTAGCTCGGCATTCTGCGAACCTACTATGCGCCGAAAAGAAATTAACATTTAAAGACAACGAAGGAGCAGAATTCAGTTTTGCAAGAACCAAACTTCCCCGTAAACACAAGCTCATACTCTCAGCACTAAAGGCTAAGAAGTGCCTTGAGAAGGGGGCAGTCGGGTATCTAGTATCAGTGGTCGACCTAACCAAGGAAGCACCACGAATGGAAGATATTGATGTTGTGCGAGACTATCCCGACGTATTTCCAGAGGAACTACCAGGATTACCACCCGACAGAGCAACAGAGTTTGTGATAGACCTTACACCTGGAGCCGCACCAGTATCAAAAGCACCATATAGAATGGCTCCTACTGAACTGAAGGAATTAAAAGTGCAACTACAGGAACTACTGGACAAGGGTTATATTAGACCCAATATATCACCATGGGGAGCGCCGGTGTTGTTCGTAAAGAAGAAGGACGGTAGCGTTCGATTATGTATCAACTATCAGGAGTTGAACAAGCTGACAATCAAGAATCGATTTCCACTACCTAGGATCGATGACTTGTTCGATCAGTTGCAAGGGGTAAAAGTATTTTCTAAGATCGATCTTCGGTCAGGCTACCATCAGTTGAATATTAAAAGGGTGATATTCCTAAGACGGCTTTCAGGACCAGATATGGACATTATGAATTCTTGGTCATGTCTTTTGGATTAACAAATGCACCAGCAACTTTCATGGAACTTATGAACCGGGTTTTCCACGATATGTTGGATACATCGGTTATTGTATTTATTGATGATATATTGGTATATTCCAAGGACAAAGAAACCCATATTAAGAACCTAAACGCAGAAGCTATATGCCAAATTTACCTAGTGTGAGTTTTGGCTAAGTGAAGTCGCCTTCCTAGGCCATGTAGTATCCGCTGAAGGAATCAAAGTGGACCCCAGCAAGATCGAGGCTATTGTTAAGTGGGAAGCACCAAATAGCGTTGCAGAAATTAAAAGTTTTCGGGGTCTCGCTGGTTATTATCGGAGATTTGTGGAAGACTATTCCCGGATTGCCGTACCACTCACCAGTTTGACTAAGAAAGGTGAAAAGTTTGTGTGGATTGATAAATGTGAGAAGAGCTTCCAGACATTGAAGACCAGGTTGATATCCGCTCTGATTTTGACTAATCCTGTCCCAGGACAGCCATTTACCCTGTACACTGATGCGTCAGGACTGGGATTAGGATGTGTGCTTATGCAAGGAGAACAAGTAATTGCTTATGCCTCAAGACAGTTGAAGACACATGAGAAAAGCTATCCCACTCATGATTTGGAGTTAGCAGCAGTTGTACATGCTGTCAAGATATGGAGACATTACCTATACGGAGAGAAGTTTCAGATTAAGTCGGACCATAAAAGTCTTACATATTTATTTAATCAGAAGGAGTTGAATATGAGACAAAGAAGATGACTGGAACTACTGAAAGACTATGACTGTGATATATAGTATCATCCAGGGAAAGCTAATGTACTAGCAGACGCATTGAGCAGAAAGGCAATGATAAAATCTCAAGGAGAGGTTAGCACAACTGCAGCAATGTATACTACTGGAATGGTATTCAATCACGGCAACGAGCAATATGTGATAGATACAGCGGATGGGTCAGCCAACCAAGGGTTTATTCATCAGTTTTCAAATATGTTCGCTGCATTGAAGATTATACCAGACATAATTGATGAAGTGAAGACAGCTATCAAATCAGACCCTTACCTGAGAACGGTGCAAGAAGACATCGAAAAAGGTAGAACTAACCCTGAGTTCACCTTAGACGAAGAGAAGGTACTGAAGTACAAAGGAAGGATATGTGTACCCGAAACAGAAAGTGTGGACATTAGACACCGACTGATGAAAGAAGCCCATACCACCATCTATTCGATACATCCTGGAAGTAAAAAAATGTATCATGATCTAAAGAAACTATATTGGTGAAGAGGATGAAAGCAGATGTAGCTAAGTTCGTGGCTCAATGCCTAAATTGTCAAAAAGTAAAGGCTGAACGACAAAGACCCACAGGACTGTTACAGCCGTTACCGGAGCCAGCATGGAAATGGGATTGAATCACTATGGACTTTGTTACGGGATTACCATTGACTCCTCGAGTGGTTGACGCAGTTTGGGTGATTGTAGACTGTCTGACTAAGACAGCTCGCTTTATACCGATACGACCTCAGTATACACTGGAAAGGTTAGCAAAGCTGTATGTGGATAATATTGTTCGATTACATGGTGTACCAGAGAGCATTGTGTCCGATAGAGATCCACGATTTACTTCCAAGTTTTGGGAAGGATTGCAAAAGGCTATGGGTACAACATTGAAGTTTAGTACTGCATTCCATCCACAGACAGATGGACAGTCAGAGCGTACAATTCAGATTCTAGAAGATATGCTACGAGCATGTGTAATTGATTTCAAAGGATAATGGGATGAAAAGTTACCACTGATCGAGTTCGCTTATAACAATAGCTACCAGGCTACTATACAGATGTCACCCTACGAAGCACTGTATGGTAGAAAGTGTCGAACCACTTTATTTTGGAATGAAGTTAGAGAACGTAGTTTTGTTGGGCCTGAATTTGTCGAAGAGACTTGTCGCGTGGTTGACATTATCGAGGAACGGGTAAGAACAGCTCAGAACCGTCAGAAGCAATATGCAGATACTCGACGTAGAGATCTTGAGTTCACCGTAGGTGATAAAGTATTCTTGAAGGTATCGCCTATGCGAGGATTGAAACGGTTCGGACAGAGAGGGAAACTAAGTCCAAGGTATGTCGGGCCCTATGAGATTTTAGCTAAGCGTGGAAAAGTGGCTTACCAGTTAGCACTACCACCATCTATATCAAGTGTGCATGATGTATTTCATATTTCCCTACTGAAGAAGTATGTCAAGGACCCAACGCACGTCCTGACAGTAGATCTACCAGAATTGACTGATGAATTGACATTTAAAGTAACACCAACTGAAATCACCAGCCGAAAGGTTCAACGACTACGCAACTGAGATATCTATTATGTTAAGGTCACTTGGAGAAGTAGAGACATGGAAGAAATTATATGGGAAGAAGAGAATGCTATGCGGAAGAAATACCCTCACTTATTTGATTCAGAAGGTACGTACAATTTCGAGGATGAAATTTTTACAAGTAGGGGGGAGTTGTAAGACCCGTATCAAACTAACCCGGTCTTACCACCTTGAACAAGGTTTACCCATCATGGTTGAGCAAAATGGACCAAGGGCGTGAAGGAGATCGTGATCCCAAGTAATAAATCGACCCAAAAATACTTAAATTAAGGGGAGGGTCCCATACCCTGCAAGAGAGGGTCGGACCCCCCAAGACAGAAAGTCAGACCCCCTATTTTACAGAGGGGGTCAGACACTTTAGGAGTTAGGGGTCGATGGGATCATCGACCCCCTCATCGACCCCCAGTTGCCGCCAGAAACAGAAATTAAGAATGTTTCCTAATTTCGGTTGGACTCTTTCCTAAATTCAATGGGACTTATTTTGGGAGGTTTTACTCTATAAATAGGACGTCTCTAAGCCCTTTTCACTCCTTTTACAACCCTAATTGGATTGAGAGAAAGAGAAGAGAAGGAAGAGAAGAAGAAGAGAAACAAGGTAGAGAAGAAAGTAAAAAGGAGAAGAGTTACAGAGAAGGAGTATTCTTCTCAGGTAGGGATACTAATTCCATGAGTCTCTACAGACCTTAGGATAGGTAATGAAGAGAGTATGATCTCGGAGAAAGCATCAACCCATGGTTAGATTTTCATGGAAAACCATGGGGAATTCATGAAAGCTATATAGGTGAATGATTCATGGTTTTAGACCATATAATGTGTGTAGAATGGGCTTTAGGAACAAGCCATAGGACCCCAAACACGAAGAATGGACTGAAAGGAAGAAAATTGACCAAAACCCACAGGGGGTCGCACAGGGGGTCGATGGCCAATCGACCTTAACAGATCGTACCTCCGGCCCCTAGTTAAAAACATGGTTTTTAAATTTAGAATTAATTCTAATTAAATTCTATCGACTTTGTTAGGTCGTCTAGCAATATAATAACATTATAAAGGTGATTCTAAAGCTTGAAAGAGGATCTATTAACAAGCTAAGGTGAGGAACAAGACCTAAACTAACTGGTTAATAATAAGCTGTTTTATTTCTTGAGTCCAATGCCATATTGATTCTATTCGTGTATGCTTGTATGTGCATTTAACATGTCATCCAATATTTCTATTATTTGTTCATGCATATTTATTTTATTGTTGTAACATGATGATGATGATGATGATGATAGGAATAGGCATATGAATGTTTATGTTTGGCCAGAGTATATGGTGCGGATAGGGATGGTATCAACCGGTACAGCCATGACCGTTCTTCATGGGGTGTATATTGTGCCATGGTCTACTCAAGTCATGTCGACCGACGTCGTTGTATCACCATTACCTTAGCAGAACTATTATGTCGTAGAGTATCAGGGGAGGTGGTCTCGGTCCTTCTAGTCTCTGACTCTACCGGGGGGCCTTAGCTCTATCTCTATGGATGTTCTGAGGGATGCTGGGGTGAGGCCTTGGATATACTGTTTGGCATTAGGATTGGTTAGTTGCGAGCCTAGTTTGCAACCCTAGTCAGCAGGGGTTTATTTGTTGGTATGGTATCAACCGGTACAGCCATGACCGTTCTTCATGGGGTGTATATTATGCCATTCTGGGTGCTTGTGGGGCCACGGTGCTGTTTTCATTGGGCATTTCCACACATTCGTGCATAGAGGTGTGGCGGCCACCTATCCTTTCTATAGCGCAGTGCAAACTTTAAACCGGACCAAAGATATGATTTGACTGCATGCATATGTATTATTGCATTGTTTTTTTTGCTCACTGAGCCGTGATGTGTGCTCACCCTTTCGACGTCGAATATTTTTAGTTGATGATGCAGGTACGACTGTTGAAGATTATGTAAGTGCTCCAGTGTACGGGAATGTGGCGGCGATGGAACTGGAAGAGGAAATGGATACACATGACTCCTCTTACGAGTGCAACTCATGTGTATTCGATTAGTTATTTTTCTAGTTTTTTTTATTTGGATTTATTAAGGACATGTATTTGATATTTATTTATGTCTAAGTTGATATAGAATAATTTTCTATTTAGATATTAATATCACAGTAGATTCTCAGTTCATTTTATTGTAAGACTTCTGCTATTGTGTATTTACTCTGATTGTGAATATGGATGTATGGGGTTTAGATAAAACGGATATAGCCTACTCGAGATCCTGGTTGAACCGTTGGTTTGTTAGTAGTTCATCACACCATTCTAAATAGTACGAAATTGGGGTGTGACAGACTGGTCGACCATACCGGTTGCACCTTTCCAATAATGCAACGACTGGTACTTGCGACCGGTACGCACCGTGAGGGGTATATTTTGATCCAGTTGATTTTTTGACCAACGAAAACCCTAAGAAATTCTATTTCAACCCTAACATCGTGTAGGACCTTATGATAGCGAGTTTGGATTTTGTGATGCGAAGCAAGCTAGCAATCAAGCATCAAGTAAGGGAATTGGATCTAAACCCTAATAACTTAATAACAGTAAAATGTTGATAGTAATTATGATTCTGTAGAATGGTGTTTGTGCATACTCGCATGTCATCTTTACTTTCAGTAATTATATTCTTCATGCATACTCGCTATACTAGGATGTGATTGTTAGACATGTGATTGTTTTCGTTGGTGTGTGAAATGGGAAGGGCCTAGGGTCTGGGATCATTCCTCACACTAGCATCTTCTCGTATCACTTCAGTCTTAGCATGCTTGGTGCGGGTAGGGTATCAGGGGGAGGAAGTGGCATTGTGGTCTCCGGCCTGGCCACTAGACTCGATCCCTATTTCTATGCCATAGGGAGCTGTGTTGGGATAGGGCCTACTGTGATGACATATAGGATTGGTTAGTTGCGAGACTAGTTTGCAAGCCCTCTCCAATAGGGGCTTATGTGTTGGTATGGGTAGGGCATCAGGGGAAGTGTTGGCGGTGTTTGATCCGGATACTTTAGCTCTATCTCTATTCCATGGAGGGTGCATGTGGGATGACAGTGGTATTTGATCCATTGGGCGGATTCATACACTCGTGTATAGAGGTGCGGTGGCTACCAATCCTTTCTATAGCACATTGTAAACTTAAAACCAGACCATAATGTGAATGTTACTCATGCATGTTGTTTGTTGCATTGTCTGATTTTCTTACTGAACTAAGTTGTGAGCTCACCCTTGTGTACACACTAGTTTTAGATGTTGATGTAGGTTACACTATAGAGGACTATGTGGATGCTCCAGTATATGAAAGAGTTGAGCCTTGGAAGTGCAAGTAGGGGAGGACGAGTATGATGCTTCATGCGAGTGCCCTTATTGCGTGTACCTCTAGGATGGTTTTAATTTATTTTATTTATTTCAGTTGGATTTTTATAAACAGTGTAAGGATATTTATTTATGTTTTGGTATTTGAATAATTGAATAACTTATTTAATTTATTAATAAAGTACTCAATTCATTTAATTTAAGACTTCCGCTGTATTTATTTATATTCTGATTGTGGTTATGTGTAATGGTTTGTGTTAGTGGACACGGTCTTTTTGAGATTCTGGTGTGAACCATTGGTTTAGTAATGGTTCCCTCACACTTCTGGTTCAACCAGAATTAGGGTGTGATAGCTTGGTATTAGAGCTCTTAGGCTCTGTCCAACAGACCATACATGCACTTGATTGAGTCAATGAACTGAGATAAGAAAACTTAAAAGCCTTAATAAAAACACACCTTAAGCACTTGTTTGATGCCTGAGATTAAATACTAAAGAGCATAATGTACTGCATTAAAAGTGAGAACCTAATAAACAAACATGCTCTAGTTAGGAGACCATAATAACAAGCAAGAATTATCATAAATTTGCATAACAAGTGAGAAGGAAAATTGTATCAGAGGGTAAAAACATAAAACCTTCAACGGTAAAAGAGTTAATTGTACCACAGGGTACATTCTACAAATTGGATAGTTATCCTATTATAATAAACTGTATCATGAGAGAGAAAGAAATAGGGTGATCTATCATGGGGTTGGGGACATCGAAAGGAATGGGGTCAGCGATGTCATAGTCACTCTCATATGCGACCCTGAGCCAGTGTACCTGCTCTTGCATGACTCTGAGGCTACGAGAGAGGCGCCCTAGGTCACGGTTCATCTCGCGATGGGCATCCTGAATCTCCATAAACATACCCATTACGGTATCTGGAGGAGACTGGGATGGTCCTGCTGTAGGTATGGGCTGCGGTTTCGGTGTAAGAATGTCCACCATCTATTCATCATCATCACCCCTACCTCTTCTGCATAAGTTGCATTGGCTGCTACTCCTGCTGCCGCTGCTGCTACCCTCTTAAGTGGATGAGGATGAGCCTCTAACTCCTCATCACTAATCGACATGTTATCCATTTTCATCCGAACAATGGCATCCCAGTCAATGTCTGATGTCATGGTGTCCTTAACCGTAATCTCATCCCTCATGTCCACTCACATGTGCTGCAGGAGTGTAGTGATAAGCCAGCCATATGGAAGGTTTCTTATCTGGTCAGGCATGGTAGCCTGACGCATGGTCCTGATGATAATATAAGGAAGACAAACCTGCCCCCTAGTGTAGACACAATAAGTTAGGTACTGGGTGAGCTGAGATAACTCACTGTAGTGGCTGCTCTGAGGAACAATATCATGCTGGATAATGCGGCAATAGACTCGAGGGAGAGGTCCCAAACTGGTAGCTTTCATGGGAGCCCCTGGGTTAAGGATCTCCTCTGAAACCTTCTGGCGCAGATCATCAGTAAGGAAGCCTTTCATCTTGGGAGCACAGTAAACCAAATCACCATCATTAGGAATCCCCAAGAGATCAGTGAGCTGGTGAGTGTAGAATGAAATGGGGACACCCTTGACAAAGCTGGTGAGGCGGAGGTCCCTACCGTGGCTAAAATCGTTAACTTCCTCCTCGACCTCCAGATTAGCATAGAAGTGCTTGACCAGGTTTGGTCGGATAGTCGTTGTATAGGTGATAACTGGTAACCACCCAAGTGCACCAAAGGCTGCTTCAACATTGAAAGCCTGTAGTTGCTCTAGGTTTACGCAGTGTCCAGATTCTATATTTTTCTCTTCGAACCATGGGAAACGGGCTTCCACCGCCGTCAAACGAAACTACCTCTCATCAAACTATGGAACCGATGGGTGTGGACGGTTCATGCCTGGAGCGTATGCGTGCTTACCAGCACCTCGATGTTGAGACATTATTAACTACAAAACAAAACATAACAAGGAGAATTAGTCAAAAAAAATTCAAAATTTCGACAGCATAACGATAGTATTTCAAGGAAAGGCCACGAACTAACCCAAAATTTGGGAAGAAGGACTTACGTAACAATTTAGCAACATATAGAGACCAAACAATCATAAAACAGAAAGAGATTCAGCAATTACAAGAAAAAAAAATCAATTTTTGACCAAAACCTAGGTCAAAAATCCAAAAATTTTGATTTTGAGAAAACCATACAGTGGAACCTCAAATAAGTTGAGGGCTTTTGTCTATAGATGTCCCAACATCATTTCTAAGTCGAAGAAAAAGAGTTTCTACGGTTAGAATCTTCTAAATCTAGGAAAACCTAGTTTTTGGGCAAGAAACCATAAAGAAACGATGTAAAAGAGAAAGAGGAAGGAAGGAACTTATTTGGAGAGGTTGTAAAGCATTCTTGGAAGTGAAGAATCGCTTTTACAAGCAACGATCAGACTGTAGCAACTCTCCAAGTCAGAGAGGAATCACCATCGGAGTGAATGGAAAGAATAAAATGAGGAAAATAGTTAAAAATCATGATTTTAAAGTATTTTAGGGCATACCGGTCGACGATTTTGCCCTATACAGGTCGACCGGTACCCCTTGGTACCTGCTACCAGTACCTCTCGGCCACAGCAAGGTGCTGACCAGTCAATCATACCAGTCGCACCATATCATACAGAGGTGCGACCGGTACATCGATCGATACCCCTCGGGAAGTCCGAGAGGTTTGTCCGCCTGACTATACCAGTCGCACTATATTCTACAGTGCCACGACTGGTATGTTGCAACCGGACAAGTATTCTAAGCCCAGATAATTTGAGAAATTTTTAAAATTTTGATTTAAAGTTTCCATTACAATTTTCGCCTCGCACTGTTAAAGATTAACACTATTATGACAAATGTGACTATTCCAATGTACTCATGTATTATGTCTTCTTCTCAGATCCAAACAGGAAAGAGTAATCTGAGATGACAGGCAGAAATGGTTGTAGAGGCTCATGGAAGCATCACCATTCAAGGGTGCGCCAAGCTGAAGACAATGTGGAAATAGGAACCATTGATGAGCAAAACCTGAACCCGGAAGGTGGAACCCCAATGAGGGATGATGGGGACAGGACACCAATGAGAAATGGTGGAGAAGGGTAGAGTCACAGAGCACCAACAAATCTGCCAGGCCCTCCTCACACTAACTCTGAGACTATTGTAACGAATCTAGTCTACCAGATGGAAGCTCAGCAGAAGGCGTTCTTGAACGTGATGCTGAAGATGTTCAGGCCACCAGGATATATCCCTACAAAAGGTACGCCTGAGTCTGGGGGAAATAACAAAGCACTACCAGTGGATGGTAGCATTGGGCCAATGGGTCAAGAATAGAACCCATAACTACCACACCAATTTCTAACATCGTCTGCCTATCAAGGGATCTATCCGTACCCACTACCATGGTATGAAACAAATGCACAGGGGCAGAATGACCTAAGCCGAGCGGTGGATAGGTTTTTGAAGTTGAAAGCCCCTACCTTCATAGGGAAACCCAAAAAACCACTATGGCTTGCACAGTGGGTTTCTAAGATGGAGAAGAACTTCCATCTGATGACTTGCACGGAGGATGAGAAGGTGCTATTTGCTACGCACATGCTCAAGGAAGATGCTAATGCCTGGTGGAATTCTACCCAGACATACTTGGAGATGAAGCACACCCAAATCACCTGGGAAATGTTCAAGGGAGCCTTCTTCGATAAGTATTTTCCTAAGAGCTTTCGTGATCAAATGGAGAAGAAATTCCTCAACCTGCAACAATTCCAATTGACTATTGATGCGTACCAGCAGAGGTATGAAGAGCTATTTTTCTTTGCTCTAGCGAGTATGCAAGAGGAGAAAACCAAAACCCGTAGGTTCACTATGAGATTGCGTAGAAGCATTCGTGAACACATTTTGGGTTTGGAGAAGAAGGTGTATAATGAAGCTGTAAAAATTGCTTGAGTGATTGAATCAAGCCAAAGAGATAGCTTCTTTGCTCAAAATAGGGGACTGAAGAGGCCTGCTACTAAGACTTCGGGTGGAGGGAACACTAGACCATTTCGCCCATACAGGGTTCAGTCTACTGTGGTGCCAGCTAGGAATACTACTGCACCACCACCACCACAGGTAGCGGGTCAAAACCCTAATGTCAAATGTTTCAACTGCCAGTAATTGGGCCATTATGCAAAGACTTGCACTCTACCAAGAAAGCAACCGCCACAGCAAGGGAAGGTATTTGCAGTCACCACTGAGGAGGCAGTCGCATCACCTGATGTGGTTACTGGTATGAATCTGTCTCTTGTTATTTTGGTTACTGCATTACTGTGTATGAGCATGTAGACTAAGGAATAATTAAAATCCAAGAACTGTAGATATAGCTGGTGTATCGGCCAGAGTACTCTTTGACTCTAGGGCTACATACTCCTTTGTTTCTATGTCTTTGGGGAAGCGATTGGAGTTACCTGTAAAGCTCTTAACTCCAAGCTTGATAGTTCAATCTCCTTTGGGAGTTGAAGTGGTGTTGAATGAATGCTATGGGCCGTGTTCAGTGAGTATTGATGAACGAAACCTAGAAGCAAATCTGGTTCAACTCGAGATGATAGACTTTGATGTCATCTTGGGAATGGATTGGCTAGGCCATTATTTAGCTAGCTTATTATGTGGTGAAAAGAAACTTGTTTTTAAGGATTATAAGGGAAAGGAGTTTAGCTTCATTGGAACCAAATTACCTAGGAAGCGGAAGCTGATCCTCTCTGCTCTAAAAGCTAAGAGATGCTTAGAGAAGGAAGGAGTAGGTTATTTAGTGTCTGTGGTCGACATCATTGTAGAGGTGCAAAAGATGGAAGATCTGGATGTGGTACGAGAGTTTCTAGATGTATTTCCAGAAGACCTACCCGGACTACCTCTAGACAGGGCTATAGAGTTCGTGATTGACCTTATGCCAGGGTCAGCGTCGGTGTTTAAGGCATCGTACAGGATGGCCCCTATAGAATTAAAAGAGTTGAAGACCCTGTTACAAGAACTACTAGATAAGAGTTTCATACAACCAAGCATATCGCCGTGGGGAGCACCTCTATTGTTCGTAAAGAAAAAAGATGGTAGTGTACGATTATGTATCGACTATCGGGAGTTGAACATAACATCAAGAATCGATACCCTTTGCCTAGGATCGATGATCTGTTCAATTAGTTGTAGGGTGCAAAGGTTTTCTCGAAGATTGATCTTAGATCAGGGTATCACCAATTGAAGATCAAGGCAGCAGATATTCCAAAGACTGCTTTCAGAAAAAGGTATGGGCATTATGAGTTCCTGGTAATGTCGTTCGGGTTGACTAACGCTCCAGTGTCGTTCATGGAACTGATGAACCGAGTCTTTCATGACATGTTGGACACTTCGGTCATTGTATTTATTGACGACATCTTGGTCTACTCAAAGGACAGGGAGGCTCATGCAATACACTTGAGAGCAGCTCTACAACGACTGAGAAGGGAGAAGCATTACGCCAAGTTCAAGAAATATGAATTTTGGCTGAAGGAAGTGGCATTTTTGGGTCACATAGTATTTGCAGATGGTATCAAGGTAGATCCAAGCAAGATCACAGCTATAGTAGGATGGGATGCACTGAAATTAGTTGTAGAGATTGATAGTTTCCTTGGATTGGCTGGTTACTATAAAAGATTCGTCGAAGACTATTCAAGAATCGCCTTTTCACTCACCAGACTAACCAAGAAAGGAGAAAAGTTCATATGGACAGATGAGTGTGAGAAGTGCTTTCAGACTCTGAAGTCAAGACTAGTCTCTGCACCTATCTTGACCATCCTAGCACCAGGCTTGCTGTTTACCCTATATACGGATGCCTCAGGATTGGGTCTTGGATGTGTATTGGTGCAAGGAGAACAGGTGATTACCTACGCATCAAGATAGTTGAAAGAGCATGAGAAGAACTATCCTATGCATGATTTGGAGTTAGCAGCAGTCATTTACGAATCAAGACTTAGAGGCACTACCTTTATGGTGAAAAGTTTTAGATTAAGTCAGAATAAGAGTTTAACTTACATTTTTACTCAGAAGGACCTGAATATGAGACAGAGGAGATGACTGGAGCTATTAAAATATTATGATTGTGACATCCAATACCATCCGGGTAAGGCAAACATCGTAGTTGATGCCTTAAGCAGAAAGTGGGCATTGAAACCTGAGGCAGGACCCAGTACCAACGTTGCATTGTGTGCTGCAGCCTTGGGCTCAATAGAGAATGATGAAGAGCATATATTAGAGACTGCAGAAGTTTCAATGGAACAGGGCTTAGTTCATAACTTCACATTGATGTTCCCAGTCTTAAAGATCTCACCAAATCTAATGGATGAGGTAAAAGTAGCAATCCTACAGGAACAACACCTCAAGACTGTGCAAGCAAATCTAGAGAAGGGTAAAAGCAACCCTGACTTTACCTTGGATTCAGACAAGGTACTCAGGTATCATGGACGATTATGTATACCTGAAAGTGAGAATTCAAATATCAGAGATAGAATTATTACAGAAGCTCATTATACCCCAAATTCGGTACATCCAGGAAGCACCAAAATGTACCATGATTTAAGAAAACTATATTGGTGGAGGGGTATGAAAGCGGATGTAGCTCGATTTGTATTCCAATGTCTGAATTGCCAGCAAGTTAAAGCAAAAAGGTAGAGACTCGTAGGTTTGCTACAACCATTACCAGAGCCGGCATGGAAGTGAGATTGTATCACAATGGATTTCGTCACTGGCCTACCTTTGACACCAAGGTCAGTGGATGTAGTATGGGTTCTAGTCGATCGACTTACCAAGACAGCTCACTTCATCACTGTCAGACCTCAGTATACCATGGACAAGCTAGCCAAGTTGTATGTGGACAATATAGTCAGACTTCACGATGTTGTAGAGAGTATAGTATCTAACAGAGATCCCCATTTAACATTAAAGTTTTGGAAAGGATTACAAAAAGCCATGGGAACCAAGTTGAAGTTTAGCACAACATTTCATCCTCAGACAGACAGGCAGTCAGAAAGAACTATTCAAATCTTAGAGGATATGCTCTGACCGTGTCCCTAGATTTCAAAGGAGCTTGGGATGAGAAGCTATCGCTTATCGAGTTTGCTTATAACAATAGTTACCAGGCTACGATCCAGATGGCTCCATATGAGGCACTCTATAGGAAGAAATATCGTACACCTCTATTATGGAATGAGGTGGGAGAGAGAAGGATTGTAGGACTGGAGTTTGTAGAAGAAACTTGTCGAGCCATTGATCAAATTAAGGAAAGAGTGAAGACAGCTCATGTTCGACAAAAGCACTATGCAGATAATCAACATCAAGATCTGGAGTTTGCAGTGGGTGATAAGGTGTTCTTGAAGTTATCACCTATGCGAGGTCTGAAATGATTTATAAAAAGGGAAAGCTATGCCCCAGATACGTGGGACCATATGAGATTTTGACCAGACGTAGTAATGTGGCATATCAACTGGCTCTACCACCATCCATGTCAAGCGTTCATGATGGGTTCCATGTTTCTTTATTGAAGAAGTATGTCAGGGATTCATCACACATCTTGACAGCAGACCCACCAGACTTGACGGAGGAAATGACATTTGAAGTACTACCTGTGATGCTCACAAGTCGAAAGGTACAACATCTCTGAAGTAAGGATATCTATTACGTCAAAGTGCATTGGAAAAGCCAAGATGTAGAAGAAATCACTTGGGAGGAGGAAAACACGATGCAAAAGGAATACCCTAACCTTTTCGATGAACAAGGTACGTATAAATTTCGAGTTTAAAATTTCTTTTAAGGGTGGGGGAGTTGTGAGACCTACATACAAATTTTGGGGACAAAATTTCTTTTAAGGGTGGGGGAGTTGTAAAACCCGTACTCCATGAACCCGATCTAAACCTTTAATTCATGTCCTAACAGGTCTTCCAATCATCACTAGGCCAGACGGGACAAGCAGATGACAACCAAGTATGAAAATAGACCTAAAAGTATTATATTTTTCATACCAGTCTATGGTACCGGTTGACCGGTATGTCTGCGAGGGTAGACTAGTTAGATCTAGAAACGGATCTCAACGGGTCCTGCTTTTCAAATCTCGAGCCTAGGGACTTTTCTAATGGAGGGAAACTTCCTAAACTCTATCCTAGTCTATTTAAGGACCCTTAAACCTCCTTAAAACTCCTTGATTGATCCTCACAAACCCTAGAGAGGAGATAAAGATCGAAGAAGGAGAAAGAGCTAAGAAAGGTAAGAGAGGAGCCGTCGTTGGACGAAGAACACTATAATTGCGAACCAACGATAAGTGCTTGAACTTCTCTCTAAGTTAAGCATTATAGATGATTAATCATGAATTGATCAATACCATGCAAGGCAAGGTATTGATTTAAAACCCTTAAATTTGCCGTCAAACCTTAATAGAGTCGATGAACCCTAGATTCACATTCTAGGCTAGGGATCATCGAAACTAGGACTTGAATGGAACATGAAACAACTCTAACTCATTGCTCAGCCCTAGAATGCGTAGGAGAAACCCTATAACCAATAGGAGGTGACCGACGGATGGCGAACACCAAGTTGGTGGTCTTCTGGAGGCATACCGGTCGACCATACCGGTCATACCATATGCAATCGGTACTGCGACCAGTACCTCTCGAGAGCTGGTCTATGAGGGACCAGTTGACCATACCGGTGGCACCTTTCCCCACAGTGCAGCGACCGGTACCTATGACCGGTATGCACTGTGAGGGGTATATTTTGATCCAGTTGGATTTTCGACCAGCGTAAACCCTAAGAAACTAATTCTAATTCAACCCTAACATTGTGTAGGACCTTGAGATAGCAAGTTTGGATTCTGTAACACGGAGCAAGCTAGTAATCAAGCGTCAGGTAAGGGAATCAGACGTAAATCCTAATAACTTAATAATAGTAAAACATTGTTAGTAATTATGATTCTTTGGAATGGTGTTTGTGCATACTCGCATTTCATCTTTACTTTTAGTTATTATATTGTTCATACATACTCGCTATGCTAGGATGTGATTGTTAGGCATGTGATTGTTTTCATTGGTGTACGAAATGGAAAGGGTCTGGGGTCTGGGATCATTCCTCACACTAGCACCTTTTTGTTTCGCTTCTGTCTTAGCATGTTTGGTGCGGGTAGGGTATCAGGGGGAGGAAGTGGCATTGTGGTCTCCGACCTGGTAACTAGACTCGAGCCCTATCTCTATGTCATAGGGAGCTGTGCTGGGATAGGGCCTACTATGATGATATATAGGATTGGTTAGTTGCGAGCCCAGTTTGCAAGACTTCGTCAATAGGAGCTTACGTGTTGGTAGGGGTAGGGCATCAGGGGAAGTATTGGCGATGTTTGATCCGGACACTTTAGTTCTATCTATATTCCATGGTGGGTGCATGTGGGATGTCAGTGGTGTTTGATCCATTGGGTAGATTCACACACTCGTGTATAGAGTTGCGGTGGCCGCTAATCCTTTCTATAGCACATTGTAAACTTAAAACCAAACCATAATGTGAATGTTGCTCATGCATGTTGTTTGTTGCATTGTCTGATTTTCTTATTGAGCTAAGTTGTAAGCTCACCCTTGTGTACACACTATTTTTAGATGTTGATGTAGGTTACACTATGGAGGACTACACGAATGCTCCAGTATATGGAAGAGTTGCTGCCCTGGAAGTGCAAGCAAGGGAGGACGAGTATGATGCTTCATGCTAGTGTCCTTATTGCGTGTACCTTTAGGATGGTTTTAACTTATTTTATTTATTTTAGTTGGATTTTTATAAATAGTGTAAGTATATTTATTTATGTTTTGGTATTTGAATAATTGAATAACTTATTTAATTTATCAATAGAGTACTCAGTTCATTTAATTTAAGACTTCTGCTGTATTTATTTATATTCTGATTGTGGTTATGTGCAATGGTTTGTGTTATTGGACACGGTCTTATTGAGATCCTGGTGTGAACCGTTGGTTTAGTAATGGTTCACTCACACTTCTGATTCAGTCAAAATTAGGGTGTGACAATATTAGCCTTACTCGAGTGGCATTGAATATCATAGTCTTAATCCTTTAGGTGTTCCAACCATCTCCTTTGCCTCATGTTTAGCTCTTTTTGGGTGAGGAGATAAATAAAACTCTTGTAATCCTATTTAATCTGATATTCTTCTCCGTATAGATAATGTCTCCAAGTCTCAATTGCATGAATCACCGCCGCTAACTCCAAGTCATGAGTCATGAAATTCTTTTCATGCTCCTTCAGTTGTCTTAAAGCATAGACAATTACTTGTTCTCCTTATTTCAGTACGCATCCTAAACCCAATCCAAAAGCATCGGTGTATAGGGTAAAAGGTTCCCCTGGTGCTGGAACGATTAAGATGGGAGTTGATATCACCCTTGCTTTTAGAGTCCAGAATATTCTTCATACTTGTTAATCCAAAT
The DNA here is from genome assembly GCA_028583415.1 of Protea cynaroides. NCBI lineage: Eukaryota > Viridiplantae > Streptophyta > Magnoliopsida > Proteales > Proteaceae > Protea > Protea cynaroides. The sequence continues at coordinate 92,592,828 of CM053268.1, forward strand.
AAACTTTTCTCCCTTCCTGGTTAGCTTGGTAAGAGGTATTGCGATCCTAGAGTAGTCCTCCATGAACTGTCGATAATAACCAGCTAATCCCCAGCACTTCTGATATCTGCAATGTTCTTAAGTGCTTCTCACCTTACGATTGCTTATCTTACTAGGGTCCACTTTAATCTCTTTTTATGATGCTACATGATCCAAGAAGATCACTTTGTTTAATCAAGTCTCATATTTCTTGGACTTGGCATAAAGCTTCTCCCTTCTCAGTTGTTGTGAAGCTGTTTTAAAATTCGTTATAGGACTTTTTTTGTCTTTGGAATAAACCAATATATAGTCTATGAAACTATGACCGACGTGTCCAACATATCATGAAACACCCGGTTCATAAGCTCCATAAAATATGTTGGTGTATTGGATAATCCCAAGGACACACCCAGGAACTCATAGTATACGTACATGGTTCTGAAAGTCATCTTCAGATTGTTGCTATCTTTAAATCATTAATTGATGATACTCCATCCAAGGTCAAGCTTAGAGAATACCTTTGCACTTTGCAACTGATCGACAAGTCATCAATCCATAACAATGGACATTAATTCTTTATGGTGAGCTTGTTCAATTCTTGGTAGTCCGTACATAGCCAAACACTATCATCCTTTTTCTTTATGAATAGCACTGGCGCTCCCCGTAATGAAATACTTAGCCAACTAGAAGCTTTGTCTAATAACTCCTGTAGTTGAGTCTTCAGTTCCTTCAACTCTATAGGAGCCATTCAGAGGGTTCCATTGACATAGGTGCCATCCCTGGTAATAAGTTGATAACGAACTCGGTTGCATGATCAGGTGGCAACCCGGGTAAGTCTCCTACAAACACATCAGGGAATTTATGCATCACATCAATATCTTTCATCTGTGGTGCCTCTTTAGTGTCGTCTACTATAGATACCATAGATTCAACTCCTTTCTTTTCAAAGCATCTATTCGCCTTTAGTGCAGAGAGGATAAGCTTTCGCTTCCTAAGCAATATGCTTCCAATAAAACTAAATTATGTGCAGTCTTTATTCTTGAATAACAACTTCTTCTAAGCACATAACAGCTTTGTAGAGTGTTGAGACAACCAGTCTATCCCTAAGATGACGTCAAAGTCTGCCATCTCAAGTCGAACTGGGTTGCATCTAAATTTTTTAACCATCCATATGATTCGGAAATTGTTTATCCCACTCATTAATCACAACATCTACTCCAAAAGGGCTTGAACTATCAAAATTTGATTTAAAGGTCATAATGAACACATCTAATGCCCTTTTATCTCTTAGTTTTTCAAAGACTATCGTTAATATTCTCATATTCTGAAAACTCATTAGCTTACATCTCTTTTATCACTACTATTCTACCTTGATCTCTCTTTCATATATCCTGACAATCATCTTTTGATTGGTTACTCTCTACATATCCAACATGCTTATTTATAAGCATTAGGGTATATGCTTATAATTTCATTAATTCTGCCAAACTCTCTTGGTCTTTACTTAATCATCTTGTTCAACAATGGGAATAACTCAATAGAATTATACTAAACCGAGTACTAACAATACCACCATTTTCAATTTCATCCTTGTACCCACTCTTAGATATGCTTTTAGAAATATTCTTCCTTGTCAACTTCATATCGATATGACCATTTTTAATTCTTCTCAAGTGCTATCTACTGTTTACTAGCTGCTCTTGATAGTTCTCACTTCTTGCTCATGCACTCTTTTACAAACCATGACTCTTACCCATCCATTCATTAATCTCAAAATATATTCTCCATTACTTCATTTGAGGTCTCTTGGCTATAACATATAATCTGAATTCAATCGTCTTTCTTCTAATAATTTCCTTATCACTAAACATCTTTATCAACAAAGGTCATGGAATGTATGAATTAGAATGTTTATCCAAAAGCAATTCATTTCCTTCTTTCAATTCAGTATGATGACGAACACTTGTTTTACCTAGTGAACTTAGGTTTAAAGGATCAGGAGTAAATCTATGGTAGTCCAATCGGCATCCAAAGGTCGTTAGGTTGCACAGTGGTCATAATATATGAAAATAGAGGTTCTATAACTCTTAACCTCATGGTTTATAGGTTGTATTGACTATATAATGCCATTGGTCAAGGCAATATGGGAGTAAATCTGGAGAAAGTTTTGGTACATCAATAAATTAGGTATAAATAAAAAAGATGTATGCTCAACATGATTAAACCTTTAACTGTTCATTCAGTCCATATCTTTATTCATGTTGTCGATCATGAGAGTGGCTTAGATCGTATAATCAGGACCAATTCTAAGGAAACAATATCTATAACTCCAATTGACAGGTTAAATTGAGGAAGTATCCTGTCAAGGCACAAAAATTTAAAATCAAGTATGTGCATCCACTAAAATCATAAAAGTAAGTTAATGATGCATCGCAACTGTGATGACAAAGATGGAAATCTTGGAAGTTGCCACCTAGATTAAGGTCTAGGACCTTGGAAAATGTAAAATCTCACCCTAAGGTAAAACTTTGATTGACTCATGACCCTTAGATTGGATTTCTGGTCCATCAGAGATTGAGTAAGCGTCAGATTACGGTTATGGGAAGGGGTTAGGCACCCAAACCGCCCGATCAAAATCGATCTCCTATACCTTTCCTATGCTAGACTCTATCTGTTAAACCGAACCAAACCAAGTGGTTTGATATCATTGAACTGTATCTGTATCCATCGGATTACCTACATATTACGGAATTATTTTGAAAATCAGGTTCACCATCGTAGTTCAGGTGTGATTAAAGTTTATGATTGTAATTTATGCTTCTGCATAATTAAGTTCATTGTTCAAGTTGAAATTTATGCTTGAAAGGTTGAGAAACCCTATGGGTTAGGATCTGGATAGTCCATGCGAACTGATAGATAGTCCTAGTGGATCTATGGATAACCCTATTTGGGTCAAAATATGGATAATCCAATTTAGGTCAAAATGTGGATAACCCTTTCTGGGTTGGAATGTGTATAACCCTATTTGGGTCAAAATATGGATGGATATCTTAGTAGATCTATGGATAGTCCGAGTGGACAAAAGTTTGGATCTGAATTTGAGATTCTCCCAAATAGCCTACGTATCCTAGGGTTTTCCCTAGGAATTAGAATCCACATAGTTCGGGCTCTGGGTTAAAATGAATGGGTATCCTAGTGGATATACGGATAGTCCGAGTGGACTAAGGCGTGGATCCGAATTTGGATTTCTCTCAAATAGCCTACGTATCCTAGGGTTTAACCTAGGAATCAGAATCCCCGTAGTTCGGGCTCTGGGTTGAAATGGATGGGTATCCTAGTGGATCTATGGATAGTCTGAGTGGACTAAGGTGTAGATCCGAATTTGGGTTTCTCCCAAATAGCCTACGTATCCTAGGGTTTGACCTAGGAATCAGAATCCATGTAGTGGGCTGATGGAAATAACCTGTTCTGGGTTAATGATTGAGAACCTAATTTAGGTTTAGGGGTTAGAACCTATTCTAGGTTCAGGGTTTAGAATCTATTCCAGGTTTAGGGGTGAGAACCTATTCTAGGTTTATGGTTTATCAAGGGGCAAAATCATCCTGAATTACCCTTTTTAACCTAAGCTCTAATTTTGAAAAGTTTGGCAAAGTATTTTCATTCTTTATTAAGGTTTTTATTGTTCCCACTATGCCCTTCCCAAGAATGTGGGGGTGCCTAAATGCACGTCTCCACGCCTAATATGTTTGCTAGGTGTACAAATATGGCAGTTTAACTAGGGTGCAGCATAAATAAAATTATTTCTAAAAAAAGAATATTCTAAGCATGGCATGTATGATATTTATGGTAACTATCACAACATATAGTAAGATTATGAAAATCTCCCTAATATGGCATGTATTGCGAATAAGGTAAGAACCTAATATGGTAAGATCTAAGCATGGCAAGATCTAATATGGCAAGATCTAAGCATGGCAAGATCTAATATGGCAAGATCTAATATGCATCTATATATCAATATGGTAAGTACCAATCATAGAATGCATATATGACATGAATTTTTTCAAAAAAGGAAAGATCTTATATGCTATTTTTTAAGCATAGTAAAACTTAAAAATAGTAATTATTAAGATTTTACTAAAATATGATAAAAATTTATCTATTCTACCAAAAATAGTAGTACATGGAATGTGGCAAACATGGTATGCACAATCTAAACAAAGCATTTGAATGCTCTAAATATAGCCACTTATCTAAATATGGTAGAATTCACTTAAACAATCATTGATGTTATAATGAATGAGACATCAATGAAACCTTTTTTTTTGAAAAGTACAAAATTATCAAAAAACCATATGTTTAATGTTCTTTGAAAAAAAAGGTAATTTTTATGAAGAAATTTGGGAAGATTAATGACTCAAAACTGTCAAAATTGTGACACAAGGTTTTAAATAATGGACAAAACTATGAACTGTATTCAGATTTTGTCTCATTACTCAAGAATGACCATAAGTAGGTCTTCTAAAACTAAAATCTAGCTCAATGATTTTTCATAGAAAGATGACTTAATATAATATATTTCATATTAGGAGTTGAATCCCAACAGAAAGCAAAAACAGGTCAAAGATATGCCCTAAGACCGAACATGTGTACTGGTCAAATCTGTTCCAGATTTTTGACCAGTTGCACCATAAATTCCAAATTAAATTCTATTCATTATGAAAATTAAATACAGACATATGTCTATGTAGATAACTATCTGATCTAAAATTTCATCAAGAAAAACAAGTTAAAACAGTATATTTTCTATGTGAAAAATGATTCTTTCCAATCATGCAAATTTGTACATCATGACAGATTCAAAATCAGAGCACTATGCACTTAAAAATTAATATCAATTCAAAAAAAATTAAAAAAATATATGAAACTAGTGCCATATTTTAGAAAATGTTTCTTTATAAAAAGTTTATATTAAGTGGATTTTCTGATTATGGCCATAAGACCTTTGTCTAGAGACTTTCGGATGGAGAATTGCATTACATCTAAGAAAAATAGCAATGTCAAAGATAAATTTTTTGATATATATTACCAACTCTAAATGGAATGAAATTTTTAGGGTAGTCTTCTAACATACCAGAGAGAGTCCCATAAATATTTGGGCTTTAAAATCTTAGAAAAAATACATGTGATGTACGTCCTAACTTTGAATCCTAAATCTAGAATTTTCAGATTAGAAAACCACTTTATGAAATTTTCCAAAAACATCAAACATCATTGTATATCATTCAAAAATTCATCATTGAATAACTTAGACAAATTATCATTCATGAAAAATATTAGACATAGGCATCCTAACATTAACAAGCACGTAATAGAGCATTCATGATTGAGATTTCATGAAAATTAGCCTTTTTCAAGCAAAATTGGTATTCGAGCATTCTAACGACCTCTAAATTTGTTAAGAGTACTAACCTTCTGCTCAAATCGAGCAAAACCATCGATGAAGGGTGATTGGAGGTTGTATCAACCCCCTTTGAATGCGAATCCTCCTTCTCCTCTCTCTCTCTCTTTTCTTTCTCCCTTTTCTTCTTCTCTTTTCTTTCTTTTCTCTTTTCTTTCTTTTCTCTTTTCTTCTCTCTTTCTTTCTCTCTCTCTCACATTTTATCTCTCTCACTCACGTTCTCCTCTCCCTCACTCACATTCTCCTCTCTCTATGGTCTCAAAAAAGAGACCCTCCTCTCTCTTCTCTTGCCTATTTATACTTTTTTTCTCCTATTCTAGAAGATCCTTCATTCCTTTCTTCTTTTTCTAAAAAAATCTTTTTTTCTTTCATTTTTCTTCTTTCCTTTCTTCTTTTCCTTCCCTTTTCTCTTCTCCCTCTCTATTCCACACGTTTTCTCTCTCTGCCTCTTCTAGAAAACCCTCTCTTCCTCTTTCCTTCTTTTCTCTTCCTTCCTTTTCCTCTTTTTTTTCTTCTAGAAAATCCTTTCTTTCCATTTTTTCTTTTTTCCTTTCTTTTCTTCCTTTCCACATTTTTTCTTCTTCCTTTCTTTCCCTTTTCTCCTTCTTCTTCTAGAAAGTCCCTTCTCTCTTTCCTTTCTCTCTTTCCTTTTTCTAGAAAATTCCTTCTCTCTTTCCTTTCTTTCTTCTTTCCTTTTCTTCTTCCTTCTTTTCCTTCCTTTTTTTCTTTCTCCCTCTCTTTTCACATTTTCTTTCTTAGAACATATTTCCTTTTTTTTTCTTTTTCTTCTTTTTTCCTTTTTTTTTTCTTTCCTTCCTCTTTCCTTCCTTTTTTTTTCTTTCTCCCTTTCTCTTTCACGTATTTTTTCTAAAAAAATGTGAAGGGGAATCTTTTCTTTTTTTTTTCTTTTCTTTTTCTTTTAATTCTCTTTCTTTCCTTTTTTCTTTTTCCCATTCTCTTTCCTATGACCTCTCTTTCCTCTCTCTTTCCATGACCTCTTTCTTCTCTTCCTAATATATATATATATATATATATATATATATATATATATAAATGTATTATTACATATAATATATATCCAAAAGATATATATATGTATTATATACAATAATATATTATATATTATACATATATAATAGGAATGCATGGATATGGACTGACATAACTTGGTCTGGATTGGTCTGAGCTGGGCCGGGCTATGTTAGACTAAGCTGGATTAAGCTGGTTTGGACTAGGGTTGACATTTCATAGTCTATTTCTATTACCCTTCCATATGGAATTTTTCGATAGCATCTATTCTAAATTTTCTACATTCACTTTGTAGAACATTAAAAAAATGAGGAATATTGGAACTTGAATCATCTCATTTGGAAATGAAAGGACCAACTTATGAATTTCTGAAGTTTAAGCTGGCCAATTATTGATAATTTGGCTGACCATTCTACATGGGATTCTTCGGAGACTTCTACCCAAGAATTTTTTTACGTCCACTTTGTAGAATACTAAAAATGGAACATAATGATGCTGAAATTACTTGATTTGGATATGGGGTGACCAAAATATGATTTTTCAAAGATTAAATGACCATTTCCATGTGTAATTTTGCATGGGACCCTTCGGTGACTTCTACCCGAGATTTTTTTCCTCCACTTTGTAGAACATTACAAATGAAGAATAATGGCCTTGGAATCATCTGAATCCGATGTAGAACGACAAAGATATGAAGCTTTGAAGTTCTAATGATAATTTTGCATGAAAGCTTGCATGGGGCCCACTGGTGACTTTTACCCCTAATTTTTCACGTCCACTTCGAAGAGGACTGAAAATAAGGAATATTGGCCTTTGAATCATCTGATTCCGATATCAGATGACCCAGATATGTTGTCTTGAAGTTTGAATTATAATGCATGCATCATACGATAATTACGTAAATGCCCTTGCACTTTCAAACTGCGATATCTTCTTTGTTTGATGTCAGAATTTGATGATTCCGGTCTCATTTTGAAGATAATTTCATGTCTTGTACATCCAAGTAGGTAATATCCAATGACCCTACTGTGGGGTTCATTAGAGAATCACCAACCTTTGGGTTAAAGGCTGGAAACCTGCCATATTGGTTTACTTATGCTGAGGGTGGCAAAAATGGGGTGCTTATAGTTGCCCCTCTTTAGCCGAGATTGTTACCAATTAAAGGTTGAAGATAAAAGAACCACATTTTTGGGATATGAGTGAGATTGCTTATTGGGCTGCACTTAGGATAATTTGTCCTAAACTGCCTACGTATTCTAAGGGTGTCCTAGAAATCAAGCCCAGAACGTAGTTCGACTGGCAAGAAGGTTTGCTCTTCTTGGAAAATTGATGATTGTTCATCTTATATGAAGCTAGGCTGTGAATACATGGCTCATTTGTAGGCTAGGAACCTCTTCTTACTGAGGTGGAACTCATGATGCAAGGTATGTGCGGGCTTGAACCCGGCTTGATCCATTTGTAGGCTGATAAACCTCTTCTTGTATGAAGCTAGGCTGTGAATACAAGGTTCATTTGTAGGCTGGGAACCTCTTCTTGCTGAGGTGGAAGTCATGATGCAAGGTATGTGCGGGCTTGAACCGGGCTTGATCCATTTGTAGGCTGATAAACCTCTTCTTGTACAAAGCTAGGTTGTGAATACAAGACTCATTTGTAGTCTAGGAACCTCTTCTTGCTGAGGTAAAAATCATGATGCAAGGTACTCCCAGACTTGAACCCGGCTTGATCCATTTGTAGGCTGATAAACCTCTTCTTGAATGGAGCTAGGCTGTGAATACAAGGCTGATTTGTAGGCTTGGGACCTCTTTTTGTATGGAGCTAGACTATGAATACAAGGCTGATTGCATGAGCTTGAGCTCGGCTTTGATTTGTCTGGATGGAGGACTTGATGTCTTTTCTTTGATTGAGATTTTGGTTTGAGTACCTGCATTTGTCAGAACATTGAAAATTTCATAGAACATATGAATGATTATGTTGAATCAAACGTTTCTTTGTTGAATCTAATAGACATAGTTCATGAAACACACTGGAATTCAAAAAAACCTAAAATGCTATTGGTTTCTTGATTGGTGCAACTCTAGGGAGTGTTTGAACATTTCGATTGTTCCATTCACGAGCAATGGTATCAACCAGATCTAATGTCAATTTTCTGGGAAGTTCACAATCAGTCACTTCTCTGTTGGTGCTTGTTGGGGTATTGAATTGCTGAGGTAACCTTGTTGGGGAATATGATGAGGTATGAGTCAACCCCATGAACCGAACATGCAAACTATTCTCTGTATTTGTGACAATCCGCTCCTGCTTCCACCAAGTGCATTTCCATCTGATGTCTGCTGTGGTTATTTCTTTGAGGCGGCTAAACCAGTCTGTGTCCGTATGATAAGCCATAGGATCTGCTCTTTTTGCTAATTGAAAAGGGTTGAGGGTCGTTGCTTCAGATTCCTCAACTAATCCTAACCTCTCTCTTAACTAAATTTGAAGAAGATATGGTGATCCACTGAAATTGTCCAACTCAAACTGATCTTGATGAGTTGCCATAAAGTCAAGGCTCTTTAATGTCTCGACCAACACTGTAGGGATGATGTCAAAACCTAGTCTCGCATGCTTGATGAGATCTATTATGACTGGAGATTCTGTATGTCACACCCCAATTTTGCACTATTCAGAATGGTGTGATGAACCGCTAAATAACCAACGGTTCAACCAGGATCTCAAATAGGCTATCCCCGCGTTATCCAAACTTACACGCATCCACAATCATAATCAGAGTAAATACACAATAGCGGAAATCTTATAAATAAATGAACTGAGAACTAAGATGATATCAATAATTTAATAGCAAATTATTCTGTTTTCAACTGAGACATAATTATTTAAATATCAAATACATGTCTTTATAAATCCAATGAAAGAAACCTGATAAAATATCTAATCAAATACACACGAGTTGCACTCGCAAGAGGAGTCGTGTGTATCATCTTCAGCTCCAGCATCCATTGCTGCTATATTCCCGTACGCAGACGCGTTCATATAATCTTCAATTGTGTAACCTACATCATCAACTAAAAATATTCGACGTCGAGGGGTGAGCACACAACACGGCTCAGTGTGTAGCCAAAACAATGCAACATTACATATGCATGCAAAAAGTCAATTTATATCATTGGTCTGGTATATAAGTTTGCAGTATGCTATAGAAAGGTTGAGGTAGCCAAAGGTCGCGTTTATTGACTCCGCCTCTATACACGAGTGTGTGACGTTACCTGAAGATCACGTTTATCTTCAACTCACATGCACCCAATCATGAACAATATATAACAAAGGTTACGTTTATTGCTATATAGTGCCATACCAACACGTAAGCCCCTGTTGGCGAGGGCTACAAACTGGGATCGCAACTAACCAATCCTAATGCCAAACAGTGTATCCAAGGCCTCACCCCAGCATCCCTCAGAATGTCCATAGAGATAGAGCTAAGGCCCCTCGGTAGAGTCAGAGACTACAAGGACCGAGACCACCTCCCCTGATACTCTACGACATAATAGTTCTGCTAAAGTAATGGCGATACGACGATGCCAATGCACAAGACTTGAGTTAGAGATAGAGCTAAAGTGCTGAGACCCGCCAAAGGTTAACGTTATTGACGTTCTCATCATACCTCCCCTGATACTCGCTCGCATCAAGCACATCAACCACACACATACAAGCACATGCCTATTCCTATCATCATCATCATCATCATGTTATAAACGATAAAGTAAATATGCATGAACAAGTAATAGAAATATTGGATGGCATGCTGTATGCACATTACAAACATATTCGCATAGAATCAAGCATGGCATAGGACTCAAGAAATAGAAAACAGTTTATTATTAACCAATTTAGTTTGGGGTTAAGGTTCCTCACCTAAGCTTGCTAAAAGATACTTTTCCAAGCTTCAAAATCACCTTTATACTGTTATTATATTGCTAGAAGACCTAACAAAGTCGATAGAATTTAATTAGAATTAATTCAGAATTTAAAAACCATTCTGTCAACTGAGGGTCGATGCTAGGATCGATGCTAGGGTCGATGGGTCTATCGACCCTCCCCTTTTTCTGGACTTCCCGAATGCTGAGGGTCGATGGTCAGAAACACCTAGGGTCGGATGGTCATCGACCCTCGGTGCGACCCTTGGTGCACTCTGGTCCAATTCCCACTTTTAAATCCATTCTTCGTGTTTGGGGTCCTATGGCTTGCTTCCTACATTCATTCAACATTCATTCCATGGTCTAGAACCATGTATAATCCATCTAAATAGTTTTCATGCATCCTCCTATGGTTTTCCATGAAAACCTAACCATGAATGGATGGTTTGGGTTTCTCCGAGATCACTCTCTTATTAATTACTACCCTAAGGTCTGTAGAAACTCATAGAATTAGTATCCATACCTGAGAAGGTTAATCTTTCTCTGAAACTCTTCTCTTTTGGCTTAATTTCTCTTCCTTCCCTTTCTTCTTCCTCTTTCCTTCTCCTCTCTTTCTCTCAATTCGATTAGGGTTGTGAAAGGAGTGAAAGTGGCTTAGGGACGTCCTTTAAATAGACTAGGAACATCCTAAATAAGTCCCATTAAGATTTGGAAAGAATCTCAATCGAAAAATATAGAAATTTCCTAATTTCTATATTCGACAGAAATCGAGGGTCGATCGGAGGGTCGATGATCCCGTCGACCCTAGGGTCTTAAGCTGTCTGACCCTCCCTTCAAAACTGAGGGTTTGACCTTCTGTTTTGGGAGGTCCGTCCCTGCTTAGCTGGGTGTGCGACCCTCCCTTAAAATAAAGTGTTTTTGGGTCGATTTGATACCTGGGATCTCGATCTCCTTCATGCCCTTGGTCCATTTGACTCGACCATGATGGGTAAACCTGGTTCAAGGTGGTAAGACCGGGTTAGATTGACACGGGTCTTACAACTCCCCCCAACTTATAAAAATTTTGTCCTCAAAATTATACGTACCTTCTGAATCAAATAAGTGTGGGTACTGCTTTCGCATAGCATTCTCTTCCTCCCATGTAATCTCTTCCATGTCTCTACTTTTCCAAGTGACCTTAACATAGTAGATATCTCTATTGCGTAGACGTTGAACCTTTCAACTGGTGATTTCCATTGGTGTTACTTCAAATGTAAAATCATCAGTCAATTCCGGCAAATCTACTGTCAAGACATGCGTTGGGTCTTTGACATACTTCTTCAATAGGGAAATGTGAAATACGTCATGCACACTTGACATAGATGGTGGTAGTGCTAACTGATAAGCCACTTTTCCACGCTTAGCTAGAATTTCATATGGTCCGACATATCTTGGACTTAGTTTTCCTTTCTGCCCGAACCTCTTCAATCCTCGCATATGCGATACCTTCAGAAATACTTTATCACCTACGACAAACTCTAGATCCCTTCTTCGAGTATCTACATATTGCTTCTGACGGTTCTGAGCTGTTCTTACTCTTTCCTTGATGATGTCGACCCCTCGACAAGTCTCTTCAACAAATTCCGATCCAACAATACTACGTTCTCTAACTTCATTCCAAAACAAGGGAGTTCGACACTTCCTGCCATACAGTGCTTCATAAGGTGACATCTGTATAGTAGCCTGATAGCTGTTATTGTAAGCGAACTCGATCAATGGTAACTTTTCGTCCCATGATCCTTTGAAATCAATCACACATGCTCGTAGCATATCTTCTAGAATCTGGATTGTACGTTCTGACTGTCCATCTGTCTGTGGGTGGAATGCAGTACTAAACTTCAATGTCGTACCCATAGCCTTTTGCAGTCCTTCCCAAAATTTGGAAGTAAATCGTGGATCTCTATCGGACACAATGCTTTCTGGAACACCATGTAACCAAACAATATTATCCACATACAACTTTGCTAACCTTGCTAGTGTATATTGGGGTCGTATCGGTATGAAGCTGTTTTAGTCAGACGGTCCACAATCACCCAAACTGCGTCAACTACTCGAGGAGTCAATGGTAGTCCTGTGACGAAGTCCATAGTGATGCAGTCCCATTTCCATGCTGGTTCTGGTAATGGCTGTAACAGTCCTACGGGTCTTTGTCGTTCAGCTTTTACTTTCTGACAATTTAGGCATTGAGACACGAACTTAGCTACATCTGCTTTCATTCCCCTCCACCAATATAATTTCTTCAGATCATGATACATTTTTGTACCAGGATGTATCGAATAGATGGTGGTATGGGCTTCTTTCATCAGTCGGTGTCTAATGTCCATACTTTCTGTTTCAGGTACACATATTCTCCCTTTATATTTCAGTACCTTCTCGTCATCCAAGGTGAACTCAGGGTTGGTCCTACCTTTCTCAATATCTTCTTGTACTGTTCTCAGATAAGGATCTGATTTGATAACTGTCTTTACTTCGTCCACTATATCTGGTATAATCTTCAATGCCGTGAACATATTCAAGAACCGATGAATAAACCCTTGGTTGGCTGATTCATCTGTTGTGACTATCACATACTGCTCGTTGCCGTGATTGAACACCATTCCGTTGGTACACATTGCTACAGTCGTGCTAACTTCTCCTTGAGATTTTATCATTGCTTTTCTGCTCAATGCATCCGCTACCACGTTCGCTTTTCCCGGATGATACTGGATATCACAATCATAGTCTTTCAATAGTTTCAGCCATCTCCTTTGTCTCATATTCAACTCCTTCTGATTAAATAGATAAGTAAGACTTTTATGGTCCGACTTAATCTGAAATTTCTCCCCGTATAGGTAATGTCTCCATATCTTGATCGCATGTACTACTGTCGCTAGCTCCAGATCATGAGTGGGATAATTTTTCTCCTGTACCTTTAACTGTCTTGGAGCATAAGCAATCACTTGCTCTCCTTGCATGAGCACACATCCTAATCCCAATCCCGATGCATCAGTGTATAAGGTAAATGTCTGTCTTGGAACGGGAATGGTCAAAATCGGGGCGGATATCAATCTGGCCTTCAATGTCTGGAAGCTCTTCTCACATTTGTCGGTCCACACAGACTTCTCGCCTTTCTTAGTCAAGCTGGTGGGAGGTACGGCAATCCGAGAATAGTCTTCTACAAATCTCCGATAATAACCAGCTAGACCCAGAAAACTTCTAATTTCTGAAACGCTCTTTGGTGCTTCCCACTTCACAATAGCCTCGATTTTGCTGGGGTCCACTTTGATTCCTTCAGCGGATACTACATGGCCTAGGAATGCGACTTCATTTAGCCAAAACTCACACTTAGAAAATTTGGCATATAGTTTCTCTTTCCTTAAACGCTGTAGGGCTGCGTTTAGGTTCTTGACATGGGTTTCTTTGTCCTTGGAGTACACCAATATATCATCGATAAATACTATAACCGACGTATCCAACATATCGTGGAAAACTCGGTTCATAAGTTCCATGAACGTTGCCGGTGCATTAGTTAATCCAAAAGATCGTAATCATAATTGAAAACTCATAATTGGCCTATCCTGATTCTAAAAACTACCTTTGAGATTTCGCTATCCAAATTCTTTTGGTCTTTTCTTAATCATATCACTCAACATTGGGCATAACTCATGTATCCTTGTATTAAACTGAGTACTATTAATGCCATGACTTATCCGTGTATCCATCCTTAAATTTGCCTTTAGGAATCTTCTACCTTGTCAAAATTCATATCGATATAACCCTCTTTAACTCTACTTGAGTGCTATCTATTTCCTTACTGGCTACTCTTGATAGTTCTCATTTTTGCTCATGCACTCTTTTATAGACATGACTCATATCCATCCATTTAGTAATCGCAAAATAGATCCTCCATTACTTCATCTGAGGTTCATTGGTCATAGCATTTAATCTGAATCCAATCATCTTTCTTCCAATAATTCTATTACCACTAATCATCTTTACCAACAAAGGTCAGGGAGTGTATAAATCAGAATGTTCCTCCAAAACAATTCATTTCCTTCCTTCAATTTAGCATAATGGCAATACTTGCTTTATCTAGTGAACCTAGGTTTAAAGGATCAGGAGTAGATCTGTGGTAATCCAACTGGCATCCAAAGATCATTACGTTGCACGGTGGTCCAAATACATGGAAATAAAGGCTTTACAGTTCTTAACCTCATGGTTATGGTTCTATCGTATATATAATGCCATTGGTCAAGGCACTACAAGAGTAAATCTGGAAAGGCTTTCATACATCATTAAATCCGATATAAATCTGAAGATGTACGCTCAACATGATTAAACATTTAATTCGTTTAGTTTATATCTCTGTTCATGTGGTTGATCATGAGAGTGGTTCAGATTGGCATAATTAGGACTAATACTAAAGAAACAATATCTATAACTTCACTTGACAGGTTGAATCAAGAAGGTATCCTGTCAAGACATGAGAATTAAAATTAAGTATGTGCATCCTCTATAATCATAAGAGTAAATCAATAATGCACCGCATCCTATATAAACATATCCTGTTATATGGCCACAATTAGATTTGATCCTCTACTGAAAATGTTTAAGGCTTCGGCTTCAGAAAATATTCTTCAATCCTTGGTTGGATCATTGCAACTATCCCATACATTGGTGGCTGATCAGGTTAACCACCTTGATACACTGCTTGTTGCGCACCAAACTTTTATACTGGGGTGCGCATTACTGGCACTTGTTGTATGGTCGGAACTGTATTATAGCTAACATGTGTTGGGATACAGTGATGCTACCAATTGGTACCGTACTTGGTCATGTCTTTCGGATTTAGCCCGAGACTTTTTCTACCGGGGTTTTGGGCATTACTAGCCATTTTCCTTGTACTACAGAGTAACTGTCCGAGTTGTGGACTGTACTCTGCTTTGGTTATGTATATACGTTTTGTTTCTCTCACTCATTGTATGTAACTTGTTTTTCCTTTAATAGATGCATTATTCTCTTTTTAAATTTGGTCTCAATCATCACTTGTGCTTACAATGTGTTTGTATTACAACTTTTAATTTATCCTATCTCAGTTCACAATGGTCTTGAATGTGTGTCAATTTGGCGGGCAAGGCCTGAGATGCTCTGATACCAAGTTGTCACACCCCAATTCCGCACTATTCAGAATGGTGTGATGAACCGCTAAATAACCAACGGTTCAACCAGGATCTCAAATAGGCTATCCCCGCGTTATCCAAACTTACACGCATCCACAATCATAATCATAGTAAATACACAATAGCGGAAATCTTATAAATAAATGAACTGAGAACTAAGATGATATCAATAATTTAATAGCAAATTATTCTGTTTCCAACTGAGACATAAATATTTAAATATCAAATACATGTCTTTATAAATCCAATGAAAGAAACCTATAAAAATATCTAATCAAATACACACGAGTTGCACTCACAAGAGGAGTCGTGTGTATCATCTTCAGCTCCAGCGTCCATTGCTGCTATATTCCCGTACGCAGACACGTTCATATAATCTTCAACTGTGTAACCTACATCATCAACTAAAAATATTCGACGTCGAGGGGTGAGCACACAACACGGCTCAGTGAGTAGCCAAAACAATGCAACATTACATATGCATGCAAAAAGTCAATTTATATCTTTGGTCTGGTATATAAGTTTGCAGTATGCTATAGAAAGGTTGAGGTAGCCAAAGGTCGCGTTTATTGACTCCACCTCTATATACGAGTGTGTGACATTATCCGAAGATAACGTTTATCATCAACTCACATGCACCCAATCATGAACAATATATAACAAAGGTTATGTTTATTGCTATATAGTGCCATACCAACACGTAAGCCCCTGTTGGCGAGGGCTGCAAACTGGGCTTGCAACTAACCAATCCTATTGCCAAACAGTGTATCCAAGGCCTCACCCCAGCATCCCTCAGAATGTCCATAGAGATAGAGATAAGGCCCCCCGGTAGAGTCAGAGACTACAAGGATCGAGACCACCTCCCCTGATACTCTATGACAAAATAGTTCTACTAAAGTAATGGCGATACGACGATGCCAATGCACAAGACTTGAGTTAGAGATAGAGCTAAAGTGCTGAGACCCGCCAAAGGTTAACGTTTATTGACGTTCTCATCACACCTCCCCTGATACTCGCTCGCATCAAGCACATCAACCACACACATACAAGCACATGCCTATTCCTATCATCATCATCATCATCATGTTATAAACGATAAAGTAAATATGCATGAACAAGTAATAGAAATATTGGATGGCATGCTGTATGCACATTACAAACATATTCACATAGAATCAAGCATGGCATAGGACTCAAGAAATAGAAAACAGTTTATTATTAACCAATTTAGTTTGGGGTTAAGGTTCCTCACCTTAGCTTGCTAAAAGATACTTTTCAAAGCTTTAAAATCACCTTTATACTGTTATTATATTGCTAGAAGACCTAACAAAGTCGATAGAATTTAATTAGAATTAATTCGAAATTTAAAAACCATTCTGTCAACTGAGGGTCGATGCTAGGGTCGATGGGTCTATCGACCCTCCCCTCTTTCTGGACTTCCCGAATGCTGAGGGTCGATGGTCAGAAACACCTAGGGTCGGATGGTCATCGACCCTCGGTGCGACCCTTGGTGCACTCTGGTCCAATTCCCACTTTTAAATCCATTCTTCGTGTTTGGGGTCCTATGGCTTGCTTCCTACATTCATTCAACATTCATTCCATGGTCTAGAACCATGTATAATCCATCTAAATAGTTTTCATGCATCCTCTTATGGTTTTCCATGAAAACCTAACCATGGATGGATGATTTGGGTTTCTCCGAGATCACTCTCTTATTAATTACTACCCTAAGGTCTGTAGAAACTCATAGAATTAGTATCCATACCTGAGAAGGTTAATCTTTCTCTGAAACTCTTCTCTTTTGGCTTAATTTCTCTTCCTTCCCTTTCTTCTTCCTCTTTCCTTCTCCTCTCTTTCTCTCAATTCGATTAGGGTTGTGAAAGGAGTGAAAGTGGCTTAGGGACGTCCTTTAAATAGACTAGGAACATCCTAAATAAGTCCCATTAAGATTTGGAAAGAATCCCAATCGAAAAATATTAAAAAAATTTCCTAATTTCTATATTCGGCAGAAACCGAGGGTCGATGGGAGGGTCGATGATCCCGTCGACCCTAGGGTCTTAAGCTGTCCGACCCTCCCTTCAAAACTGAGGGTCTGACTTTCTGTTTTGGGAGGTCCGACCCTGCTTAGCTGGGTGTGCGACCCTCCCTTAAAATAAAGTGTTTTTGGGTCGATTTGATACCTGGGATCTCGATCTCCTTCATGCCCTTGGTCCATTTGACTCGACCATGATGGGTAAACCTGGTTCAAGGTGGTAAGACCGGGTTAGATTGACACGGGTCTTACACTGTATCTGTGCAACTTCGTAGCAATAGTCTGGCTATGCTACAATATAGGTAAACATGTCTTCTCTGAGGCTGTGCTTCTTTCCTTGTTGGACTTGTATGAGCATATGACTTGATCATGCGCTTTATCTGTAGCCATTGATCTTGTACAAAATGACACATTTCTTTCTTATCCCAGCTGAAAAAGTCTTGTATCTCATGCCTATAATCTTTTCCTGGATATGGCTTGAAGATCTTCCGTTTAGGTGTGGGCAAGAGGCAAGCTCTAAATTCTTTTACAGTTGGGCATAACTCAACTTCTCCCATCCTGAAGACATGAACTGTTGGATCCCAGCATTGAGCGGCTACTTTCAAAAGGTCTGAGCATAATTTTATGGTTGTTAATTGAGGAAGTGCCTCTAGTTGATGCTTCCGCAAGAAAGAGCTATCTTCTATGAACTCAATATGCCAGCTCAAATTTTTCAGTGCCCTGTCCATCTCTGTAGTTCTGTCCGATGGATCAATGGATTGTTAGCCTCCCGGGTGTTACCTGTAGGAATTCTGACATACAAATAGAGGTTAAAAATGAATCATTGGAATTATCTTAAATTGTTGTTGTTTAGATATATTGAAATTTCCTTAGAAGATTACACATGAAATGTATACATATGACTGACTCTGTCTGAGTTTTAAGTACTTAAATCTATAGTCATGATGAGCGAAAGTGAAGGTCCAAATGTGACTGACAAGAAACTGTCCAGGTGGGTCTGCCGCCTGGAGGAGTTTGTGGTTGTTTATGTAGAATGGGCATACCTTACTGAGAAGATCCCATTTTATTGGCTTGAGAATGGATGGGCTTGTTGGAATCTTGGGATGCCATCAGATGTAATGAACGACAGATAAGAGTTCCAGCCAGATTTTTTTTATTTATAATTTCTCAGATTGATATACTCATGAGAGTTTATATCAAATGATATGAAAGATGGGATTTGATATGTAACTCTTGGGAAATCCGTTGGATAGATGGACGGATGAAAGAGTTTAGCCAACAAACAGGAAATTTTTTCTTTGATTATGATGATAAGATGAACCATTCCTGGGTGAAAGGCGTTGTGCCCCATTGGAGAATCTAGTCAACCATGTCGGTAAGTTCCTCAAATGATTGATGCCCATTGTTGATGTCAGCAGGTGAGAGACAAGCCTTCTACACCCTCTTTTTTTTTGGAAGAGTGTAGAGGCTATACATAATATCTCTTCACTTGATCCAAGTTGGTCAAGTATTGTAACTCGATGCCTTCCATGTTGACCAGTCGAACAACTTTCCCAGGTAAGATTTCTTTTACTATGAACGGTCCGCTCCAATTAGGACGAAACTTGCCCCTGGGGTCATGGACAGGTGCTCTTTGTTCCTTCAATACTAGGTCCCCTACTGTCAGGTGACGAACACGCTCCTTTTTGTTAAAGGTTGCTGCCATTCTTTGTTGGTATTTTTTCACATTATCCACTGCCTTCATTCTTCTTTCATCAACGAAGTTCAGCTCATCATATCTGGATTGCAACTATTCAGCTTCTAGAATCTTGCATTCCATCAAGACTCTCAGTGATGGCACCTCTATTTCTACTGGGAGGACTGCTTCCATACCATATACTAGTAAATACGGTGTTGCCCCAGTAGATGTTCTTATGGATGTTCTGTATGCCCAGAGTACATAAGGTAGTTTGTCTTCCCAATCAACATTAGATTCTGCCATCTTCTGAAGGATAACCTTGACATTTTTATTGGCCGCCTCTACTGTCCCATTTGTCTGTGGACAGTAAGGAGAGGACCGGTGCCTTTTGATATGGAACTTGTCATATAATTCTTGGACTCTCCCTCTGAAGTGTTGTCCTTGATCTGAGATTATAGAATGAGGCATTCCATGCCGGCATATGATGTATTCTTGTAGAAATTTAGCCACTTTGTTTGCTGTGAGCTTGGCATATGACTGTGCCTCTACCCATTTTGTGAAGTAATCGATGGGGACCAAGATAAATTCATGCCCATTCGAAGCTTTAGGGTGAACCTTTCCGATCACATCTATGCCCCAAGTTGAGAAAGGCCATGGAGAGCTAAGAGTATGCAACTCTGTTGGAGGCACATGTATCAAATTAGCATGCATTTGGCACTTGTGACATTTCCTTACGAACTCTGCACAGTCTGCTTCCATTGTGTTCTAGTAATATCCCATTCTGAGAATCTTCTTCGTAAGAATTCTAGCATTCATGTGAGGTCCGCATATTCCTTGATGGACTTGCTCGATGACGTTTTGCGCCTGTTCCTCATCGACACAGACTAACTGCACTCCTTCATGGGATCTTTTGTACAAGATATCTTCACATAGTATGAACTGGGAGACATATCGCCTAAGAGACTTTCTCTCACCTGTTGCAGCTTCCACTAGATACTTTCCTTCCTTGATGAAATCTATGATAGGAGCAAACCATGGCCGGCCATCGACTGTCACTTCATTTACTTCCTCCAAGTGGACTGGTCGTACTCTTTTCTCTATGATTAGGGGTTTGATACGTCCCAAAGGATCATTTCCAATCATTGAAGCCAAGGTGATCAATGCATCGGCATACTTATTGGTATCTCTTGGGGAGTAGTCAAATTCAATTTGCCTGAACTTCTGAGCCAAGGTTATTGCACATTGTTGATAAGGTTCCAGCTTCTTGTCTTTAGTTTTCCAATCCCCTCTGACTTGGTAGATAACAATTGATGAGTCACCATAGACCTTTAATCCACTGGCCCCTATGGCCAAAGCTGCTTTCAGTCCCATGATACATGCTTCGTATTCTGCAATGTTGTTTGTGCAGTCAAAGTCTAATCTGAATGAAAATGGCACAAATGCCCCTTCTGGATCTATGAACAAGACGCCGGCTCTGTATCCCATATGATTTGCGACTCCATCGAAGAACATTATTCATGTGTCATTCTTCTACTCTTCTTGAGTTGTGTAGACTTCTTCATCTGGGAATACATCATCCAAATGTCTGAGGTTATCTTCAATCGGTAGAGCTGATAGATGTTCTGCGATTACGCTCCCTTTGATAGACTTTTAAGTAGTGTATGTGATGTCAAATTCGGACAACAACAATAGCGACCTAGCCAACCTTCCTTTTAAAGCCGGTTTCTCAAATAGATACTTCAGGGGGTCCATTCTAGAAATAAGTATGACCCTGTAGGATAACATATAATGTCTCAATTTCTTTGTTATCCAGACTAGGACTATGCATGTTTTCTCCAGCTGTGTATAATTGGCTTTGTATCTTGTGAATTTCTTACTCAAGTAGTACACTGCCTTTTCTATCATTCCATCTGTATCATGCTGGACTATCATTGATCCCATAGAACCCTCTACTATTGACAAGTAGAGGAGTAGTGGTCTTCCCGGTACTGGTGGGGCTAAGACTGGTGGGTTCAACAGATATGTCTTGATTTTGTCAAAAGCCATCTGACATTGAGGGTTCCAATCCTTTGGCTGGCCTTTCCGGAGTAGCTTGAAAATTGGTTCGCATGTTGCGGTGAGATGTGCAATAAACCGGTTGATGTACTGAAGTCTTCCCAAGAAACCTCTTACTTCCTTTTCTGTTTGAGGAGATGGCATTTCAGAGATGGCTTTTATCTTGGCCGGATCATTTTCGATTCCTCTTTGGCTGACCATAAAACCTAGCATTTTGCCGGCTATTACCCCGAATGCACATTTTTGGGGGTTAAGCCTTAGTTTGTATTGCTTGATCCTCTCAAAGAACTTCCTTAATGCTGGGATGTGACCTTCCCTAGTGAATGATTTTACGATCATATCATCTATGTACACCTCTACCTCTTTATGGATTAGGTCGTGCAAGATTGTAGTAGCCATTCTTGATAAGTTGCCCCAACATTCTTCAGCCCAAATGGCATCATAGTGTAATAGTAGGTGCCCCAGTCTGTTATGAAGGTAGTTTTCTCCTTGTCTTTAGGTACCATCTTTATCTGATTGTACCCTGAGAATCCATCCATGAAGGACAAAAGAGCATGATTTGTAGTGTTATCTACTAGGATGTCTATCTTTGGTAATGGAAAGTCATCTTTGGGGCTGGCCTTATTCAGGTTTCTGTAATCAATGCACACCTTCAGTATTCCATCCTTTTTAGGTACGATGACCACATTTTCTAACCACTCTGCGTACTTCGTGACCTCTAGGAATCCTACGTCGAACTACTTCATGATTTCTTCTTTAACCTTAAGGGTCCATTCAGGCCTTAACCGCCTCAGCTTCTGCTTACATGGCCTTGCATCTGAGACCAAAGGTATCTTATGCTGTACAACTTCAGGGTCTATGCCGGGCATATCTTCATAGGACCAGGCAAACACTTCTTGGAACTTTATCAGTAATTCCATCGTTTGTTTGGTTTCTTCTTCCGTCAAGGTAGCACCGATCTTTATTTTTCGAGGTTTCTCTGCTGAACCGAGATTAATTATTTTGAAGTCTTCGTAGACAGGCTGAGCCTTCTTCTCCTCCGAGGCTTGGATGGATTGTAATATTTCAGGAAATGGTTCATCATTCTCATCATTTTCAAAGTTAGAGTTAGAAGGAGAAGGAAAGAAAGAAGTAGACGTAGAGTAATTCAAAATATCATCTTTATTCATATTCAAAAGCAGAGGTACAGTGGAAATGGTTCCAAGTGGAACGAACTCAAAATTTGAAAAGGACTTAATCTTATCTAAAGACCAAAGGACCCTAGGCTCAGACATAGTCATTATATGTGGATTACATGGCAACCCCCTTGGGTAAACAAAATTATCATGACAACTCCAATTGGGGATTATTCCGTTGATGGCTAGGGTGAATTGTTGTACATCAAGACTCCTATCTTGGTCTTCACTGGTGAGCGTCATCACTTGATCATTGTCGAACAGTTTGCTGATGTTGATCACTTCTGTCTCGGATTTCTACTCCTTGCTCTGCTCTTAGATCTTGACTTGCTCGAGCTCTTCCCAATCAAGGGTACAATCATAGAGTATTTCAAACTCGGGTACTTGGTTTTGAAAGTGGGTACTGAACCAAAGTTCTAAAAATCCACAATAGATGTTGTTCTCTCCTTCTTTGACAAAATACCCATTGAGGGTCTTTGAAAACTGGATATCCAGCACATTGTACAACCCCTCAGATATTGCTTGATAGATTGCTTCATCTGTCCTTTGAGGTCGCCAGTCCCCACTAGCTCTGTCTCATGCTCTTATTCTGCTATTACCATACTGACTACTATACTTGTATTTCATCCTCTCGAACTTCCAAAATCCTTATCCAGCTCTCCTCTGCTTTTGCTTGATTACTTTTAGATCCCCTTCGGTGGGGGTATACCCCAGTCCAAATCTATACTCATTGACCAATAGAGATAAGAAAGTGACATCACCATGTTGGTGGGAACCAAGGCCCATACCTGGAAAGTAGAGCATGTTAAGTAATTGACGAAATGAAAAAGGCAGATGCATACCTATAGGATCTGGCTCAGTTGTGGCTAAGATGTTGTCAACCTGGAACCCTTTGAGAGAGAAATCCTACCTTGTATTCCCTTGTGACTCTTCATTATTCTGTCCAGTGGCCAATGTATCCACAGTTGCAGAGTCTACGTGTATTTTTACAGTTGTACCCTTGTGGATGAATTTAATCTTCTGGTACAAAGCAGATGCCACCGCATTGGCCTGATCGATCCAAGGCCTACCCAGAAGCATGCTGAATGAGGCAGAAAAAATATCAATGACTTGGAACTCTATTTCAAACTCAGCCAGTCCTACATGAATTGGTACTGTGAAGACTCCCAATATAGCCCTTCTGGTCTTGTCGTACGCCTTGATGGTCATATCTAAAGGTTTAAACTCTGACTCGCTGAAGCCTAGATGCTTGAAGGTACGAAAAGGGAATACATTTAAGGCTGACCCATTATCAACCAAAACATGAAAAATGCTCTTGCCCCGGCATCCGATGGTAACATGCAAAGCCTGTATATGATCTTTACTTCCTTGAGGAAGATCTGCATCTCCAAAGATAATTGCATTAACGACATATCTGCCCCCTACTAGCATGGCTAGTTCTTCTCCCTCCATTGAAACTGGGACCTGAATGCTTGCTAGGGATTTCAGTACTGCATCCCTGTGGACCTTGGAAGCCATCAGAAGCTCCCAAATGGACACATTGGCTTGGGTCTTTTGTAATTGTTTCAATATTGAGTTTGGAGGTTCTGGTTGGTTGGCATGTCCTTTACCTTTCTCTCTTGCGGCTTGGGCCGGATCATTTACCATTAGGTGAGATGGTTTGTAGTTCTTCCCTGTTCTAGTTTCTGCTACTTCTTGCTCATCCTCTGGGAATATGAACTCCATCTCAAGGAAACGATTGTCAACTTGATTTACTTCTATCTCCTCATCTGAGAGGTAGATGATGAATGGTTCTTCTTCTTCTTCTTCTTGTGCTTGTGCTATAAGGTGTGATGAATCTTTCAGGAAATAGAAATCATATTCTTCTTCTTCTTATTGATGGTTACCCAACATATTTACTTCGTCACCAGATGTGACAACTATATTGCTTACTCTTTCTATGAAGGGCATAAGGTCCGAGGGCTCATCTCCCCATTCTATGAAATTGATGCTGTGGTGAGGGAGGGGATTATTCACCACTGACACTTGTCGTGGCTGGACCTTAAATTTATCGGAATCCAATAGATCCTGTATGGAATGCCTTAATGTGTAGCAGTTGTCTGTGTCATGCCCATGCTGATTGTGGTACTTACAGAAAAGGTCCATACACAAATTCGATGGAAGAGGATTTGGAGGTGGACGAGGGTCGAGCACTGTCAACTTCTTGACTTGTATCAACTTGTCCAGAGCCTTGGATCGGGTCATCCCCAAATCGATAAACTACCTCCTTGGTCTTGTTTGTTGTGGTGGGGTGTAACTTGAACTTCCCAAGATCAATGGTTCAGAATTGGTATTAGTTATTTGCTTTACAGATTGATTTCTTGGTTTTCTTGATGGGTACACCCTTCTATTGGACGCCCCTTCTAACCTTTCTGACTTTCCCGGTAATATATCTCCCCGGGTTATGGCGTCCTCTACTTGTTGTCCCGCAACCACGAGCCCTTCGAATGATATGATGGCCTGGCCAAAAATGTATGTTTTATATGACCCACTTAAACCTCTCATCATTATCTGCACTTGATCTCTTTTAGAGGGTCGATCCCAAAGCTTTGCTCAACACTTCTGAACAGGGTTAAATAGGCCGTGAATGTCTCTCCTTGTACTTGGACCATGGTTTCCAATTGCCTATGGTGGGTCTCTATCTTTGTGTTGTAGGAATAGAAACTAATAAATGCTTCGGTGATATCTGACCACGAATGTATCTGTGATGGGTTCAGGTTCATCAACCATCGATAAGCCCTGCCCGTGAGTGAGAATTGGAATGCTTGTCCTAACTGCTCATCAGTAAATCCTTCGCCTTGCTTCAATAGGCCCGAGAATGATCTTAAATGGGCCTTGGGATCTCCTGTCCCATCAAATTTCTTGGTGGTCCATTTAAACTTGGGAGGCAGCTTAGTTTCTGGAAAGAAACATAATCCTTCGGCATCAATGATTTAACTTTCTACTCCTTTCATGCCCCTTAGTATTTTTTCCACTTGACTTAGTCTATCACTATATGGGCCATCTTCTTCCTTCGATTTCTTAGTCACCGGGGTAGCCTGAACGATGGACTGTTTATGGGGTATGGCACCTTCCATATCTTCGAATGTCGGGTTTATGAAAAATTTTGACACAGCTGGATTAGGGGTACCCGGTCCTTATGGTGGTGCCATATTTACCCTTTCAGAGGTTGACCCTTGAGCATGCAATTGTAATTGGATATCCCTTACTGCGGCAGCTATCATTCCCATGGTATCCTCCATCTTTTCCATTCTGGCATCAATAGTGTTTCGGGGCTTAGTTTGATCCTTCAGCCATTGATTCAGTTGATGTGGTTGAGATGGGACTAACTGGCTCTGGTGTGTACACCCTAGATAACCTCCCAGTAATGGGATCCCTTATCTAAGAGGTAGAAATGGTTGTGGTTTGGGCTGACTCCTTGGTTTGTACTGGAAAAGA
This sequence comes from Protea cynaroides, assembly GCA_028583415.1. Taxonomy (NCBI): domain Eukaryota; kingdom Viridiplantae; phylum Streptophyta; class Magnoliopsida; order Proteales; family Proteaceae; genus Protea; species Protea cynaroides. The sequence goes on from CM053268.1 coordinate 92,618,859, forward strand.
ACCCAAAAGTGATAAATATTATGACTCTAAGATAACGGGAGTGGAAAGATGTTACATACACAATCAAGGATGACTCAACCAAACAAGACTTAGCTCCTTCATAAGGGTAATTGGGTAAAAATTATCCAAGTCAATTAATTGAATTTGATTAAACCATGTGTTCAGTCTTGGGACCTCGTGATTCCAAAATGGATAATCAGTGGTACCAAGGTTTGGCCAATTGGAGTTCGATGAAATTGAAATGGATATATTAATCTGTCGTCCTTGTTAGGGATGGTTAGCAAAAGCAGTTCATAAATGTAAATTTCTTCTTGACCATGGTATCTAAGTCTTGATAGGGATTTTCTGCTCGTTTTTTGAAATCGACGTGTTAACAATGAGAGATTTGACACATCGAGCTTACTTAATGGAGGGTGTATAGTGACCGTCTACTATGATGTAGAACATGTGTATACATACCTCATATTTCCAATGGGTGAGAGTTTAAGACGCTCATTGTGTAGATTCTAACATGCTGACCAATCGAGGATAAAAACGGGCAGAACTTCGACGTCTCGAGCATGGATGTCATGGTTAAGAAGATTTTACTGGGTCAGTTCAGGGATGAACCAAAAATAACAAACATTGGGCTACAATCTGGGTTAGGACAGAAAAGGCCACCTTGACAAGGACGGGGTAACCTATCACCGAATGCACGATGAATAATGGGCCCCCAATCCCTTTATATACTATGTTGCAAGGATCCAAGTGACGTGGAGTAGCATAACACATTCTCAGGCGGACCCAAGAAATGCTCGTTAGAGGCTGCTCGTCGATCGTGGTCTCACAAAGTACAGGCCAAGGTTGTATGTTTCGCCTAGTGGGTTGCCCCATCTGCATGGGACCCGGTTCGACTACTCACACGAATGTGTGACTGAACCCATTCCTCCCAAAGAAATATTATACAAGCATAAATATAGTATCCTAAGATCTAGCATCCAATTCACACAAGAAAAGTTTTCATTTAGGAGTTTGACGTTTATATCCCTAGCGGAGTCGCCACTGTGAGGACAAAGATGGAAATTTTGGAAGTCGCCACCTAGATTAAGGTCTAGGACCTTGGAAAATGTAAAATCTCACCCTAAGGTAAAACTTTGATTGACTCATGACCCTTAGATTGGATTTCTGGTCCATCAGAGATTGAGTAAGCGTCAGATTACGGTTATGGGAAGGGGTAGGGCACCCAAACCGCCCGATCAAAATCGATCTCCTATACCTTTCCTATGCTAGACTCTATCTGTTAAACCGAACCAAACCAAGTGGTTTGATATCATTGAATTATATCTGTATCCATCAGATTGCCTACGTATTACGGAATTATTTCGAAAATCAGGTTCACCATCGTAGTTCAGGTGTGATTAAAGTTTATGATTGTAATTTATGCTTGTGCATAATTAAGTTCATTGTTCAGGTTGAAATTTATGCTTGAAAGGTTGAGAAACCCTATGGGTTAGGATCTGGATAGTCCATGCGAACTGATAGATAGTCCTAGTGGATCTATGGATAACCCTATTTGGGTCAATATATGGATAATCTTATTTGGGTCAAAATGTGGATAACCCTTTTTGGGTTGGAATGTGTATAACCCTATTTGGGTCAAAATATGGATGGATATCCTAGTGGATCTATGGATAGTTCGAGTGGACTAAGGTTTGGATCCGAATTTGAGATTCTCCCAAATAGCCTACGTATCCTAAGGTTTGCCCTAGGAATCAGAATCCACGTAGTTCGGGCTCTGGGTTGAAATGGATGGGTATCCTAGTGGATCTATGGATAGTCCGATGGACTAAGGTGTGTATCCAAATTTAGGTTTCTCCCAAATAGCCTATGTATCCTAGGGTTTGACCTAGGAATCAGAATCCGTGTAGTTCGGGCTCTGGGTTGAAATGGATGGGTATCCTAGTGGATCTATGGATAGTCCGAGTGGACTAAGGTGTGGATCCGAATTTGGGTTTCTCCCAAATAGCCTATGAATCCTAGGGTTTGACCTAGGAATCATAATCCGTGTAGTTCAAGCTGATGGAAATAACCTGTTCTAGGTTAATGGTTGAGAACCTATTCTAGTTTTAGGGTTTAGAACCTATTCTAGGTTTAGGGTTTACCGAGGGGTAAAATCGTCCTGAATTACCCTTTTTAACCTAAGCTCTAATTTTGAAAAGTTTGGCAAAGCATTTTCTTTCTTTATTAAGATTTTTATTATTTCCATTATGCCCTTCCTAAGAATGTGGGGGTGCCTAAATGCATGTCCCCACGCCTAATATGTTTGCTAGGTGTACAAATATGGCAGTTCAACTAGGGTGCATCATAAATAAAAATATTACCAAAAAAGGAATATTCTAAGGATGACATGTATGATATTTATGATAACTATCACAACATATAGTAAGATTATGAAAATCTCCCTAATATGACATGTATTGCAAATAAGGCAAGAACCTAATATGGTAAGATCTAAGCATGGCAAGATCTAATATGGCAAGATCTAAGCATGGCAAGATCTAATATGGCAAGATCTAATATGCATCTATATATCAATATGGTAAGTACCAATCATAGAATGCATATATGACATGAATTTTTTCAAAAAATGAAAGATCTTATATGCTATTTTTTAAGCATAGTAAGACTTAAAAATAGTAATTATTAAGATTTTACTATGATATGATAAAAATTTATCTATTCTACCAAAAATAGCAGCACATGGAATGTGGCAAACATGGTATGCACAATCCAAATAAAGAATATGAATGCTCCAAATATAGCCATTTATCCAAATATGGTAGAATTCACTTAAACAATCATTGATGTTAAAATGAATGAGACATCAATGAAACCTTTTTTTTTTGAAAAGTACAAAATTATCAAAAAAATATATGTCCAATGTTCTTTGAAAAAAAATGTAATTTTTATGAAGAAATTTGGGAAGATTAACGACTCAAAACTGTCAAAATTGTGACAAGGTTTCAGATAATGGACTAAACTATGATCTGTATTCAAATTTTGTCACATTACACAAGAATGACCATAAGTAGGTGTTCTGAAACTCAAATAAAGCTCAAATTTTTTTCATAGAAAAATGATTTAATATATTATATTTCATATGAAAGAATTGAATCCCAATAGAAAGCAAAAATAGGTCAAAGATTTGCCCTAAGACCGAACATGTGCACTAGTCAAATCTGTTCCAGATTTTTGACCAGTTGCACCATAAATTCCAAATAAAATTCTATTCTTAATGAAAATTAAATACAGACATGTGTCTATGTAGATAACTATCTGATCTAAAATTTAATCAAGAAAAACAAGTTAAAAAGTATATTTTTTTTGCAAAAAATGGTTCTTTTCAGTCATGCAAATCAGTACATCATGATAGATTTAAAATAAAGCACTATGCACTTAAAAATTGATATCAATTCAAAACAAAATTGAACAAATATGAAAATAGTGCTATTTTTTAGAAGGCTTTCATGTCTAAAAAGTCCATATGAAGTGGATTTTCTGATTATGGCCATAAGACCTTTTTCTAGAGACTTTTGGATGGAGGATTGCATTACATCCGAGAAAGACAGCAATGTCAAAGACAAATTTTTTGATATATTTTCCCAATTTCAAATGGAACGAAATTTTTAGAGTAGTCTTCTAACATATCAGAGACTCCCATAAAAATTTTGGCTTCAAAATATTAAAAAAAATACATGTGATGTACGTCCTAAGTTTGAATCCTAAATTTGGAATTTTCAGATCAGAAAACCACTTTATGAAATTTGCAAAAAACATCAAACATCATTGTATATCAATCAAAAATTCATCATTGAATAGCTTAGACAAATTATCATTCATGAAAAATGTTAGACATAGGCATCCTAACATTAACAAGCATGTAATAGAGCATTCATGATTGAGATTTCATGGAAATTAGCCTTTTTCAAGAAAAATTGGCATTCGAGCATTCTAACGACCTCTAAATTTGTTTAGAGTACTAACCTTGTGCTCAAATTGAGCGAAACCATCGATGAAGGGTGATTGGAGGTTGTATCAACCCCCTTTGAATGCGAATCCTCCTTCTCCTCTCTTCTGCTTCTCTCTCTCTTCTCTTTCTCTCTTTTATTCTTCTCTTTTCTTTCTTTTCTCTTTTCTTCTCTCTTTCTTTCTCCCTCTCTCATGTTTTCTCTCTCTCACCCATGTTCTCCTCTCCCTCACTCACGTTCTCCTCTCTCTATGGTCTTGAAAAAGAGACCCTCCTCTCTCTTCCCTTGCCTATTTATACTTTTTCTCTCATCTTCTAGAAGATCCTTCTTTCCTTTCTTCTTTTTTCTAAAAAAATATTTTTTTCTTCCTTTTTTCTTCTTTCCTTTCTTCTCTTCCTTCCCTTTTCTCTTCTCCCTCTCTATTCCACATGTTTTCTCTCTCTCCATCTTCTATAAAATCCTCTCTTCCTCTTTCCTTCTTCTCTCTTCCTTCCTTTTCTTCTTTTTTTTCTTCTAGAAAATCATTTCTTTCCATTTTTTTCTTTTTTCCTTTCTTTTCTTCCTTCCCACATTTTTTCTTCTTCCTTTCTTTCCTTTTTCTCCTTCTTCTTCTAGAAAATCCCTTCTCTCTTTCCTTTCTCTCTTTCCTTCTTCTAGAAAATTCATTCTCTCTTTCCTTTCTTTCTTCTTTCCTTTTCTTCTTCCTTCTTTTCCTTCCTTTTTTTCTTTCTTCCTCTCTTTTCATGTTTTCTTTCTTAGAAAACATTTTCTTTTTTTTCTTTTTCTTATTTTTTTTTTCTTTCCTTCCTTTTTCCTTCCTTTTTTTTTTCTTTCTCCCTCTTTCTTTCACGTTTTCTTTCTAGAAAATGTGAAGGGGAATCTTTTTTTTTTCTTTTTCTTTTTTTTCTCTCTTTCCTTTTTTCTTTCTCCCATTCTCTTTCCTATGGCCTCTCTTTCCTCTCTCTTTCCACGGCCTCACTTTCCTCTCTCTTTCATAATATATATGTATATATATATAAATGTATTAATACATATAATATCCAAAAGATATATATATATATATATATGTATTATATACAATAATATATTATACATTATATATATATAAAAGAAATACATGCATATGGACTGACATAACTTGGTCTGGATTGGTCTGAGCTGGGCCGGGCTAAGTTAAACTAAGCTGGATTAAGCTGGTTTGGACTAAGGTTGACATTTCGTAGTCCATTTCTGTCACCCTTCCATATGGAATTTTCCGATAGCATCTATTCCAAATTTTCTACGTTCACTTTCTAGAACATTAAAAATGAGGAATATTGGAACTTGAATCATCTCATTTGGAAATGAAATGGCTAACTTATGAATTTCTAAAGTTTAAGCAGGCCAATTATTAATAATTTGACTGACCATTCTATATGGGATTCTTCGGAGACTTCTACCCGAGATTTTTTTTACGTTCACTTTGTAGAATACTAAAAATGGAACATATTGAAGCTAAAATTACTTGATTTGGATATGGGGTGACCAAAATATGAATTTTCGAAGATTAAATGACCATTTCCATGTGTAATTTTGCATGGGACCCTTCAAAGACTTCTACCCTAGATTTTTTTTCATCCACTTTGTAGTACATTATAAATGAAGAATAATGGCCTTGGAATCATCTGAATCCGATGTAAAACGACAAAGATATGAAGCTTTGAAGTTCTAACGATAATTTTGCATGAAAGCTTGCATGGGGCCCACTGGTGACTTCTACCCGGGATTTTTCACATCCACTTTGAAGAGGACAAAAAATAAGGAATATTGGCCTTTGAATCATCTGATTCCGATATCAGATGACCCAGATATGAAGTCTTGAAGTTTGAATGATAATGCATGCATCATACGATAATTACATAAATGCCCTTGCACTTTCAAACTGCGATATCTTCTTTGTTTGACGACAGAATTTGATGATTTCTGTCTCATTTCAAAGATAATTTCACGACCTATACATCCAAGTAGGTAATATCCAATGACCCTACTGTGGGGTTCATTAGAGAATCACCAACCTTTGGGTTAAAGGCCGAAAACCTGCCATATTGGTACACTTATGCTGAGGGTGGCATAAATGGGGTGCTTACAGCAACCTATATAAACCTTTCTAGTTATATGGCCATAATAGATTTGATCCCTTACTGAAAACATCCAAGGCTTCATCTTTAGAAAATATTTCTCAGTCCTTGTAAGATCATTTTGCCATGGGATAGCTATCTCATACCTTGGTGGTAAGTAAGGGTATTCACCTTGATACACTGCTTGTTGTGCACCAAGCTTCTATACTGGGGTGTGTATTACTGGGACTTACTGTATGGTAGGCATTGTGTTATAGCTAATAGGTGCTGGAGGTATAGTGTTGCTACCAATTGATACTATATATGGTCTGACCCAAAGGTGTTGGTGTAGCATTGGAAACTTAGGTAGCACTTCCCTTGGTAACTTGCATAATCGGTATCATTTATTATTGCTTTTGTATTTTGTTAGACCAAGTTCATTACAACCGTGGCCATGGCACATGGTAGTTCAGGTAGTTTAGCTGGAGTGGCCTGGTTGTTCACCCCTTTGACTTGCTCCAGTCTGATAATCATCATTTAACATATGCTCAAATGGGTTCTCATTACCCATTCTTGACCCTGATAGTGGTGGGGTCAGATTGCAACCTCATTTAATGCTCAATGATAACGGATCAGCGTATGTCAGATCTCACTCTGAGTCTCAACTTCACCCAGGAGTATAGCTTTATCTTCTTTAATAGTTAATCTTATTTTTGGTGTATGGCCATTGTTCTCCTATCTCTATTAGATATGGTCCGAGATCTTTCCCTTTACCCTACAGGGATTTAGGAATTACTAGCGACTTTCCTTCTTCCTCTGTCATACCTCGAGTTTTACATCTTGTGGGTATCCACTCGGTATTCTATTTTTTCTGCTTTACAAATGCTCCCTTCTTTCTACTATACTATACTCTTTGTATATTTGGGAAACTGTCTAACTTATAGACATACCCTATGTTATTTGTTTATCAAAATACATTTAGCTTTTCCTTTTCTTCTGTTTATATATACATATGGTTCCACCTCTTATATGTACATTATTGTCTTATTTAAGTTCTATCTCAACCAACACGGGTGCTTATGGTGTGTTTATATTAAAGCTTTTAAGTTTATCCTAACTCAGTTCATAAACACAATTGTGAATGTATTCAAGTTTGATTGACAAAGCCTAAGAGCTCTGATACAAAGTTGTCACACCCCAATTATGGATTAACTAATGGTGTGATGAACCATCACAAGAACCAACGGTTCATTTAGATCTCGTATAGGCCACGCCAACTTACTAAACCAAATACACATTCCACAATAATAATCAAACTAAATAAAATAAATAGCGGAAGTCTTATTAATAATGAACTGAGTGTCTACAATGATAAACAATTAAATAATCCAGTTATCTCCAAGTAACCAAAACATAATTAACACCTATTACAAGTATCAAAATACGGGAATAAAACACTAAGTGTAACCATAATGGAAACACTCGCTTGATGAGTCATAATCGTCATCCACAACTTGCACATCCACAGTCGCCATTTGTTCATACGTTGGCGTATTTATATCATCTTCAACAGTAACACCTGCAACATCAGAAACTAAAAAGAATTACATGTGCGAGGGTCAACTCTCCAACTTAAACTCAGTGAGTAAACAAAAAAATGTAACAAACATATGCATGCATTTAATTCATATCTTTGGTCTGGTTTTTGAGTTTACAATGTGATATAGAAAGGTTTGGTGGCCCCTACACCTCTATACATGAGTCTGTGAATCCGCCCAATGGATCAAACACAATTTCCCTTCCAGATGCACCCACCATGGAATAGAGATAGAGCTAAAGTGTCCGGATCACACACCGCCAATACTTCCCCTGATGCCCTACCCATACCAACACGTAAGCCCCTATTGGTGAGGGCTTGCAAATTGGGCTCACAACTAACCAATCCTAATGCCATACAGTGTATCCAAGCCCTCACCCCAGCATCCCTCAATACGTCCATAGAGATAGAGCTAAGGCCCCCTGGCAGAGTCAGAGACTACACGGTCCGAGACCACCTCCCCTGATGTCCTACAACATAATAGTTCTGCTAAGGTAATGGTGATACGACGATGTCAGTGAACAAGACTTAAGTAGAGATAGAGCTAGAGTCTTGTGACCAGGATGAACCACAATGTCACGTCCCCCCCCCCTGATGCTCTACTCGTATCAAGCACACTAACCATACACACATAATCACATGCCTATTCCTAACATCATTATCATCATCATATTATAAATAAACAGAATTAAATATGCATGAACAGTAATATCAAGAATATTGGATGACATGTGAGATGCACATTATAAGCATATAAGCATAGAATCAATCATGAACAGTTTGTTATTATCCAATTAGTTTAGGTCTTGTTTCCTCACCTTTGATTGATGTTTGTTCTACTCCCAAGCTTTGAAAGTCACTTTGAATCTATTAGGAATCTAAACAATTAATGTATTTAAGTTAGGGTTCAAGTTTATCAAGTTACAGTAATAAAAAACTTTGTTTGGTCTCAAAATATATACCTTGTTATTCTATGGTTGATCTTATGGTCGATGCTATGGTCGTAATATATGCCACCGTAGGACATACGGTCGATACCCTATGGTCACATTACATGCCACCATACCTGCGACCGTATGTTTCCTAAATTCTTTCCGAATGGCTGTGGTCGATACTTTTCTCATCTTATGATTGACCATAGCTACGACCATACGTAGTCAGGTTAATTTTTACTTCTCATATGAGTTCCTCCTCTTGGCTCATCAATGGGGTCCTCCCTAATGATCATTCTAAGGCTTTTAATCACAGTTTATCCTTATCAATTATCCCTAACCTATTCTCTCATGGTTTTGCTTAAAAATTTCATGACCGAAATTGTTACATTAGATTCAACACATCAACTTGATGGAACGAAACATATCCTATCTGATCTATCCTACAGATTCAAGTCCATACCTTAAGCTTGTTGTAAAAAGATAGAACTCTTCTCTGCAAACCTTTCTCTCAGCCTTCTTCTTCAAATCTCTTTTTCCTTCTCTTCCTCTCTCTCTTTCTCTCTTAGGTTTGGAGTTTCAATTTGGGTTCTAAAAGTGTGAGAGAGACTAAGGAACGTCCCTTATATAGAGAAAAACCTCCATATAGAGTCCTCATTCAATTAGGAAAGAGTCCTCCTCAAATTTGGAAAGTTTCCTAAACACGGAGTCGATTCTGGGTTCGTTCGGTCGATCATACGGTCGCATAAACCGTTGACCATACGACCAAAACATGTGACCACAGGTCCTACGATCGACCAAAGGTGCGACCGTAGCCCTCAAAACTACCACTATAGGCCCAAAATTTTATTGGTTCATAGTTTTTGACTGGTTGCTTCCATACAAACTTAAATAGTCAACTACAATAACTAAATTTGACTTATAGCTTACCTCGTCTTGTGGTTTCTTCATACAAATGGTTCACTTGAGCCGATTATGATGGGAAGATCGGTCACAACACGAGAATGTAAGGTTAGACTAGTTTCGTGGTGTGCGGGACTTACATTAACTCTGTAGGAGCTAATCTATAGGGTGCCTTTATTGCCAGTGCCGACCCTAGTAACAAGTCGATAACGAACTCAGTTGCACAATCAGGTGGCAGCTCGGGTAAGACTTCTAGACACACATTAGGGAATTTTCGTACTACTTCTATATCTTCCATCCGTGGTGCTTATTTTGTAATGTCTACCATAGATACCATATATCCAAACTCTTTTCTTTTTAAGGTATCTTTTCACCTTAGGTATAGAGAGGATAAGCTTCTGCTTCCTAGGCATTATACTTTCAATAAAACTAAATCTTGTACCATCTTAGCCCTTGAATAACAACCTCTTCTCGGCACATAACAATTTTGTAGAGTCTTGAAACAATCAGTCCATCCCCAAGATGACATCAAAGTCTGTCTTCTTAAGTTGAACTAGGTTTGCATCCAAATCCTATCCATCCATACGATTCGGATATTGTTCATAACACTCATCTAATACAATATCTAATCCAAAAGGGCTTGAACTAGCAAAATCTAGTATAAAGGTCTTAATGGCATGTCTAACCCCCTTTTTATTTCTTATGATTTTTCAAAGACTATCGTCAATAATTTTATATCCCAAAAAGCTCACTAGCTTACACCAATAATCTTATATTACACTTATTAGGTTATATCTCTTTTATCACTGCTGATCTATCTTGATCTCTCTTTCATATACTTTGAAGAACATCTTTTGTTCGGTATCCACCACATATCCAACATGTCTGCCTATGAGCAGTAGGGTATATACTTGTATTCTTATCAATTCTGCCAAACTCCCTTGGTCCTTACTTAATCTTCTCGTTCGACATTGGGCATAACTCAGTATTAATTGTACTAATCGAAATACTATCCATGCCATAATTTTAGAATTCATCCTTGTATCCACTCTTAGATATGCTTTTATAAATCTTTTGCCTTGTCAGGATTCATACTGATATAGCCATCTTTAACTCTATTCGAGCACTATCTACTATTTACTAACTGTTATTGATAGTTCCCCCTTCTTGCTTGTGCACTCATTTATAGACCATGACTCAAATCCATCCATCTAGCAATCTCAAAATAGATTCTCCATTACTTCATTTGAGGTTTATTGGCTATAGAATCTAATTTGAATTCAATCATCTTTCCTCCAATAATTCTCCTATTAACTAAGCATCTTTTTAACGGAGGTCGAGAAATATAAGAATTAGAATGTTTATAAGATCAAGAGCAATTCATTTCTTTCTTTCAAAATTTTAATATGATGACGAACATTTGTTTTATCTAAAGAATATAGATTTAAAAGATCAAGAGCAAATCTACGGTAACCAAACTGAATATGAAATAATTTGGACCTATGGTTGTCGACTGTAAAGTGGTCCGAATACATGGAAATAGAGGTTCCACAGCTCTTAGCCTCATGGTTATAGGTTCTTTCGAGTATATAACGCCATTGGTCAAGACACTATGGGAATATATCTGGAGAAAGTTTTGCTACATCAATAACTCAGTTATAAAATCAAAAAGATGTACATTCAAAATGATTAAACCTTTAACTGTTTATTCAGTTCATAATCCCGATTCATGTTGTCGATCATGAGAGTAGCTTAGATTAGTATGATTAGGGCTAATTCTAAGGGAATAAAATCAATATAAATGGATCCATATGATCATTACATATGCGCATCCTCAAGGTTCGCTTGGTTTAATTTGAGTTAGTGATGTTAAATAGAAAAAAAGGTATGTATCATGGCATGTTGATTTAAAATCAGGTATGTCCATTATTAAGAAAGTCTTCTCTAGTTCATCTATCTACTGTACTAGATTTGATCCCTGGCTGAAAATGTCTGAGGCTTCATCTTCTAAAAAAGTACATTAACCCTTGTCAGACCATTCTGCCACGGCTTAGCTATCCCATGCATCAGTGGCTGATAAGGGTAAGCACTTTGATACACTGCTTATTATACACCAAGATTCTGTATTGGGGTGTACATTATTGGGACCTACTATACGGTAGGCATAGTGTTATGGCCAATAGTGTCATACCCTAATTCCGAACTCTTCAGAATGGCGTGATGAACCGCTAGCAAACCAATGGTTCAACCAAGATCTCTGACAGATGATATCCGATTTATTAAAACCTCATACATCCACATTCATAATCAGAATAAGTACACAATAGCAGAAGTCTTAAAGTAAAATGAACTGAGAATCTACTGTGATATTAATATTTAAATAGTAAATTATTCTGTATCAACTAAGACATAAATAAATATCAAATACATGTCTTTACTAAATCCAAATAATGAAAATAAAATCTAATCGAATATGCCTGAGTTGCACTGGCAAGAGGAGTCATGCGTATCCACTTCATCTTCAACTTCCATCGCCGCCATGTGCCCGTACACTGGAGCATTGACATAATCTTCAACGGTAGTACCTGCATCATCAACTAAAAATATTCAACGTCGAGGGGTGAGCACAAATCATGCCTCAGTGAGCAAACAAAACAACGCAACAATACATATGCATGCAGTCAATTCATAACTTTGGTCTGGTTTTAAGTTTGCAATGCGCAATAGAAAGGTTTAGGTGGTCAAAGGTTAACATTTATTGACCCCGCCTCTATACACAGGGTGTGGAAGTCCACCGAAAGGTTAACGTTTATTGTCGTCCCCATCCACCCTACCATAACATTGTACAACAAAGATTAACGTTTATTGTTGTATAGTTCCATACCAACACGTAAGCCCCTAATGGCGAGGGCTTGCAAATTGGGCTCGCAACTAACCAATCCTAATGCCAAACAGTGTATCCAAGGCCTCACCCCAGCATCCCTCAGAACGTCCATAGAGATAGAGCTAAGGCGCCCCGGTAGAGTCAGAGACTACAAGGACCGAGACTACCTCCCCTGATACTCTACGATGTAATAGTTCTGCTAAGGTAATGGCGATACGACGATGCTAATGCACAAGACCTGAGTTAGAGATAGAGCTATAGTGCTGAAACCCACCAAAGGTAAACGTTTATTGACGTTCCCATCACACCTTCCCTGATACTCGCTCACATCAAGTACACCAACCACTCACATACATTCACATGCCTATTCCTATCATCATCATCATGTTATAAACAATAAAGTAAATATGCATAAACAAAAAATAACAATATTGGATGACATGTTGTATGCACATTACAAACATATTCGCATAAAATCAGGCATAGTATTGGACTCAAGAAAATAAAAACAACTTATTATTAACCGATTAGTTTGTAGGTCTTGTTTCCTCACCTTTGCTTGTTTGTAGATCCTCTTTCAAGCTTTAAAGTCACCTTTATATTGTTATTATATTGCTAGAAGACCTAACAAAGTCGATAGAATTTAAAAACCATACTGTTAACTGGGGGTCGATGCTAAGGTCTGAGTTATGATCGACCCTGGGTGCGACCACCCCTATTTGGGATTCCCAAACACTAGGGGTCGATGCTCAGGGTCTGGTAGGGTCGATTGGCCATCACCCCCCCATGCGACCCCCTGTGGGTTTTGTCAATTTTTCTTCCTTTAGCTCATTCTTCGTGTTTGGGGTCCTATGGCTTATTCTTACAGTCCATTCCACACATGTTCTATGGCCTAGAACCATGATTCATTCACCTATATGGCTTTCATGATTTCCCCCATGGTTTTCCATGAAAACCTAACCATGGGTTGATGGTTTGGGTTTCTCCAAGATCATTCCATCTTTATTATCTACTCTATGGTCTTTAGAAACTCATGGAAATAGTATCCATACCTGAGAAGTTTACACTTTCTCTGCAACTCTTCTCCTTTTGCTTTCTTCTCTTCTTTCCTTCTCTTCTTCTTCTCTTCCTTCTGTTCTCTTTCTCTCAATTCAATTAGGGTTCTTAAAGGAGTGAAAGAGGCTTAGGGATGTCCTATTTATAGAGTAGAAACTCCTAAAATAAGTCCCATTGAGATTAGGAAGGAATCCCATTGAAATTAGGAAAGTTTCCTAATTTCAGTTTTTATTGAGTACCGAGGGTCGATAGGGGGGTCGGAGATCCCGTCGACCCTTGGTCCTTAAAATGTCCGACCCCCTATATAAAACTGGGGGTCTGACTTCTATACTGGGGGGGTCTGACCCTCCCTTGATGGGTATGCGACCCTCCCCTTATTTAAGTGTTTTTGGGTCAGTTTAATACCTGGGATCGTGATCTCCTTCACGCACTTGGTCCATTTGGCTCAACCATGATGGGTAGACCTGGTTCAAGGTGGTAAGATCGGGTTAGTTTGATACGGGTTTTACAACTCCCCCCTACTTATAAAAATTTCATTCCTGAAATTGTTCATACCTTTAGAGTCAAATAAATAAGGGTATTGTGTTCGCATAGCATTCTTTTCTTCCCATGTAATTTCTTCCATGTCTCTACTTCTCCAAGTAACCTTAACATAATAGATATCTCGATCGCATAGTCATTGAACCTTTCGGCTGGTGATTTCAGTTGGTGTTACTTCAAAGGTCAAATCATCAGTCAAATCAGGTAGATCTACTGTCAGAACGTGCGTTGGATCCTTGACATACTTCTTCAATAAGGAAATATGAAATACGTCATGCATACTTGACGTAGATGGTGGTAATGCTAACTGGTAAGCCACTTTCCCACACTTAGCTAAAATCTCATATGGCCTGACATATCTTGGACTTAGTTTCCCTTTCTGTCCGAACCGTTTCAACCCTCGCATAGGTGATACTTTTAAGAATACTTTATCACCCATGACGAACTCAAGATCTCTGCATCGGGTATTTGCATATTGCTTCTGACGATTCTAGGTTGTTCTCACTTTTTCCTTAATGATGTCGACCACTCGACAGGTCTCCTCAACAAATTCTGGTCCAACGATACTACGTTCCCCAACTTCATTCCAAAACAACGAAGTTCGACACTTTCTGCCATACAGTGCTTCATAGGGTGACATCTATATGGTAGCCTGATAGCTGTTGTTATAAGGGAACTCGATCAGTGGTAAATTTTCATCCCATGATCCTTTAAAATCAATTACACATGCTCGAAGCATATCTTCTAGAATCTGAATTGTTCGTTCTGACTGTCCATCTGTCTGTGGATGGAATGGAGTACTAAACTTTAATGTTGTACCCATAGCCTTTTGCAATCCTTCCCAAAACTTGAAAGTAAATCGTGGATCTCTATCGGACACAATGCTCTCTGGTACACCGTGTAATCGAACAATATTAACCACATACAGCATTGCTAACCTCTCTAGTATATACTGAGGTCGTATCGGTATAAAGCGAGCTATTTTAGTCAGACGGTCTACAATCACCCAAACTGCGTCAACTACTCGAGGAGTCAGTGGTAATCCCGTGACGAAGTCCATAGTGATGCAGTCCCATTTCCATGTTGGTTCTGGTAACGACTGTAACAGTCCTGTGGGTCTTTGTCGTTCAGCCTTTACTTTCTGACAATTTAGGCATTGAGACACGAACTTCGCTACATCTGCTTTCATTCCTCTCCTCCAATATAACTTCTTTAGATCATGATACATTTTTGTACTTCCAGGATGTATCGAATAGATGGTGGTATGGGATTCTTTCATCAGTCGGTGTTTAATGTCCACACTTTTTGTTTCGGGTAAACATATTCTTCCTTTGTACTTCAATACCTTCTCTTTATCCAAGGTGAACTCAGGGTTAGTTCTACCTTTTTCAATGTCTTCTTGTACCGTTCTCAGGTAAGGGTCTGCTTTGATAGCTGTCTTCACTTCATCAATTATATCCGGTATAATCTTTAATGCAGCGAATATATTTGAAAATTGATGAATAAACCCTTGATTGGCTGATCCATCCGTTTTATCTACCACCTACTGCTCATTGTCGTGATTGAATACCATTCCGGTAGTACACATTTCTGCAGTTGTACTAACCTTTCCCTGAGATTTTATCATTGCCTTTTTTCTCAACGCATCCGCTACTACATTTGCTTTCCCCGGATGATACTGGATATCACAATCATAGTCTTTCAATAGTTTCAGCCATCTTCTTTGTCTCATATTCAACTCCTTTTGATTAAATAAATAAGTAAGACTTTTATGGTCCGATTTAATCTGGAACTTCTTTCCGTATAGGTAATATCTCCATATCTTGACAGCATGTACTACTGCCGCTAACTCCAGATCATGAGTGGAATAATTTTTCTCATGTGTCTTTAACTGTCTTGAGGCATAAGAAATTACATGTTCTCCTTGCATAAGCACAAATCCTAATCCCAGTCCTGACGCATCAATGTATAGGGTAAATGGCTATCCGGGAATAGGAATAGTTAAAATCAGAGCGGATATCAATCTGGTCTTTAAGATTTGGAAGCTCTTCTCTTATTTATCCGTCCACACAAACTTTTCACCTTTCTTAGTCAGATTGGTGAGAGGTACGGCAATCTGGGAATAGTCTTCCACAAATCACCGATAATAACCAGCGAGACCCAGAAAACTTTTAATTTTTGCAACGCTCTTTGGTGCTTCCCACTTTACAATAGCCTCGGTCTTGCTGGGATCCACTTTGATTCCTTCCATGGATACTACATGGCCTAGGAAGGCGATTTCACTTAGCCAAAAGTCACATTTGGTAAATTTGGCATATAGCTTCTCTTTCCTTAAACGTTGTAGAGTGGCGTTTAGATTCTTAATATGGGTTTCCTTGTCCTTGGAATATACCAATATATCATCAATAAATACAATAACCGACGTATCCAACATATCATGGAAAACCCGGTTCATAAGTTCCATGAAAGTTGCTGGTGCATTTGTTAATCCAAAAGACATGGCTAAGAATTCATAATGTCCATATCTGGTCCTGAAAGCTGTCTTAGGAATATCACCATCTTTAATCTTCAACTGATGGTAGCCTGACCGAAGATCGATCTTAGAAAATACTTTTTCTCCTTTCAACTGATCGAACAAGTCATCGATCTGAGGTGGAGGATATCGATTCTTAATTGTCAGTTTGTTCAACTCCCGATAGTCGATACATAATCGAACGCTACCGTCCTTCTTCTTTACGAACAATACTGGCGCTCCCCATGGTGATATACTGGGTCGGATATAACCCTTGTCCAGTAGTTCTTGTAGTTGTACTTTCAATTCCTTTAGTTCAGTAGGAGCCATTCGATAAGGTGCTTTTGATACTGGTGCGGCTCCAGGTATAAGATCTATCACAAACTCTGTGGCTCGGTCAGGTGGTAATCCTGGTAGTTCCTCAGGAAATACGTCGGGATAGTCCCGCACGACATCAATATCTTCCATCCGTGGTGCTTCTTTGGTGAGGTCAACCACTGATACTAGATATCCGACTGCTCCCTTCTCAAGGCACTTCTTAGCCTTTAGTGCTGAGAGTCTGAGCTTGCATTTACGGGGAAGTTTGGTTCCCGAAAAACTGAATTCTGTTCCTTCTTTGTCTTTAAATGTTAGTTTCTTTTCGGCGCATAATAGGTTCGCAGAATGCCGAGCTAACCAGTCCATTCCCAAGATGACGTTAAAGTCTGCCATCCCAAGTTGGATCAAGGTTGCATCTAAGGTTTTCTCGCTAATGAGAACTGGACATGGGCCATAACCTTTTTCTAGCTCCACTTCTAACCCCATCGGTGACCGTACAAGTATTTTGTAGTCTAATGTTTTGATGGGTAAATTCAGCTTCTTTCCAAATGACACAGATATAAAAGAATGAATAGCTCCTGACTCGAAGAGTACTCTGACGGGTATGCCATTTATAGGTATGATACCTGTGATTTATTTTAACTTAGTCTACATGCTCACACAATGTAATACAACTTAAAAGGTTTCAGTCATACCTGTGACCACATCGGGTGATGCGGCAGCATCCTCGGATGTAACAACATAAACTCGTCCTTGATGTAGCTGCTTCCTGGGCTTAGGGAACTCCCTTGCCATATGCCCTGCTTGATTGCAGTTATAACATTTTGGACCTTCAGAATTTGGCTTTGGTTGCTGTTGAGTTACTGGGGCAGTCTTGGGTGCAGCAGTAAAGCCTTGAGCACGGAAGGGTTTAAATGTCTTGTTATTCCCTCCGTTATAAGCATTTCCGGCTGGCCTTTTCATACCTCTGTTCTGTATGAAATAGCTCTCCTTCTGGCTCGATTCTATAACTCGAGCAATTTGCACAGCTTCATTATATATTTTCTTTTCCAAACCTAGAACATACTCTCTGATGCTCCCTCTAAGTCCCATGACAAACCTATGGGTCTTAGTGTCTTCTTCTTGCATGCTGAGTGGTGCAAAGAAAAACAGCTCCTCATAACGCTGTTGATATGCATCCACGGACATCTGTCCTTGATATAAACTCAGGAAATCCTTCTCCATAGAATCTTTGAAGCTTCGGGGAAAGAACTTCTCGAAGAAAGCTTCTTTATATATAGCCCAGGTCAATATGGCGTGCTTGGTCAATAGGTAGGCCCTGGTAGATTTCCACCAATGTTGTGCATCACCTTTTAGCATGAAAGTGACACATAATACCTTCTCTTCTTCTGTAATAGTCATCATAAGAAAATTCCTCTCCACCTCGTCGATCCAATGTGCTGGCTATAAAGTATCGAACGGTTTACCGTTAAACTCCTTGGGCTTCATCTTTAAGAATCACTCAACCAGTCGGGAGTGGTCCATATGATTTTGAGGGTATGCCCCAAACATAGGTTATTGATACTGGTAATTAACCTGAACTGCTTCAAGACCTGGTACTGGAATCTGTGCAGCTGGTGATTGAGGTGTTTGAGGTGCTGGGTGGTTACCCACCGGTGATGCCCTTGTTTGTCCAGTCTGCATTGGTGTAGCATGTGTTGTTTGAAGTATCATTCCCATTTCTGCTTGCATTTGAGCCTGTGCTCGTTGCATTTGCTGCAGCTGTTGTGCTAGGTTTATAACCACGGTTGTCAGCTCCGGTGGTGGAGGTGGCAAATTTGTAGGATTTATCTGACCCTGGTTTACTGGTGGTGCAACCCTGTGGATTACCCTGTGCATTAATATTTTCTTGGCTGACTTCCTCTACGGGTGGTGGTGGTGGAACTGCGTTTTGACTCTACCTAGTTACTCTACGCCCAGCCATATGTTTCTCTGAGATTGGTGGTGCCTGAAAATCATTAAAATACGTGAGACAATCATTTATACTTCATGTAGACACGCTAACTGATGTTATTTCCAAAATTTTTAGATCATTCTGTGAATAATACAGTCTTTTCTATGCAGGGTCGATGGTGGGGGTCGATGGTATGTTCGACCCTCAGTATCCGACCCTGGGCAATCACTTATTTTTCCCGAGAGCCGGGGGTCGATGCGGGGGTCGATGGATGTTGTCACACCCCAATTCCACACACTTCAGAATGATGTGATGAACCGCTAAATAACCAACGGTTCAACCAGGATCTCTAATAGGCGATCCCCGCGTTATCCGAACTTTACATGCATCCACAATCATAATCAGAGTAATACACAATAGCGGAAAATTTATAAATAATATGAACTGAGAACTAAGATGATACCCATAAATAATAGCAAATTATTCTGTATTTAACTGAGACATAAATATTTAAATACCAAATACATGTCTTATAAATCCAATAAAGAAACCTACAAAAAACATCTAATCAAATACACACGAGTTGCACTCGCAAGAGGGATCGTGTGTATCGTCTTCAGCTCCAACTTACATAGCTGCTACAGTTCCGTACGCCGACGCGTTCATGTAATCTTCAACTGTATAACCTGCATCATCAACTAAAAATATTCGACGTCGAGGGGTGAGCACACAACACGGCTCAGTGAGTAGCCAAAACTATGCAACAATACATATGCATGCAAAAATCAATTTATATCTTTGGTCTTGGTTTATAGTTTGTAATGTGCAATAGAAAGGTTGGGTGGTCAAAGGTTAACGTTAATTGACATCGCCTCTATACACAGGGTGTGGAAGCCCGCCCGAAGGTTAACGTTTATCGTCGTCCCCATCCACCCTACCATAACATTACACAACAAAGGTTAACGTTTATTGCTATATAATGCTATACCAACACGTAAGCCCCTATTAGCGAGGGCTTGCAAACTGGGCTCGCTACTAACCAATCCTAATGCCAAACAGTGTATCCAAGGCCTCACCCCAGCATCCCTCAGAACATCCATAGAGATATAGCTAAGGCCCCCCGATAGAGTCAAAGACTACAAGGACCGAGACCACCTCCCCTGATACTCTACGACATAATAGTTTTGCTAAGGTAATGGCGATACGACGATGTCAATGCACAAGACTTGAGTTAGAGATAGAGATAAAGTGCTGAGACCCGCCAAAGGTTAACGTTTATTGACGTTCTCATCACACCTCCCCTGATACTTGCTCGCATCAAGCACATCAACCACACACATACAATCACATGCCTATTCCTATCATCATCATCATCATCATGTTATAAACAATAAAGTAAATATGCATGAACAAGTAATAGAAATATTGGATGGCATGCTGTATGCACATTACAAACATATTCGCATAGAATCAAACATGGCATAGGACTCAAGAAATAGAAAACAGTTTATTATTAACCAATTTAGTTTGGGGTTAAGGTTCCTCACCTTAGCTTGCTAATAGATACTTTTCCAAGCTTTAAAATCACCTTTATAATGTTATTATATTGCTAGCGAACCTAACAAAGTCGATAGAATTTAATTAGAATTAATTCAGAATTTAAAAATTATTCTGTCAACTGAGGGTCGATGCTAGGGTCGATGGGTCTATCGACCCTCCCTCCATTCTGAACATCCCGAATGCTGAGGGTCGATGGTCAGAAACACCTAGGGTCGGATGGTCTATCGACCCTCGGTGCAACCCTCGGTGCACTCTGGTCCAATTTCCACTTTTTAATCCACTCTTCGTGTTTGGGGTCCTATGGCTTGCTTCCTACATTCACTCAACATTCATTCCATGGTCTAGAACCATGTATAAACCATCTTTCTCCTTTTCGTGCATCCTCCTATGGTTTTCCATGAAAACCTAACCATGGATGGATGGTTTGGGTTTCTCCGAGATCACTTTCTCTTCAATTTCTAACCTAAGGTCTGTAGAAACTCATGGAATTAGTATCCATACCTGAGAAGATTACTTTTCTCTGCAATTTCTTCTCCTTTTTGCTAGATTCTCTTCCTTGCCTCTCTTCTTCCTCCTTTCCTTCTTCTCTCTTTCTCTCAATTCAATTAGGGTTGTGAAAGGAGTGAAAGTGGCTTAGGAACGTCCTTTAAATAGACTAGGAATGTCCTATAGTAATCCCATTGAGATTTGGAAAGAATCCCAACCGAAAATTAGGAAATTTCCTAATTTCAGTTTCGTCAGAAACCGAGGGTCGATGGGAGGGTCGATGATCCCGTCGACCCTAGGGTCTTAAGCTGTCCGACCCTCCCTTCAAAACTGAGGGTCTGACATTTTTTATTTTGGGAGGTCCGACCCTGCTTCACTGGGTGTGCGACCCTCCCCTAGAATTAAGTGTTTTTGGGTCGATTTCGTACCTGGGATCTCGATCTCCTTCATGCCCTTGGTCCATTTGACTCGACCATGATGGGTAAACCTGGTTCAAGATGGTAAGACCGGGTTAAATTGACACGGGTCTTAAAACTCCCCCCAACTTATAAAAATTTCATCCTCGAAATTGTACGTACCTTCTGAATCAAACAAGTCAGGGTATTACTTTCTCATAGCATTTTCTTCTTCCCATGTAATCTCTTCCATGTCTCTACTTTTCCATGTGACCTTAACATAGTATATATCTCTGTTGCATAGACATTGAACCTTTCGACTAATAATTTCCATTGGTATTACTTCAAATGTCAAATCATCAGTCAGTTCCGGCAAATCTACTGTCAACACATGTGTTGGGTCTTTGACATACTTCTTCAATAAGGATATGTGAAATACGTCATGCACACTTGACATAGATGGTGGTAGTGCTAACTGATAAGCTACTTTCCCATGCTTAGCCAGAATCTCATATGGTCCGACATATATTGGACTTAGTTTTCCTTTCTATCCGAAACTCTTCAATCCTCGCATAGGCGATACTTTCAAAAATACTTTTTCGCCTACAGCGAACTCTAGATCTCTTCGTCGAGTATCTGCGTATTGCTTCTGACGGTTCTGAGCTACTCTTACTCTTTCCTTGATGATGTCGACCACTCGACAAGTCTCTTCAACAAATTCTGGTCCAACAATACTACGTTCTCCAACTTCATTCCAAAACAAGGGAGTTCGACACTTCCTGCCATACAGTGCTTCATAAGGTGACATCTGTATAGTAGCCTGATAGCTGTTATTCTACGCGAACTCGATCAATGGTAACTTTTCGTCCCATGATCCCTTGAAATCAATCACACATGCTCGTAGCATATCTTCTAAAATCTGAATTGTACACTCCGACTGTCCGTCTGTCTGTGGGTGGAATGCACTGCTGAACTTCAATGTTGTGCCCATGGCCTTTTGCAGTCCCTCCCAAAATTTGGATGTAAATCGTGGATCTCTATCGGACACAATGCTTTCTGGAACACCATGTAGCCAAACAATATTATCCACATACAGCTTTGCTAACCTTTCGAGTGTATATTTGGGTCGTATTGGTATGAAGCGAGTTGTTTTAGTCAGATGGTCTATAATCACCCAAACTGCGTCAACTACTCGAGGAGTCAGTGGTAGTCCTGTGACGAAGTCCATAGTGATGCAGTCCCATTTCCATGCTGGTTCTGGTAATGGTTGTAACAGTCCTGCAGGTCTTTGTCATTCAGCCTTTACTTTCTGACAATTTAGGCATTGAGACACGAACTTAGCTATATCTGCTTTCATTCCCCTCCACCAATACAGTTTCTTTAGATCATGATACATTTTTGTGCTTCCAGGATGTACCGAGTAAATGGTGGTATGGCTTCTTTCATGAGTCTGTGTCTAATGTCCACACTTTCTGTTTCGGGTACACATATTCTTCCTTTGTATTTCAGTACCTTCTCGTCATCCAAGGTGAACTCAGGGTTAGTCCTACCTTTCCCAATATCTTCTTGTACCGTTCTCAGATAAGGATCTGCTTTGATAGCTGTCTTCACTTCATCCACTATATCCGGTATTATCTTCAATGCCGCGAACATATTTGAAAACCGATGAATGAACCCTTGGTTGGTTGATCCATCCGGTGTATCGGTCACATACTGCTCGTTACCGTGATTGAATACCATCCTGGTAGTACACATTGCTGCAGTTGTGCTAGTTTTTCCTTGATATTTTATCATTGCTTTTCTGCTCAATGCATCTGCTACTACGTTCGCTTTGCCCGGATGATACTGGATATCACAATCATAGTCTTTTAATAGTTCCAGCCATCTTCTTTGTCTCATATTTAACTCCTTCTGATTAAATAGATACGTAAGGCTTTTATGGTCCGACTTCATCTGAAATTTCTCTCCGTATAGGTAGTGTATCCATATCTTGACAGCATGTACTACTACCGCTAACTCCAAATCGTGAGTGGGGTAATTCTTCTCATGTACCTTCAACTGTCTCGATGCATAAGCAACTACTTGTTCTCCTTGCATAAGCACACATCCTAATCCCAATCCCGATGCATCAGTGTATAAGGTAAATGTCTGTCCTGGAACGGGAATGGTTAAAATTGGAGCGGATATCAATCTGGTCTTCAGTGTTTGAAAGCTCTTTTCACACTTATCCGTCCATACGAACTTTTCTCCTTTCTTGGTCAAACTAGTGAGAGGTACGGCAATCCGAGAATAGTCTTCTACGAATCTCCGATAATATCCAGCTAGACCCAGAAAACTTCTAATTTCTGAGACGCTCTTTGGTGCTTCCCACTTCACAATAGCTTCGATCTTATTGGGGTCCACTTTGATTCCTTCCGCGGATACTACATGGCCTAGAAAGGCGACTTCACTTAGCCAAAACTCACACTTTGAAAATTTGGCATATAACTTCTCTTTCCTTAAACGATGTAGGGCTGCGTTTAGGTTCTTGACATGGGTTTCCTTGTCCTTGGAGTATACCAATATGTCATCAATAAATACTATCACCGACGTGTCCAACATATCATGGAAAACTCGGTTCATAAGTTCCATGAACATTGCCGGTGCATTAGTTAGTCCGAAGGACATCACTAGGAACTCATAATGTCCGTATCTTGTCCTGAAAGGTGTCTTCGGAATGTCACCTTCTTTAATCTTCAGTTGATGATAGCCTGATCGAAGATCGATCTTTGAAAATACCTTCGCTCCTTGTAACTGATCGAACAAGTCATCGATCCTGGGTAGTGGATATCGATTCTTGATTGTCAGCTTATTCAACTCTCGATAGTCGATGCATAATCGAACGCTACCATCCTTCTTCTTTACGAACAACACCGGTGCTCCCCATGGAGATATACTGGGTCTAATATAACCCTTATCAAGCAGTTCTTATAGTTGCACTTTTAATTCCTTCAGTTCCGTAGGAGCCATTCTATAAGGTGCTTTTGATACTGGTACGGCTCCAGGTATAAGGTCTATTACAAACTCCGTGGCTCGGTCGGGTGGTAGTCCGGGTAATTCCTCCAGAAATACATCAGGAAAATCTCGCACGACATCAATATCTTCCATTTGTGGCACGTCCTTGGTTAGGTCAACCACTGATACTAGATATCCGACCGCTCCTTTCTCAATGCACTTCTTAGCCTTTAATGCTGAGAGTATGAGCTTGCATCTTCTGGGAAGTTTGGTTCCCGAGAAACTGAATTCTGCTCCTTCTTTGTCTTTGAACGTTAGCTTCTTTTCGGCGCATAATAGGTTTGCTGAATGCCGAGCTAACCAGTCCATTCCCAAGATGACATCAAATTCTGCCATCTCAAGTCTAATTAGGTTGCGTCCAAATTCCATCCATTTAGCAATCTCAAAATAGATTCTCCATTACTTCATCTGAGGTTCATTGGCTATAGCATTTAGTCTGAATCCAATCATCTTTCTTCCAATAATTCCATTATCACTACACATCTTTATCAACCATAATCAGGGAGTGTATAATTCAGAATGTTTGTCCAAAATAATTCATTTCATTCTTTCAATTATCATAATGACCACCACTTGCTTTATCTAGCGAATCTAGGTTTTAAGGATCAGGAGTAAATCTGTGGTAATCCAACCGGCATCAAAAGATCATTAGGTTGCACGGTGGTCTAAATACATGGAAATAGAGGTTCTACAGCTCTTAACCTCATGGTGACCGGTTCAATCGAGTATATAATGCCATTGATCAAGGCACTATAAGAATAAATCTGGAGAAGATTTCATACATCAGTATATCAGGTATAAATCTGGAGAAAATTTTCGTACGTCAATAAATCAGGTATAAATCAGTAGATGTATGCTCAACATGATTAAGCATTTAACTGTTCATTCAGTTCGTATCTCTGTTCATGTTGTCGATCATGAGAATGGTGCAGATTGGTATAATCAGGACTAATACTAAAGAAACAATATCTGTAACTCCAATTGACAGGTTAAATCAAGAAGGTATCCTGTCAAGACACGAGAGTTTAAAATCTGGTATCTGCATCCTCTATAATCATAAGAGTAAATCAATAATGCACCGCATCCTATATAAACATATTTACTTACATGGCCATTATCCTCTTATCTCTGTTTGGATTTAGCCCGAGATCTTTTCCTTTATCTCTACAGGGGTTTTGGCATTACTAGCCATTTTCCTTCTTCCTCTGTCTTACATCGAGTTTCACATCTTGTGAGTACCAACTCGGTATTCCAACTTTCTGCTTTATAGAAGCTCCCTTCTTGCTACTGTACTATATCCTTGTATACTTGGATAACTACCCAACTTATAGATAATACCCTAAATTATTTGTTTATTAGGATAATTCTTGGTCTTCTCTTTCTGTGTGAGTGTATATATATGGTTCCACCTTTTATATGTACATTATCGTCTTGTTTAATTTCTGTCTCAACCAACACAGGTGCTTACAGTGTGTTTATATTAAAGCTTTTAATTTATCCTATCTCAGTTCACAATGGTCTTGAATGTGTGTCAGTACGGCGGGAAAGGCCTGAGATGCTCTGATACCAAGTTGTCACACCCCAATTCCGCACACTTCAGAATGGTGTGATGAACCGCTAAATAACCAACGGTTCAACCAGGATCTCTAATAGGCTATCCCTGCGTTATCTGAACTTTACACGCATCCATAATCATAATCAGAGTAATACACAATAGCGGAAAATTTATAAATAATATGAACTGAGAACTAAGATGATACCCATAAATAATAGCAAATTATTCTGTGTTTAACTGAGACATAAATATTTAAATACCAAATACATGTCTTATAAATCCAATAAAGAAACCTACAAAAAACATCTAATCAAATACACACGAGTTGCACTCGCAAGAGGGATCGTGTGTATCGTCTTCAGCTCCAACTTCCATAGCTGCTACAGTTCCGTACGCCGACGCGTTCATGTAATCTTCAACTGTATAACCTGCATCATCAACTAAAAATATTCGACGTCGAGGGGTGAGCAGACAACATGGCTCAGTGAGTAGCCAAAACTATGCAACAATACATATGCATGCAAAAATCCATTTATATCTTTGGTCTTGGTTTATAGTTTGAAATGTGCAATAAAAAGGTTGGGTGGTCAAAGGTTAACGTTTATTGACATCGCCTCTATACACAGGGTGTGGAAGCCCGCCCGAAGGTTAACGTTTATCGTCGTCCCATCCACCCTACCATAACATTATACAACAAAGGTTAACGTTTATTGCTATATAATGCTATACCAACACGTAAGCCCCTGTTAGCGAGGGCTTGCAAACTGGGCTCGCTACTAACCAATCCTAATGCCAAACAGTGTATCCAAGGCCTCACCCCAGCATCCCTCAGAACATCCATAGAGATATAGCTAAGGCCCCCCGGTAGAGTCAGAGACTACAAGGACCGAGACCACCTCCCCTGATACTCTACGACATAATAGTTCTGCTAAGATAATGGCGATACGACGATGTCAATGCACAAGACTTGAGTTAGAGATAGAGCTAAAGTGCTGAGACCCGCCAAAGGTTAACGTTTATTGACGTTTTCATCACACCTCCCCTGATACTCGCTCGCATCAAGCACATCAACCACACACATATAATCACATGCCTATTCCTATCATCATCATCATCATCATGTTATAAACAATAAAGTAAATATGCATGAACAAGTAATAGAAATATTGGATGGCATGCTGTATGCACATTACAAACATATTCGCATAGAATCAAACATGGCATAGGACTCAAGAAATAGAAAACAGTTTATTATTAACCAATTTAGTTTGGGGTTAAGGTTCCTCACCTTAGCTTGCTAATAGATACTTTTCCAAGCTTTAAAATCACCTTTATAATGTTATTATATTGCTAGCAAACCTAACAAAGTCGATAGAATTTAATTAGAATTAATACAGAATTTAAAAACTATTCTATCAACTGAGGGTCGATGCTAGGGTCGATGCTAGGGTCGATGGGTCTATCGACCCTCCCTCCATTCTGAACATCCCGAATGCTGAGGGTCGATGGTCAGAAACACCTAGGGTCGGATGGTCTATCGACCCTCGGTGCGACCCTCGGTGCACTCTGGTCCAATTTCCACTTTTTAATCCACTCTTCGTGTTTGGGGTCCTATGGCTTGCTTCCTACATTCACTCAACATTCATTCCATGGTCTAGAACCATGTATAAACCATCTTTCTCCTTTTCGTGCATCCTCCTATGGTTTTCCATGAAAACCTAACCATGGATGGCTGGTTTGGGTTTCTCCGAGATCACTTTCTCTTCAATTTCTAACCTAAGGTCTGTAGAAACTCATGGAATTAGTATCCATACCTGAGAAGATTACTTTTCTCTGCAATTTCTTCTCCTTTTTGCTAGATTCTCTTCCTTGCCTCTCTTCTTCCTCCTTTCCTTCTTCTCTCTTTCTCTCAATTCAATTAGGGTTGTGAAAGGAGTGAAAGTGGCTTAGGAACGTCCTTTAAATAGACTAGGAATGTCCTATAATAATCCCATTGAGATTTGGAAAGAATCCCAACCGAAAATTAGGAAATTTCCTAATTTCAGTTTCGTCAGAAACCGAGGGTCGATGGGAGGGTCGATGATCCCGTCGACCCTAGGGTCTTAAGCTGTCCGACCCTCCCTTCAAAACTGAGGGTCTGACTTTCTATTTTGGGAGGTCCGACCCTGCTTCACTGGGTGTGCGACCCTCCCCTAGAATTAAGTGTTTTTGGGTCGATTTCGTACCTGGGATCTCGACCTCCTTCATGCCCATGGTCCATTTGACTCGACCATGATGGGTAAACCTGGTTCAAGATGGTAAGACCGGGTTAAATTGACACGGGTCTTATAGATGTCCGACCCCCAGGTGCGACCCCTGGTTTTTTGTCAGGTTCCCAAGAGCTGGGGGTCGATACGGGGGTCGATATGGGGGTCAATGGTCCTGGTCGAATTCTCCGACCCCCGGACCAAAATCAGATTTTTAAGGTCCGATTTTCAATTCATTTCCCATTCTTCCTCCTCCATTTCGACTCGTCTCTTTCCTCTGAGTTGCTACAGTGCCAACTCTGCTACATTGGTCATTTTGGTTCCGTGTCTCGACGTTTATATCATTCCTACAGGTAGGTATCGTACCTTTACATATTTTTAGGTTTTCTTTTCTAAGTTTTTGCTCGTTTACCTTCTATTTTTCAAATTAAACTTTTTTTAATCGTAAAAATTTGATTTTGTTATTGGTGACTCGAGGAATGAAAGCCCTAAAAAATATTTGAGTTGCATCGGTTGGTTATCGAGAAACTCGAATTTTGCTCTTTTTTCCTTAATTTGTCAAAATTTTTGATTTCTTACAATTTCTTCAAATTGGATTCCATTAGTTAGGATTTCCTACTGTGTGAGTGTTGCAGGATATGTTAGAACCTACGTAAGTCCTCCTGCCCACGTGTATGCGGGAAAAGTAAGGCTTTTGGCCAACTTACGTCATTATAATGTCTAAATTTTGGATTTTTCTAACCTACTAACATATTATCTATTTTCTTTTTCTTTCTTATTTGCAGATACTATGGCTCGTACCAAAGTACTCAGGGTTCGCGATCCTCTTCGTTTCCGTTCCAACGAAGCCGAGGCATAGTATGCCCACTACGCTCGCAAGAAAGTAAAGGGAGGTCGTAAGGTGAACTTGGCGGAGTTAGCCCTGTTCAATGTGGAGAGAGCATTTGGTGATATGGGATGGCTCCCTGTCATCACTTACGACGCGTGCACCTGTCTGGATTTGGTACGCCAGTTCTATTGTCACCTCCAGGTGGTGGGGGATTACAATGATGTTGAGAGGGGTAATGAGCTGCGCATCACGAGCTACGTCAAGGGGGTTGACATCCATTTAATTATCGGAAGCTGGCCGACCTACTGGGCATTTCCTATGCTGGCCCCATGGTTTTCTGTGCCCCTGGAGAGCCCCAGTTCTTCTCTCTACAGATGAGGGCTGAGATCGATAGTCAGCTCATCCGACCTGATCGCTGGCAGATGATAGCGTGCTATCTTCGGATCCATGGGTATATTGCAAGATCATACAGCATAACCTGATACCGTAGAGTGGTCATTACGAGAGGGTCTCCCAGCTGACCCAGTATCTCCTATACTGTATATGCACTCGGCAGCCCGTTTGCCTTCCATACATCATTATGCGTACCATGATCACTGTCACATTGCCCAGTCACATCGGCAACCTTCCTTATGGACGCATGATCACTACCTTGCTTACCCGCCTGGGGGTTTATTTAGTGGATGCGAAGATTCAGGAGAAGTCCTTCTCGTCGCCTCTAGATTGGGAGGCTATTTGCAAGTTGGGCATGCAAGATGCTCAGGTCAGTGATGAAGAGAGGAACGTGATGGTGCGCCCTCGCACTCGCGTAGAGATAGCTGACGCTGAGGCAGCTGCCGCCGCCGCTGGAGTTCATATGGAGCCTGCTGGTGATGATGACCGTCTGTACATGGATGTGGACTCCATACCACCTCCTTCACCTACACATGCTACTGGAGCTAGTACTTCTTATGCGGCTGGTCCTTCTCATGCGGCTGGTCCTTCACATGCGGCTGGTCCTTCACACCCACCTTCTGATATGATGGGGATATTGCATGAGATCAGAGAGGCTCAGTGCAGATCTGATCTGAGGATGGGGGAGTTACTAGATGCTCAGCGTGTGAGAGTGGATGAGCTATTAGACGCCCAGCGCATATCGGACACGCGGATGGGAGAGCTCATAGAGGCTCAGCACTGGTCAGACATGCGTATGGAGGAGCTTTTGGGTGCTCAGCACGTGACTGATCAGCGGTTGGCTGGTCTCACAGCTAGTCTTCAGATGACCCAGACTTAGGTAGCCTGGTTGACTAGGGTCTACGCTGAGGATTATGACAGAGATCGTGAGGCACCGCCTCCTCCTTCACCCCCAGCTTCATGATTGTATTTATTTTCTTTCTTTGTACTACTGAGTAACTGTCTGGGATATGGACGGTACTCTGCTTTAGCTAGTTATATATGTTTGTTTCTCTCTCATTGTATTTAATATTTTCCCCCCTTTAATAGATGCATTATTCTCTTTTCAATTTGGTCTCAAACATCACTTGTGCTTATATTGTGTTAATATTGCAGTTTTTACTTTTATCCTATCTCAGTTCACAATTCGTCATGAAGGTATGCTAGTTTAGGGGACACGGCCTAAGATGCTCTGATACCAAGTTGTCACGCCCCAATTCTGCACTCTTCAGAATGGTGTGATGAACCGCTAGCAAACCAACGGTTCAACCAGGATCTCGAACAGATGATATCCGATTTATCTAAACCTCATACATCCACATTCATAATCAGAATAAATACACAATAACGGAAGTCCTATAGTAAATGAACTGAGAATCTACTGTGATATTAATATTTAAATAGCAAATTATTCTGTATCAACTAAGACATAAATAAATATCAAATACATGTCTTTACTAAATCCAAATAATGAAAATAAAATCTAATCGAATATGCATGAGTTGCACTCGCAAGAGGAGTCATGCGTATCCACTTCATCTTCAATTTCCATCGCCGCCATGTGCCCGTACACTGGAGCATTAACATAATCTTCGACGGTAGTACCTGCATCATCAACTAAAAATATTCAACGTCGAAGGGTGAGCACACATCATGGCTCAGTGAGCAAACAAAACAATGCAACAATACATATGCATGCAGTCAATTCATATCTTTGGTTTGGTTTTAAGTTTGCAATGCGCAATAGAGAGGTTTAGGTGGTCAAAGGTTAACGTTTATTGACCCCACCTCTATACACAGGGTGTGGAAGTCCGTCCAAAGGTTAACGTTTATTGTCGTCCCCATCCACCCTACCATAACATTGTACAACAAAGGTTAACGTTTATTATTGTACAGTGCCATACCAATACGTAAGCCCCTGCTGGCGAGGGCTTGCAAACTGGGCTCGCAACTAACTAATCCTAATGCCAAACAGTGTATCCAAGGCCTCACCCCAGCATCCCTCATAACGTCCATAGAGATAGAGCTAAGGCCCCCCGGTAGAGTCAGAAACTACAAGGACCGAGACTACCTCCCCTGATACTCTACGACGTAATAGTTCTGCTAAGGTAATGGCGATACGACGATGCTAATGCACAAGACTTGAGTTAGAGATAGAGCTAAAGGGCTGAGACCTACCAAAGGTTAACGTTTATTGATGTTCCCATCACACCTCCCCTGATACTCGCTCGCATCAAGTACACCAACCACACACATACATTCACATGCCTATTCCTATAATCATCATCATGTTATAAACAATAAAGTAAATATGCATGAACAAATAATAGAAATATTTGATGACATGTTGTATGCACATTACAAACATATTCACATAAAATCAGGCATAGCATTGGACTCAAGAAAATAAAAACAGCTTATTATTAACGAATTAGTTTGTAGGTCTTGTTTCCTCACCTTTGCTTGTTTGTAGATCCTGTTTCAAGCTTTAAAACACCTTTATATTGTTATTATATTGCTAGAAGACCTAACAAAGGCGATAGAATTTAATTATAATTAATTATGAATTTAAAAACCATGTTGTTAACTGGGGGTCGATGCTAGGGTCTGAGTTATGATCGACCCTAGGTGCGACCACCCCTATTCTAGGATTCCTGAACACTGGGGGTCGATGCTCAGGGTCTGGTAGGGTCGATTGGCCATCGACTCCCCATGCGACCCCCTGTGGGATTTGTCGATTTTTCTTCCTTTAGCTCATTCTTCGTGTTTGGGGTCCTATGGCTTGTTCTTACAGTCCATTCCACACATGTTCTATGGCCTAGAACCATGTTTCATTCACCTATATGGCTTTCATGATTTTCCCCATGGTTTTCCATGAAAACTTAACCATGGGTTGATGGTTTGGGTTTCTCCGAGATCATTCCCTCTTCATTATCTACTCTAAGGTCTTTAGAAACTCATGGAAATAGTATCCATACCTGAGCAGATTACTCCTTCTCTGCAACTCTTCTCCTTTTCCTTTCTTCTCTTCTTTCCTTCTCTTCTTCTTCTCTTCCTTCTCTTCTCTTTCTCTCAATTCAATTAGGGTTCTTAAAGGAGTTAAAGAGGCTTAGGGACGTCCTATTTATAGAGTAGAAACTTCTAAAATAAGTCCCATTGAGATTAGGAAGGAATCCCATTCAAATTAGGAAAGTTTCCTAATTTCAGTTTTTACCGAGTACCGGGGGTCGGAGATCCCGTCGACCCCTAGTCCTTAAAATGTCCGACCCCCTATATAAAACTGGGGGTCTGACTTCTATTCTGGGGGGGTCCGATCCTCCCTTGCTGGGTATGCGACCCTCCCCTTATTTAAGTGTTTTTAGGTCAGTTTAATATTTGGGATCGTAATCTCCTTCACGCACTTGGTCCATTTGGCTCAACCATGATGGGTAGATATGGTTCAAGGTAGTAAGATTGGGTTAGTTTGATACGGGTCTTACAAATAGGTATTGAAGGTACAGTGTTGCTATCAACTAGCACTGTAATTGGTCTGACCTGGAGATATTGGTACAGCATTGGCAACTTGGGTAGTGATTCCCATGGTAATTTGTATAGCCGGTAACATCTGTTTTTGCTCTTGCATTTTATATGGCCAAGTTCATTACAACCATGGCTAAGGCATTTGGTGGTCCAGATAGATTGGTTGGAGTGGCCTGGTTATTTACCCCTTTGATTTGCTCTAGTCTGATAATCATTGTTTGGCATCTGCTCAGAGGGGTTTCCATTACCCGTTCTCAACCCAGGTAGCGGTGGGGTCAGGTTGCGACCACTTTTAAATGCTCAGCGGGCGACCTGTGGTAGATCTCACTCAGAGTCTCCACGTCACCCAGGATTAGAGTTTTATTTTCTTTTACAATTACTCTTATTTTTGGTGTATCATCTTAGGGTTGGATTTTATTCGTATTGTGGACTGCACCCTACATTATTTGTTTATCAAGATAAATTTATGTTTCCTTTTTTTCTATCTATGTATATATGGTTCTACCATTAATTATGTATGTTATTGTTTTATTTAAGTTCTGTCTCAACCAATACAGGTGCTTATAATGTATTTGTATTAAAACTTTTAAATTTATCCTAACTCAATTCATGGACTCTTGTGAATGTACTTAGGTTTGATTGACAGAGCCTGAGAACTTTGATACCAAGTTGTCACAATCCAATTCTGGATTAATGCAAAGTGTGATGAACCGTTATAAGAATCAATGGTTTAAGCTAGGATCTTGTAAGATCGTGCCAACAATCCAAACAAAATACATGCCATATCACAATCAGAGATAATAAATAATAATAAAAGTCTGTATTAATGAACTGAGTGTCTAATGATAAGTAAATAACAAATCAGTTATCTCAAAGTAACTAAAACATAATTAATATCTTTTACAAGTATTAAAATATGAAAGTTAACCACTAAGCATAGACATAGTTAAAACACTTGCATGTCGAGTCATACTCGTCCTCTTCAGCTTGCTCGCCCATAGCCGCCACATGTCCATACATTGGCACACTGATAAAATCTTCGACAATAACACCTCGAACATTAGAAACTAAAAATAATGGTGAGCGCGAGGGTTAGCTATTTAACTTGAGCTCAGTGAGTAAACAAAAAAATACACAAACATATGCACGCATTCAATTCATATCTTTTGTCTGGTATAAATTTGTAACTATACTATAGAAAGGATTGGCGGCCACCACACCTCTATACAAGAGTGTGTGAATCCACTCAATGAATCAAACACCATTGTCATCCTATATGCACCCACCATGGAATATAGATAGAGCTAAAGTATCCAGATCATACACTGTCAATACTTCCCCTGATACCCTACCCATACCAGTAAGTATGCCCTTATTGGCAAGGGCTTGTAAACTGGGCTCGTAACTAACCAATACTTAATGTTATACATATGTATCCAAGGCCTGACCCCAGCATCCCTTAATATATCTATAGAGATAGAGCTAGGGTTCCTCGGTAGAGTCAAAGACCACATGGTCTGCAAATACCCCCTAATGCCCTACGATGTACTAGTTTCACTAAGGTAACAGCAATATGACAATGCCAATGTGGTGAATGGAATAGAAATATAGCTAGAGCCATACGGATCAACACCCAATCCAACACATCAATCACACATAAGCACATGCCTATTCCTAGCATCATCATCATGTCAAATAAGAACAATAATAAAATATACATGAACAGATATAGCTATTTATTAGATGACATGTGAGATGCATAATCAATCATATAAGCATGGCATCATATCAATTGACAGAAAATAAAAGAAAAGATAGCTTGTTATTAACCAATTAGTTTAGGTCTTGCCCTCACATTTGATCGTAGTATCGATCTCTTCTAAGCTTTAGAAGTTCACTTGCACTAATTAACAACCTAGAAAATTCATGAATTTAGATTGGGGTTTGATGGTATTAGGTTACAATAGTCTAACATCTAGTTTGGCCTCAAAATAGACTCTAAAATTATGTGGTTGACTGTGTGGTCACATATCATCCATCCACTGATCCAACCATACAACCCTGTGTAAACTTCTCGAGAGTCTAGGGTTG
Organism: Protea cynaroides; assembly: GCA_028583415.1. Classification (NCBI taxonomy): domain Eukaryota; kingdom Viridiplantae; phylum Streptophyta; class Magnoliopsida; order Proteales; family Proteaceae; genus Protea; species Protea cynaroides. Next base: position 92,653,804 of record CM053268.1, read on the forward strand.
ACTCACTAGTCACTTTGTGGTCGACCATTGATGCAACCACATAATTTATTGATTGTATTCATAGGTCTTTCTCAATCTAACCCTTGGTTCAACATTAGAGCACCTCCTAGGGTCATTCTATGGCTTTATTCATGGGTTTCCCATCAACAATTTATCTCTAACCTATTTCCATGGTTTCTCTTTAAGATAAATTGAGAAATTGCATGATCTCATTCTCAACACTAGGTTTAGCTCCATAACTCATTGATAGGAGATCAATCCTAATCAACCTACATCTAGAGGAATAGATTCCTTACCTTCGTCCCTTGTTACAGAGAGGAATAGTAACTTCTTCTCCAATCTTCTTCTCCAAATCTCCTTCTCTTTCTTCATCTCATTCTCATTTTCCTTCTCTCTTAGATTTAGGGTTTAGATTCGATCTAAAAAGAGTGAGAGAGACTAAAGGATGTCCTTATAAAGAGAAAACCTCCATATAGAGTCCTCTCTCAACTAGGAAAGAGATCCCCTTAATTTTGGAAAGTTTCCAAATCTCGGAGTCAGATTTGGATTTGTGTAGTCAAATCTATGGTAGCAGAATTCATTGACCATACAAACCAAAATAGTAGACTACACGTTGTGTGGTCTAATGTGTGATTTATTGTGTGGTTGACCACACAGTCAGCCTCATAAACCAAATTTACATGTTTGACTGTTTTGACTAGTTTGCTCACCTGACTTGGTGTTTCTTCATACGATTGGTTAGTTTAGGCCGACTATGATGGGAAGACTTGTCATGACCTGAGAACGTAAGGTTAGAACGGGTTCATAGCGTACGAGTCTTAAAGATTTAGTTTTGACCATACTAATCTAAGTTAGCATCTTGTTTGACAACATGAATGAAGATATGAGTCGAAAGAACAGCTGTGAGGAAATTGAGAAACGATCCTCCTCGAGATAAATATAAAATGTGTATCAATAAAGATAAATGTTCTTGTTGGAGTCGCCACCTAGATTAAGGTCTAGGACCTCTAAAAATGTAGCCTCACCCTAAGGTAAGACTTCTATTGACTCATGACCCAATGTATTGGTTCTTTGGTCTGCAAGAGATCGGGTAAGTATTAAAGGTACGATTATGGAAAGGTGTTAGGAACCCAAACCGCCCAATCAATATCGACCTCCTAAACTTTCCTTAAACTCTAATTTTGACTGTACTTGGTCAACAGGATGACTGGGGTTCAATGGGGGGATGTCCTAAACTAATTTGCTGAGTTCTGCTAACCTAGAGTTCAGTCGAACATGTCTTAAAGCAAATAAACAAGCAATCTAATGTACAGTACTGTACAGTGAACCAGACCAGATGATGGTTCGGTCTTTGATTGAATCTGAGACGTGTAAGACATCACAAACTGCCTACGTATTCCAATCCTGGAAATCAAGTCCAAAACTTAGTTCGAAATGGGTTTTGTGATTAAAGATTATGGAAGTGGCTTATGCATGTACTCCAATTAGTTTCTTTGTTCAAGTTAAAGTTTATGGATGGATGCTTGATGGATGGCTTCGTACGGTATTTGGGACTCCCAAATTACCTATGAATTCTAGGGTATGTGATGTGTGTCGAGCGCAACCAAAAATAAATTACTCTACCTATAATGAATAGTAATGATAAGTAAAGGTCGATCCATAGAGACTAGTTAATCAAATTATCGACTTACCAAGAAAAGGGGGGGGGGTTTCTTCTATAATTTAATTGACAACAAAATTAAGTAACAAAAATTCATTGGAAGATGATGTCGATTCAAGGAAATTTACTCACGGCTGTAAATTGATCACTGACCTCATATATATATATATTATTCTCTATTCAAATATTAACCAAGGAATATCAAAAAGCTAGACAATCCTTACCTTCGCAAATTTCATTAATTTAAGCCCAACACACAAATTAATTCTTATCAATAAACAAATTGGTATTAAGAAATCCTCAGGAATTTACTGATAGCATTACACTCTCGGAGGAAGTTAAAGATGAACAACAATCTAACAAGCGTCAGATTATTTAATTCATTCTATGTTTCCTTTAAGCAAGTAACAAAAACTTGGATCATAATTGTTCTACTCAATTGCTACTTTTCCTGAACACCATAACAATTACGGATTATGGATTCAGGTTAGCAATAAATCACATAACTCAATCAATTAATCGGCCTCTTAATAAACTGAATCATGCAACCATTAACTTGAAAAACCAAGAAACACAGATATTTGAATAGAAAAATAATTAAAATTAAGGACAAAGTCTCACAATTTTACTAACCGGATTGAATTCCCCTTAAATTGACTAAAGAGCTTACTTAGACATGATAGAAAAGAAAGACAAAAGAAATAAAACTATCTTCTCAATAATTCTTGGATGCTCTATTATGTAGCCTTTGCATTGCTTAAATAGCCAGAGTAGAGAAGATTAAAACCGGTATGTCTAGAATTGACAACCTTATTACATTGAAATAAAGATTAAACAAAATCATCTTGCCTAGATTAGATAGAGACTCATTCCATTATTAATCAAATGTCACCCCTAAACTTGCCAATCTTTGTAATATTCCATAGAGGTATATATTCTCTTCAAGATTTATGACAATCAATCAAATCCTTCCAATAGTAAATCTTCTATGTGTGGTAATCTTCTTTCTCTGGTTTGTATTCAAATCAGCTTTCCATATCAAATTTTTGGATCACATTTAATTTCTAGAATTCTTTCCATATATTAAAAACCTGCATAAAATTCAGAAGATCATTATTTAAAATATCAGAATTTTTTTATTTTAAACATAAATTACCAATACTTTCCACCAATGTCTTGTATATAAGGAATCATCACAAATGAGTACCAAAAGACATATAATATGTTAAATGGACTAAATAAAGAGAAATAAATATATAAAATTATGAATCCATCAGTTTGCCTTAAAAATCAGGTACGACGTAGTTTAAAATTTATGATGGTGTTCTTTAAGCTTCTAGGGTTCTCTTTCCCTTTCTGTTCTTTCCAATTGTGTTCTTTATTTGTTCTATTTTTTTTCATTTTTTTGTTCTTTCTCTATCTGTTTTGTTCTTTATCTGTTCTGTTCTGTTCTCTACTTGTTATGTTCTTTATTGTTAGGCTTTTTTTTTAGGATTGCCTATCCCTATTTGTTCTGTTCTTTTCAATTTTTAGGGTTTCCTACCCTATTTACTCTGTTCTTTCCAAATTTTAGGGTTTCCTACCCTATTTACTATGTTTTTTCCACTTTAGGGTTTATCTTGCCCTAATTGCTGTGTTCTTTTCATTTTAGGGTTTATATTGCCCTATATAGTTTGTACTTAAGATTTATGCAATTGTATCTCCAAACATAGTAGTGTGCATCATGTAAGCACCAAATATGGTAATGTGTCCAATATAGCATGTGAGCATCCAAATATAGCAGTAAGCATGTGAGAAATATCCAAATTTAGCAACAAATCAATCAATATGTCATGTGAAGAATCCAATATAGCATTTGAGAGCATTCTAAAAATAGCAGTAAGCATGTGAGAGTATTAATCAAGCATCGATAATCAACAATGTGACCAAGATCATATTTGATCGACTACTCAAACTTGATGTAATTGATCATCATCAATTTGATCAAAATCATATTTGATCGATGGTTTAGATTCACTTAAAACATTCATGAGGTCAATCCAATCGTTCAAATTCAATTAAATTACTCAAAAAGGTAATCCAACGGTTCAAATTACTCAAAATCACAATCTAACCATTCAGATTCATTAAAAATCAATTTTTGATGAAAATCCAATGGTTTGGATCACTCAAAATCATAATCTTACCATTTAGATTCCTCTAAATCATTCATAAACAAGCTCCAACGATCCAGATTCAACTAAGATGCTCATGATCAAAATCTAATGGTCTAGATTCAAATAAGATGCTCAAGATCAATGGCTAGATTTTAATCACATCAAATTCCAAGATCAATGGCCAAGATTTAATCATGTAAAAATTCAACATTATATGGGCATATTTAAGTATATTGAATTCAATTATCAATTTTCTAGATTTCATTAAAAAAATCCAAAATCAAAGGTCATGATTTATTCACATTAAATTCAAGATCAACGGCCATAATCTAATCTCATAAAATTCAGAGATCAATGGTCCAATTTTCATCAAAATATTCCAAGATTCCATACGATCGATCAATTTCATAAAAAATCCAAGGATATGGGATTAATTAATTTCATAACAATTCCAAGCATGTGGTTGGATCAATTTTATCAAAATTTCATATGATCGGATCAATTCAATTTCATAACAATATGCCCTAGTCAGATCAATCTCATCAACTTCCACAATCGGATCAATTTCATCATATTTCCAATATGATCAATTTCATCAATTTCCATAAAAATTCACATAATCTATGGGATCAATTTAATTTCATCAATTTCTACATGATCGGATCAATTCAATTTCATCAAAATTTACATAATCGATGAGATCAATTCAATTTCCACCAAAATTCACATAATTGATGGGATCAATTTAATTTCATCAAGTTCTACACGATCGAATCAAATCAAAATTCACATAATCAATGGGATCAATTCAATTCAATTTCCACAATCGGACCAATTCATAAAAAATTCCACAATCGAATCAATTCATAGAAATTTCTTAATCGGATCAATTCATAAAAATTCCATAATTGGATCAATTCAAATAAATGGACCAATTTTATCTCATGAAACCCAAGCATTCGGATCAATTTTTATCATATGGAATTTCAAACACAAGGCTGGACCATTGCATGATCAAGTTTTCGGTGGTGTATGATCAGAGGGATAATTAGGTGGTGTGGTGATGATGGGGGCAACAGATGGACTTCAGTGGTTTTGACGAGAATGTTAGACTGATAGGTTGGTAATTGGACAAGTGGTAGTGATGGAGCATGGACTGCAGGTGATCAATTAAAGCAAGTAATAGGTAAAAGTGTCTTACCTCTTCTTCTTTCCTCCAATCTGCTTTCTTCTTCTCCTTAGCTCTTCTCGCTTTCTTCTTTTTCCCGATCTGTCGCCGTTGCTTCTTCTTCTTCTTCTTCTTCTTCCTCTTCTTCTCCTTTTCTTCTTTTTTTCTTCTTCTTTTCCTTTTTCTGATTTTCTTTTTTTTTAGTCGGCCGGCCTCTCTATACTCTCTTCTTCTTCAAATCTCTTCCGCTTCCTCTCTTCTTCTTATTTCTTTTTTTTCTGGCTCCCGTCTTTTTTCTCTATTCGGTCTTTCTCGATCTCCCTTCCTTTTCTTCTCTTTCGGCTTCCCTTCTCTTTTCTTCTTTTCAATCCCATCCTTCTCTCTTCGCCTCTTTCCTTTTCTTCTCTCTTTCTATCTTCTCTCTCACTCTGTCCATTTCTCTTCATCTCTTTTCTTTTCTTCTCTCTCTTTCCATCTTCTCCCTCTTTCCATCTTCTCTCTCACTTCCCTTTTCTTTTCTTCTTTCCATCTTCTCTCTCACTCTATCCGTCTCTCTTCATCCCTTTCCTTTTCTATTCTCTCTTTCCATCTTCTCTCTCAACCTCTCTTTTTCTTTTCTTCTTTCCTTAAAACCGAACTAGCTGGCTTCCTTCCCTTCTAGACCTCACGGACATCATACACACTCATCCCATGTAACCTATAATGCACATAATAAATATTATAATATATAGTTACACATAAGGTAATATTTAAGACATAATATCTAATATAGTACAAAATAAGTATAATATATATTACAATATATAATGTACACATGCATGGATACACAAACTGAACTACTTTAGTTTGGAATGGTCTGAGTTGGGCCAGGTTGAGTTTGGACTAAGTTGGGTTGAACTGGGTTGGGCCAAAAATGATTTTTCTCTCTATCATTTCATAGGTCATTTTCGTTGTCATTCCGCATGAAATTTTTTGATAGTCTGTACCCCAAATTTTCCAAGTTCACTTTGTAGAACAATAAAAATGAAGAATAATGGTTCTTGAATCATCTGAATTGGAAGTAAAATGACCAACTTATGAATTTCTGAAGTTTAAACAGGTCAATTTACGATAATTCGACTAACGACTCCGCATGGGATCCTTCGGAGACCTCTGCCTAAAATCCTTCACATCTACTTTGTAGAGCACTAAAAATGGAATATAATGAAATTGGAATCAACTGATTTGGATGTGGGGTGACCAAAATATTAATTTTCAAAGATTAAATGGCCATTTCTGCATGTAATTTTGCATGGGACCCTTCGGAGATCTCTGTCCCAAATTTTTCACATCCACTTTGCAGAACAACAAAAATGAAGAATAGTGGCCCTTGAATCATCTGAATCGGATGTAAGAAGGTCAAGATATGAAGAATTAAAGTTCTATTGATAATTCTGCATGAAAGCTTGCATGAGACCCACCGGTGGCCACTGCCCGAATTCTTCATGTCCACTTTGAAGAGGACTAAAAATAAAGAATATTGGCACTTAAACCACATGATTCGGATGTTAGATCATCAAGATACGATGATTTGAAATTCAATCAATCGAACTTATGATAATTTGCATGAAAGCCCCCGGGATTTAATATGATTTTTCAGAAAACCCCCTTGTACGTATCATCCAATTAAAATGGCCATATCTTCTTCGTCTGATATCAGAATTGATCATTTTTGGTCTCATTTCAAAAGTAATTCCAAAACCTACGCATCCATGTAAGTTGCAACCCATGACCTTGCTCTGGGGACACCGAAAACAGTTTTGAAGTTGCAGCTAAAAATCTAAGCTTTCACTCATCTCTCTTCCTTTGTTGCCACACACCAATAGGACTTTGTTCAGATGGGATGACAAAAATGGGGTGCTTACAACAGCCTAAAAACTCAATCATTATGAACGTGCATCTTTTCGATTATACACATGAGTTGTTGTTGTGCATAATTCTTTAGATTTATTTTCATAGTGTCTTGATCAATGGCACTATGAACTCATAGAAACATATGACCCATAGGTCTATGACCTTAAGAGACTCTACCTCTATGTATTTAGACCACCTTGCAACCTAATGATAATTGGTTGTTGGTTTTGTTGCCTCAGATTTACTCTGATCATTTAAATTTAGGTTCACTAGATAAAAAAAAACTCATCGTCATATTAAATTTGAAACAATGGATGAACTATTGGATATATGTTTTTCATTTCTCAACATCTACTAATAAGAGGCTTAATTAATAAAGGAATTAATTGAAGAAAAACGCTTGGATCAGATGAAATTCTATAGCCAAGGGACCTCAGGTGAAATAATAGAGTATCTATTTTTCGAGAGTTGTTGGATAGACAGATATGAGTCATAGTTTGTGAGAGATTGCATGAGCAAGAGGTGAGAACTACCAAGAGTAGTTACTAAGTATTAGATAGTTCTCAAGTAGAGGATTATAGATGGTTACATCGGCATGAATCTTGACAAGGCAAGAGATTCTTAAAATTATATCTAAGTGTGGATACAAGATGGAATCAAGAGTTATGAGGTTGATAGTACTCGGATCAGTACAAATGCTATTGAACTATTCCCAATTTGAATAATATGATTGAGTAAAAACCAAGATATTTTGATTGAATTAATAAAAAGATAAGCATACACCTTAATGCTGGTAGGTAGACATGTTGGATATGCAGTATGTAAACAATCAAAAGTAGATTATTGAGATATATAAGAAGGGATATCATGATAAAGCAACATTGATAAAAGAGATATAAGCTAACAAAAAGGAAAATGGTTGTGGTTAAGTGGGATTTGATGTGTACTCTCAAGACTAAGGGAGGCCTTGGGCTTCGTCGGCTAAACCAAGTTAATGAAGCTTTGTTATGTAAAATGGTGTGGAAAGTAAAGAATGATGATTCTCCCTATGCTTAGTTCCTCAAGGGTCATTATTTTTCAAAGGAAGGTGTTATCAGAACTACAATTTAGTCTTCCCCTGTGTGGTGGAGTACAAGGACCGTTTGGGATTGGGTGTCTAAACATACTCATTGGCTTGTGGGCGATGGAAATACGATAAATGTGTGGACAGATTGGTGGATCGGGGAGTTCTCATTGAGAGATCAACTTAGCCTTGATATGAAGTTATTAAAAGGATGGATTACACTATATCATGCTTTATTGTTAATGGCAGCTGGGCTCTGCCGAGTGTGATGAGTCCTTTGCTAAACGATGTATTTAATCAAGCAAGAGATATAAGCTCATCTACACTGGCGATCAAGGGGGTTTTTTAGTGAAGTTGGGATGGAGTATGTTGTGTGCTAGATAGCAAAGACCGATCTAGACTAATGTTGTGTGGCATAAATCTATGACACCTAGTCTCTCATGCTTAGCATGAAGGTGGTGTTTGAACAGGTTACATCATATGACACAGTAATGAAAAAAGGTGTAAGTATGTGTTTTTGTTATGCTATATGCAAGAATGATGTGGAGGATGCGGACCATGTTTTTTTGCAAGTGTTCGGTTGCTATCTAGGTGTGGAATAAGGTTGGGGGTCACTTCAGTTTGTAGGTCCCTATGTTTCCCCCTTGTAGTGAGCTATTGCACCGGTGGCTTCTGAAGTCTAGGATGATGAGCTTAAAATGAATCTGGATTGGTGTTTTATTTGTAGTGTTGAAGTCTCTTTGGATGGCTAGAATTAATGCCATCTATCAGAATTCTCAAGTAAGGCTGACATATTTATGGGAGAAGATAAAGCAAGGTGCCAAGGATTTATTCGATAGGGATCCTTGTGTTGTAAGATTAGCCTTTGATCTTCAACTTGTTTGAGTATTTGGGCTTGCCACTAAATTTGTAACCAAAACTAAAGTAGTTGAGATGTTCTGGAATCCACCGTTGGCTGGGTGGTGCAAAATTAATTCTGATGGCTTTAGTTTGGATAACACAGGAGTTGCAGGTGCAGGTGGTGTGATAAGAACGACTAGGGGCCAGGTTGTATATGCATATTTCGGTGGCTCTTGGTATTTACACAAATTTTTATGCAGAAATACAAGCTATTCTGATAGGTGTAAAGGAGACTCTTTGCTTAGGATATAAAAGTATCTAGGTAGAGTCTGATGCAAAATCTATTATAGGGTAATGCAAAATGGTGCTCTTCCTTGGACTCTTGTGCAGGAATGGTCTGCTATGCAAACTCTCTTGAGCCAATGTCAGTTTTGTATAATTCATTTTTAGAGGGAGAAGAATGTAGCTGCAAATATATTGTCGAAGACGGCTGCAAAGGAAAGAAGATCTCAGTCATGGGTGTCTTGCTCGGACATAATGGTGAGGGAGGTTGTGTGGGATTCTTCCCATAGACCTAGATATAGGTTTTCCAAGTCTTTTTTTTTCACCCAAGATGGCTCTTGCTGATGGCAATGCCGAAGGTGGGGGTTTTCATCCTTTTAGGGTGTTGTGTATTTCTTTTGTTTTTTTTGGCATTAAAAATTGAATTTCTAGCAAAAAAAAAAAAAAAAGCTAACGAGTGCAATATGAGATTATTGGTGATGGTCTTTGAAAACCATAAGAGATAGAGGGCTACTGCTACATGGAATCATTCACTTACACAAGAGCTAGGGAAGGAGTTAGGGAATGTAATGCTGATATGTGTGGAAGTAGAGTGGTCACCATGGTATTGTTAGAGTATTGAGTTCCCATTGGAGCTGAAATATATTGATGATTAACTTTAAGAACTTATCTAATGTATGTCTACTAATTGGGATGGATGTAGTAAAAAGTCAATTAGTCTCAAAAGGGATGTATGAGTGCATATTGAGGTCAAAAAGGAATTAAGGCAAATAGAGCAAGGAAAATGCATATGAACATGCGAGAGAGGTGAAATTATCGGTAACTAATGAAAAGAGATTAGTGCCACAAAGATATTTTCTGGTATCTAGATACAAATATAGGCAAGGAGGTTTGTTGAGCAATAAAATATCCTAGAGGTAAAGAAGAATGAATAAGAGAAGTGATATTGTCTTACGTGTCCCAAATTATTCAGCACCACGTAAAATTTTGGCTATAAAATTTTTTTAAGGTGGGGAGAAAGTAAGACCCTGCTTCTTAGTAGAAGCCTAATTGTATAGTTGGGTGAAGCACGTAATAATTAGGTATGTGAATTTTGGGACAAAATTCCTTTAAGATGGAGAGAGTTGTAAAACCTATACCTAAAAAACCCGACCTAGTCAGATTTCTGTTATGCTAGGAGGGTTTTGCACAGTCAAGCAAATGCAATCCCAATTCATTAATAAGAAACTTGGTTGCACCAATGGTGGACCAAATTGAAAATAAAATAAATGTTACAACTTAAGCCTTAGATACCAGCGTTAGTCGCTAGGGCCGACCAGTAATGAAAGACCCATATCGAACTAACCCGGTCTTTCCACCTTGAACAAGGTCTACCCATCATGGTTGAGCCAAATGGACCAAGTGCGTGAAGGAGATAACGATCCCAGGTATTAAACTGACCCAAAAATACTAAAATAGGGGGGAGGGTTGCACACCCAGCTAGGCAGGGTCGGACCCCCCCCCCAATATAAAAATCAGACCCTGAGTTTCTAATCGGGTTTCGGACAATTTAGAACTAGGGGTCGACGGGATCATCGACCCTCTCATCGACCCCCAGTCTGTCGACAGAAACCATAAATTGGGAACTTTCCAAATTGCAATGGGATTCTTTCCTAATCTCAATGTGACTTATTTTGGGAGTTTCTACTCTATAAATAGGACATCCCTAAGCCTCTTTCACTCCTTTTAGAACCCTAATTGGATTGAGAGAAAGAGAAGAGAAGGAGAAGAGAAGGAAGGTGGAGAAGAAGATCAAAGAGAAGGCTTCAGAGAAACAAACCTAATTCTCAGCTATGGATACTATCTCCATGTAATTCTAAAGACCTTATAATAAATAGTGAAGAGGGTATGTTCTATGAGAAACCCAAATCATCCACCCATGGTTAGGTTTCAATGGAAAACCATGGAGGAGATCATTAAAATCATGTAGGTGAATAAACTATGGTTCTAAACCATAGAACATGTATGGAATGGATTATAGAAGCAAGCCATAGGCCCAAACATGAAAGAATGGACTGTAGGATGAAAATTTTGACTAAACCTACGGGCGGTCGCACGGGGGGCTGATGGAGAATCGACCCTACCAGACCCTAACATCGACCCCCAGTGTTCGGGAAGTCCAGAATATGGGTGGTAGCACCCAGGGTCGATGGAACCTCCGACCCTGGCATCGACCCCCAGTTAACAGCAAGCTTTTTAAAATCAGAATTAATTATAATTAAATTCTATCGACTTGATTAGGTCTTCTAGTGATATAATAGTGATATTAAGTTATTCTTAAAGCTTGAAAGAGGATCTACAATCAAGCAAAGGTGAGGGAACAAGACCTAAACTAATTGGTTAATGATAAACTATTTTATTTCTTGAGTCCAATGCCATGATTGATTCTATGCGTGTATGCTTGTTATGTGAATTCAACATGTCATCCAATATTTCTATTATTACTGTTCATACATATTTAAATTATTGTTTATAACATGATGATGATGATGATGATGATAGGAATAGGCATGTGAATGTATGTGTGTGGTTGGTGTGCTTGATGCGAGCGAGTATCAGGGGGGGTGTCATAGGCCGGGCCTCAGCACTCTAGCTCTATCTCTAACTCAAGTCTTGTCCACTGACATCGTTGTATCACCATTACCTTAGCAGAACTATTACGTCGTAGTGTATGAGGGGAGGTGGTCTCGAACCGTATAGTCTCTGACTCTGTCGGGGGGCCTTAGCCCTATCTCTTTGGATATATTGAGGGATGCTGGGGTGAGGCCTTGGATACACTGTTTGGCATTAGGATTGGTTAGTTGTGAGCCCAGTTTGCGAGCCCTCACCAACAGGGGCTTACGTGTTGGTATGGGTAGAGCAGGGGAAGTGTCTTAGGCCGGGCCTCAGCACTTTATCTCTATCTCTATTCCATGGTAGGGTGGATGGAGACGACAATAAACATTAACCTTTGGGCGGGCCTCCACACCCTGTGCGTATAGGCGAGGCAGCCACTGAACCTTTCTATAGCGCATTGCAAACTTATTTACCAGACCAAAGATATGAATTGAATGCATGCATATGTTTGTTGCATTGTTTTGTTTGCTCACTGAGCCAAGTTGTGTGCTCACCCTCTTGACGTCGAATATTTTTAGTTGATGATGCAGGTACCACTGTCGAAGATTATATGAGTGCTCCGATGTACGGGCGTGTTGATGCAATAGAAGCCGAAGACTTAGTGGATATGCATGATCCCTCATGCGAGTGCAACTCATGCATATTTGATTAGATTTTTGTTTGAATTATTAAGGTAATGTAATTGATACTTTATTTATTTATGTCTCAGTTGATACAACAATAACTTGATATTTTACTATGGTTATCACAGTTAGATTTCTTAGTTCATTTACTATAAGACTTCCACTATTGTGTATTTATTCTGATTATGGTTGTGGATGTGTATGGTTTTATTTTTAATGGGCACAGCCTATTAGAGATCCTGGTTAGACCGTTGGTTTATTAGCAGTTCATCACACCATTCTGAATAGTACGGAATTAGGATGTGACAACTTGGTATCAGAGCATTTCAGGCCCTGTCTGTGAAACCAGTATACTTCCACAAAAGTTTGTGAACTGAGATATGATAAATATTTAAAAGATGTAATAATAATACACCATAAGCATATGTGTTGTTTGAGACAAAACTGAAAGAGAATAATGCATCTATTAAATGAGAAACAAATTTATATACAACCAAAAGAAGAACAAACGTTTATATATATATGACTAAAACAGAGTACAGTCCACAATCTGGACAGTTACTCTGAAGTACAAAAGAAAGATAAAAGAAATACATCAAGAAGCTGGAGGTGATGGGGGAGACGGTGCCTCACGGTCTCTATCATAGTCCTCAGCGTAGACTATAGTCAACCAAGTTATCTGAGTCTGGGTCGTCTGGAGGCTAGCTATGAGATTAGCCACCCGCTGGTCAGTCACACGCTGAGCATCCCTAAGCTCTCTCAACCGCTGATCCGACATGCGCTGAGCAACCAGAAGCTCTCCCACCTGCTGATCGGACAAGCGCTGAGCCTCTAGAAGCTCTCCCATCCTCAAGTCAGTCATGAGCTGAGCCTCTCATATCTCATGCAATATCCCCATCATGTCATCAGGAGGAGCATACGAAGGACCAGCTGCATGTGAAGGACCAGTTGAAGAAGAAGGACCAGCTCCTGTAGTATGAGTAAGTGATGGAGGAGTTATGGCACTTACATCCATGTACAGACGATCGTCATCATCCCCATGAACCCTTGCTCCAGCGCTACTGCTACTGCCTTAGCGTCAGCCATCTCCACTCGAGTGCAAGGGTGCACCATCGTGTTCCTCTCCTCATCGCTGACCTAGGCATCCCGCATGCCCATCTTATAGATGGCCTCCCAATCCAGTGGTGATGAGAAGGATTTCTACTGAATCTTCTCATCCAGCAAGTCAACACCCAGGCGGGTAAGCAGCGTAGTAATCATATGTCCATAAGGCAGGTTGTGTAAGACCCGTGTCAATCTAACCCGGTCTTACCACCTTGAACCAGGTTTACCCATTATGGTCAAGTCAAATGGACCAAGGGCGTGAAGGAGATCGATATCCCAGGTATCAAATCGACCCAAAAACACTTAAAATAGGGGAAGGGTCGCATACCCAGCTAAGCAGGGTCGGACCTCCCAAAGCAGAAAGTCAGACCCTCAATTTTGAAGGGAGGGTCGGACAGCTTAAGACCCTAGGGTCGACGGGATCATCGACCATCCCATCGACCCTCGGTTACCGCAGAAAATAGAAATTAGGAAAATTTCCATATTTTCGAATGGGATCTTTCCAAATCTCAGAGGGACTTATTTAGGATATTCCTAGTTTATTTAAAGGACGTCCCTAAGCCACTTTCACTCCTTTCACAACCCTAATTGAATTGAGAAAAAGAGAGGAGAAGGAAAAGAGGAAGAAGAGAGGCAAGCAAGAGAACTTAGCAAAAAGGAGAAGAATTTCAGAGAAGGAGTAATCTTCTCAGGTATGGATACTAATTCCATGAATTTCTACAGACCATAGGTTAGTAATTGTTGAGAGGGTGATCTCGAAGAAACCCAAACCACCAATCTATGGTTAGGTTTCCATGGAAAACCATAGAAGAATGCATGAAAGCTCTCTAGGTGGGTTATACATGGTTTCAGACCATGGAATGAATATAGAATGGAATGTAGGAGCAAGCCATAGGATCCCAAACACGAAGAATGGATTAAAAGAGGGAATTGGACCAAAGTGCACCAAGGGTCATACCCAGGGCCGATAGACCATCCGACCCTAGGTATTCCTGACCATCGATCCTCAGCATTCGGGAAGTTCAGAAAGAGAGAAGGGTCAATAGACCCATCGACCCTAGCATCGACCCTCAGTTAACAACATGGTTTTTAATTCTGAATTAATTCTAATTAAATTCTATCGACTTTGTTAGGTCTTCTAGCAATATTAGCATTGTAAAGGTGATTCTAAAGCTTGGAAAAATATCTATTAGCAAGCTAAGGTGAGGAACCTTAACACCAAACTAAATTGGTTAATAATAAACTGTTTTCTATTTTCTTGAGTCCTATGCTATGCTTGATTCTATGCGAATATGTTTGTAATGTGCATACAGCATGCCATCCAATATTTCTATTACTTGTTCATGCATATTTATTTTATTGTTTATAACATGATGATGATGATGATAGGAATAGACATGTGCTTGTATGTGTGTGGTTGATGTGCTTGATGCGAGCGAGTATCAGGGGAGGTGTGATGAGAACGTCAATAAACGTTAACCTTTGGCGGGTCTCAGCACTTTAGCTCTATCTCTAACTCAAGTTTTGTGCATTAGCATCATCGTATCGCCATTACTTTAGCAGAACTATTATGTCGTAGAGTATCAGGGGAGGTGGTCTCGGTCCTTGTAGCTCTGACTCTACCGGGGGGCCTTAGCTCTATCTCTATGGGCATTCTGAGGGATGCTGGGGTGAGGCTTTGGATACACTTTTTGGCATTAGGATTGGTTAGTTGCGAGCCTAGTTTGCAGCCCTTGCCAATAGGGGCTTACGTGTTGGTATGGCAATATATAGCAATAACCGTTAACCTTTGTTATATACTGTTCATGATTGGGTGCATGTGAGTTGATGATAAACGTGATCTTCGGGTAACGTCACACACTCGTGTATAGAGGCGGAGTCAATAACCGTGACCTTTGGCTACCTAAACCTTTCTATTGCATACTGCAAACTTTAAAATTGGACCAAAGATATAAATTGACTTTTTGCATGCATATGTATTGTTGCATTGTTTTAGCTACTCACTGAGCCGTGTTGTATGCTCACCCCTCGACGTAAAATATTTTTAGTTGATGATGCAGGTTATACGGTTGAAGAATTTGTAAATGCTTCTGCGTACGGGATGGTAGCAGCGATGGAAGCTGAAGCTGAAGTGGATACACACGACTCCTCTTGCGAGTGCAACTCGTGTGTATTTGATTAGACATTTTATAGGTTTCTTTATTGGATTTATTCAGACATGTATTTGATATTTAATATTTATGTCTCAGTTGAATATAGAATAATTTGCTATTAAATTATTAATATCATTTAGTTTCTTAGTTCATCTTATTATAAGATTTCCACTATTGTGTATTACTCTGATTATGATTACGGATGTGTGCAAGTTGGATAACGCGGGGATAGCCTATTTGAGATCCTGGTTGAACCGTTGGTTATTTAGCGGTTCATCACACCATTCTGGTTAATTGGGGTGTGACAACTTGGTATCAGAGCATCTTAGGCCTTGCCCGCCGACTAACATACATTCGAGACAATTGTGAACTGGGATAAGATAAACTAAAAGCTTCAATACAAACACATTGTAAGCACAAGTGATGATTGAGACCAAATTTAAAAAGAGAATAATGCATCTATAAAAGGGAAATAAGTTACATACAATGAGTGAGAGAAACAAAACGTATATACATAACTAAAGCAGAGTACAGTCCACAACCCGGACAGTTACTCTGTAGTACAAGAAAATAAAAGTTCACTGAGGAAGCTGGAGGCGAAGGAGGAGGCGGTGCCTTACGATCTCTGTCGTAGTCCTCAGCATAGACTCTAGTAAACCAGGCCTTCTGAGTTTGGGTCGTCTGTAGACTAGCTGTGAGACCGGCTATCCTCTGATCAGTCGTACGCTGCACCTCTAGGAGCTCTCCCATCCGCGCGTCTGATGAGTGCTGAGTAGCCAACAGCTCATCCATCCTCAGATCAGATCTGCGCTGAGCATCCCTGATCTCCTACAGCATCTCCATCATGGCTGAAGGAGGAAGTGAAGGATCAGTCGAATGGGAAGGACCAGCCTCAGGAGCAGGAGCCGCCGCATAAGAAGTACCAACTCCAGCCACATGTGTAGGTGAAGGCGGTGGTATCGAGTCGATGTCCATATACATACGATCGTCATCGTCGACCTGATCCACACGAGCTCTAGCAGCAGCAGCGGTAGCCTCAACATCAGCCATCTCGACCCGAGTGTGAGGGCGCACCATCGCGTTCCTCTCCTCATCACTAACCTCAGCATCTCGCAGCCCCATCTTGCAGATAGCCTCCCAATCTAGAGACGACGAGAAGGTCTTCTCCTGTATCTTCTCATCTATCAGATCCACCCCCAGACGGGTCAGCAACACTGTAATCATGCGTCCATAGGGTAGATTACCCCTATGACCGGACAATGTAGCACTAATCATCGTCCGCATGATGATGTAAGGAAGGCAGACCAGCTGGCGAGTTCAGATGCTATAAATAAAAAACTGTGTCAGCTGAGAGACCCTCTCATAGTGCCCACTCTGTGGGATCAGATTATGCTGGATAATCTTACAGAAGACCCGTGGAGCTGGACGCATGTAACAGGCTCTCATCTGCCAACAATCAGGACGGAGCAACTGGTTGTCGATTTCTGCCCTCATCTCCATCTCAACAAATTGTGGTTCTCCCGGCGCATAGTACACCATGGGGCCATCATAGGGAATGCCCAACAGATCGGCCAGCTGCCGATAATCAAAGGAAATGTACACCCCCTTGACGTAACTGGTGATGCGCAACTCCTGACCATGCTCAACGTCGTTGTAATTCCCCACCAGCTGGAGATTACAATAGAACTGGCGCACCAAATCTGGACATGTGCACGCATCGTATGTGATGACAGGGAGCCACCCCATATCACCAAATGCTCCCTCTACATTGAACAAGGCTAGCTCAGCCAAGTTCACCATGCGACCCCCTTCCACTTTCTTATGGGCATAGTCAGCATATTGTGCCTCGGCTTCATTCGAACGGAAGATAAGTGGATCACGCACTTTGGGTACCTTGGTACGAGCCATAGTATCTGCAAAACAAGAAAGAGAAAGGAAACAAGGAGTTAATAGGATAAAAATCCAAAATATGATATAATAACGACGTAAGTTGACCATGAAGCCCATTTCTCATCATATAAGTGGGCATAAGGACTTACGAAGGTTTAAACATATCCTACGACCCACATGCAGTAGGAAATTTCAACTGACAATGTCCAATTTGAAGAAATTCAAGAAAATCAAAATTTTCGACAAATTAGGGGAAAAAGAGAAAATTTCAAGTTTTTCGATAACCAACCGATGAAACTCAAAAATTTTTGAGGGCTTTCGTTCCTCTAGACACCAATAACAAAAGCCCCCAATAAAAATCAAATTTTTACAGTTGGAAAAAGTTTAATTTGGAAAATAGAAGTTAAACATGTGAAAACCTAGAAATGGAAACCTAAAAACAGGTAAAAATGGGAAGACATACCTGTAGTGATGACGTGGACGTCGAAACCCGGAGTTAAACCGATCCAAAACAATAAAGTAGCACTGTAGCAACTCAGAGAGGAGAGACGAGTCAAAACGGAGGAGGACTAGTGAGAAATGACTTAGAATCGGATCTTAAAAATCTGATTTTTGGTCCGAGGGTCAGACAATTCGACTAGCACAATCGACCCTCGAATCGACCCTCGGCTCTCGGGAATATGACAAAAAACTAAGGGTCGGAACTGAGGGTCGGATACCCATCGACCCTCGCATCGACCCTCGGCTCTCGGGAAGAACAGGTCATTCCCAGGGTCGGAAACTAAGGGTCGGACATACCAGCGACCCTCACCATCGACCCTGCATAGAAAAGACAACATTTTTTTTTATAAAATGAGCTAGAATTGGAATTGATTATTGGTTAGCATGCCTACATGAAATATAAATGACTTCTCACCTATTTTGATGATTTCCAGGTACCACCAATTAGCGAAAGGAATTATGTTTGGACGTAGGGTGACCCGACAGACCCGAAATGCAGTCCCACCACCACCACCCGTGGAGGAGACTAGTCAAGAGAACAATTATGCACCGGGAAATCCAGAACCGGAAAACCCTACAAATTTGCCACCTCCACCACCAGAGCTTGCAACAGTGGTGATGAACCTGGCACAGCAGCTGCAGCAGATGCAACACGCACAGGCTCAAATACAGGTCGCCATGGGAATTATGTTCCAAGCCACTCAGGCTGCACCCATGCACACAGGACAAGCTAGTATAGCCCCAGTGGGTAACCACCCAGCTCATCAGACCCCTCAACAACTGGCTGCACCGATTCCAGTTCAGGTACCAGAAGCAGCTCAAGGGAATTACCACAATCCACTCTATATGTTTGGGGCAAACCCCCAGAATCAGCTGGACCACTCCCGACTAGTGGAGAGATTTTTGAAGATGAAACCCAGAGAATTCAACGGCAAGCCGTCTGATCCATTGTGGCCAGCCCACTGGATAGACGAGATGGAGAGAAATTTCCTCATGATGACTATCACAGAGGAAGAGAAAGTACTATGTGCCACCTTCATGCTTAAGGGCGACGCACACCATTGGTGGAAATCCACGAAGACATATTTACTGACCAAGCACGCCCTTCTGACTTGGGCTACATATAAAGAAGCATTCTTCGAGAAATATTTTCCACGAAGCTTCAGAGATTTGATGGAGAAGGAGTTCCTGAGCTTGTACCAGGGACAGATGACTGTAGATTCATACCAACAGTGTTACGAAGAGCTGTTTTTCTTTGCACCGGCTAGCATGCAAGAAGAAGATACCAAAACCCATAGATTCATCGCGGGACTAAGAGGAAGCATCAGAGAAAATGTTCTGGGCTTAGAGAAGAGAATTTACAACGAAGCTGTCCAGATTGCTCGAGTGATTGAATCGAGCCAGAAGGAGAGTTACCTTACTCAGAACAGAGGCATCAAGAGACCAGCCGAAAACTCCTACAACGGAGGCAATAACAGGACGTATAAACCTTTCCGTCCTCAGAATTTTAATGCTACAACCAAGACTACTCCAGCAGCTCAACCTCAGCCAAAGCCAAATTTTGAAGTCCTGAGGTGTTTTAACTGCAACCAACCCGGGCATATGGCAAGGGAGTGCCCTAATCCCAAGAAGCAATTCCATCAGGGACGGGTATATGCTGTTACGTCCGAGGATGCGGCCGCATCACCCGATGTGGTCACAGGTATGACTGAAACTTTAAGTTTTAATTACATTGAATGAGCACGTAGACTAAGTAAAGACAAATCACAGGTATTGTACCTATAAATGGCGTACCCGCCAGAGTACTCTTCGATTTCGGAGCTACTCATTCATTTATATCTGTGTCATTTGGAAAGAAGACCAAATTACCCATCAAAACATTAGACTACAAATTACTTGTATGGTCATCGATGGGATTAGAAGTGGAACTAGAGAAAGGTTATGGACCATGTCCAGTTCTCATTGGAGAGAAGACTTTAGATGCAACCTTGATACAACTTGAGATGGCAGACTTTGATGTCATCTTGGGAATGTACCGGTTAGCTCGGCATTCTGCAAATTTGTTATGCGCCGAAAAGAAGCTAATGTTCAAAGACAAAGAAGGAGCAGAATTAAGTTTCTCAGGAACCAAACTTCCCCGGAGACGCAAGCTCATACTTTCAGCATTAAAGGCTAAGAAGTGCCTTGACAAGGGAGCAGTCGGGTATGTAGTGTCAGTGGTCGACCTAACCAAGGAAGCACCACGAATGGAAGACCTTGACGTCGTGCGGAATTACCCTGACGTATTTCTAGAGGAACTACCCGGATTACCACCCGACCGGGCCACAGAGTTTGTAATAGACCTGATACCTGGAGCCGCACCCGTATCAAAAGCACCTTATAGAATGGCTCCTACGGAACTGAAGGAATTAAAAGTGCAACTACAAGAAATGCTGGACAAGGGTTATATTTGACCCAGTATATCTCCATGGGGGGCACCGGTGTTGTTCGTAAAGAAGAAGGATGGTAGCGTTCGATTATGTTATGACTATCGTGAGTTGAATAAACTGAGAATCAAGAATCGATATCCACTACCTCGGATCGATGACTTGTTCGATCAGTTGCAAGGGGCAAAAGTATTTTCAAAGATCGATCTTCGATCAGGCTATCATCAGCTGAAGATTAAAGAAGGTGATATTCCGAAGATAGCATTCAGGACCAGATATGGACATTCTGAATTTTTGGTTATGTCTTTCGGATTAACTAATGCACCGGCAACGTTCATGGAACTTATGAACCGAGTTTTCCACGATATGTTGGATACGTCGGTTATAGTATTTATTGATGACATATTGGTATATTCGAAGGACAAGGAAACTCATATCAAGAACCTAAACGCAGCCCTACAGCGTTTAAGGAAAGAGAAGCTATATGCCAAATTTTGAAAGTGCGAGTTTTGGCTAAGTGAAGTCGCCTTCCTAGGCCATGTAGTATCCGCTGAAGGAATCATGGTGGATCCCTGCAAGATCGAGGCGATTGTAAAGTGGGAAGCACCAAAGAGCGTTTCAGAAATTAGAAGTTTTCTGGGTCTAGCTGGTTATTATCGGAGATTCGTAGAAGACTATTCTCAGATTGCCGTACCTCTCACCAGTTTGACTAAGAATGGTGAAAAGTTTGTGTGGACCGATAAATGTGAGAAGAGTTTCCAAACACTGAAGACCAGATTGATATCCGCTCCAATTTCGACTATTCTTATTCCAGGATAGACGTTTACCTTATACACCGATGCGTCAGGACTAGGATTGGGATGTGTGCTTATGCAAGGAGAGCAAGTAATTGCTTATGCTTCAAGACAGTTACAGGTTCATGAGAAAAATTACCCCACTCATGATCTGGAGCTAGTGGCAGTAGTATATGCTATCAAGATATGGAGAAATTACTTATACGGAGAGAAATTTCAGATTAAGTCGGACGATAAAAGTCTTACTTATCTATTTAATCAGAAAGAGTTGAATATGAGACAAAGAAGATGGCTGGAATTATTGAAAGACTATGATTGTGATATCCAGTATCATCCGGGAAAGGCGAACGTGGTAGCAGATGCGTTGAGCAGAAAAGCAATGATCAAATCTCAAGGAAAAGTCAGCACGACTGCAGCAATGTGTACTACCTTAATGGTATTCAATCACGACAACAAACAATATGTGATAGATACAACGGATGAATCAGCCAACCAAGGGTTTATTCATCGGTTTTCAAATATGTTCGTGGCATTGAAGATTATACCGGATATAGTGGATGAAGTGAAGACAGCTATCAAAGCAGATCCTTATCTGAGAACAGTACAAGAAGATATTGAGAAAGGTAGGACTAACCTTGAGTTCACCTTGGATGACGAGAAGGTACTGAGATACAAAGGAAGAATATGTGTACCTGAAACAGAAAGTATAGACATTAGACACCGACTGACGAAGGAAGCCCACACCACCATCTATTCGATACATCTTGGAAGTACAAAAATGTATCATGATCTAAAGAAACTATATTGGTGGAGGGGAATGAAAGCAGATGTAGCCAAATTCGTGTCTCAATGCCTAAATTGTCAGAAAGTAAAGGCCGAACGACAAAGACCCGCAGGACTGTTACAACCATTACCGGAACCAGCATGGAAATGTGACTGTATCACTATGGACTTCGTCACAGGACTACCATTGACTCCTCGAGTAGTTGACGCAGTTTGGGTGATTATGGACCGTCTGACTAAAACAGCTCGCTTCATACCTATACGACCTCAGTATACACTGGAAAGGTTAGCGAAGCTGTATGTGGATAATATTGTTTGGTTACACGGTGTACCATAAAGTATTGTGTTCGATAGAGATCCACGATTTACTTCCAAATTTTGGGAGGGATTGCAAAAGGCTATGGGAACAACGCTAAAGTTTAGTACTGCATTCCACCCACAGACAGATGGATAGTCAGAACATACAATCCAGATTCTAGATGATATGCTACGAGCGTGTGTGATTGATTTCAAAGGATCATGGGACGAAAAGTTACCATTGATCGAGTTCGCTTATAATAACAGCTATCAGGCCACAATACAGATGTCACCATATGAAGCACTGTATGGCCGAAAGTTTCAAACTCCCTTGTTTTGGAATGAAGTTGGAGAACGTAGTATTATTGGACCGGAGTTTGTTGAAGAGACTTGTCGAGTGGTCGAAAACATCAAGGAAAGAGTGAGAACAGCTCATAACCATCAGAAGCAATATGCAGATACTCGACGAAGAGATCTGGAGTTCGCCGTAGATGACAAAGTATTTTTGAAAGTATCGCCTATGCGAGGATTGAAGAGGTTCGGACAGAAAGGGAAATTAAGTCCAAGATATGTCGGGCTGTATGAAATTCTGGCTAAGCGTGGAAAAGTAGCTTATCAGTTAGCACTACCACCATCTATGTCAAGTGTACATGACGTATTTCACATTTCCCTATTGAAGAAGTATGTCAAGGACCCAACACATGTCTTGACAGTGGATTTGCCAGAATTGACTGATGATTTGACATTTGAAGTAACACCAACATAAATCACTAGTCGAAAGGTTCAACGTCTACGCAACAGAGATATCGATTATGTTAAGGTCACATGGAAAAGTAGAGACATGGAAGAAATTACATGGGAAGAAGAAAATGCTATGACAAAGTAATACCCTTACTTATTTGATTTAGAAGGAACGTACAAATTCGAGGACGAAATTTTTATAAGTTGGGGGGAGTTGTAAGACCCGTGTCAATCTAACCCGGTCTTACCACCTTGAACCAGGTTTACCCATTATGGTTGAGTCAAATGGACCAAGGGCGTGAAGGAGATCGAGATCCCAGTTATCAAATTGACCCAAAAATACTTAAAAATGGGGAAGGGTCGCATACCCAGCTAAGAAGGGTTGGAGCTCCCAAAGCAGAAAGTCAGACCCTCAATTTTGAAGGGAGAGTCGGACAGCTTAAGACCCTAGGGTCGACGGGATCATCGACCCTCCCATCGACCCTCGGTTACCGCAGTAAATAGAAATTAGCAAATTTCCATATTTTCGAATGAAATTCTTTTCAAATATCAGAGGGACTTATTTAGGATATTCTTAGTCTATTTAAAGGACGTCCCTAAGCTACTTTCACTCCTTTCACAACCCTAATTGAATTGAAAGAAAGAGAGGAGAAGGAAAAGAGGAAGAAGAGAGGCAAGCAAGAGAACTTAACAAAAAAGCGAAGAATTTCAGAGAAGGAGTAATCTTCTCATGTATGGATACTAATTCCATGAATTTCTACAGACCTTAGGTTAGTAATTGTTGAGAGGGTGATCTCGAAGAAACCCAAACCACCAATCTATGGTTAGGTTTCCATGGAAAATCATAGAAGAATACATGAAAGCTCTCTAGGTGGGTTCTACATGGTTTCAGACCATGGAATGAATGTAGAAGGGAATGTAGGAGCAAGCCATAGGATCCCAAACACGAAGAATGGATTAAAAGAGGGAATTGGACCAAAGTGCACCAAGGGTCGCACCCAGGGTCGATAGACCATCCGACCCTAGGTATTCCTGACCATCGACCCTCAGCATTCGGGAAGTTCAGAAAGAGCGAAGGGTCGATAGACCCATCGACCCTAGCATCGACCCTACCTCCGACCCTCAATTAACAGCATGGTATTTAATTCTGAATTAATTCTAATTAAATTCTATCGACTTTGTTAGGTCTTCTAGCAATATAATAGCATTGTAAAGGTGATTCTAAAGCTTGGAAAAATATCTATTAGCAAGCTAAGGTGAGGAACCTTAACTCCAAACTAAATTGGTTAATAATAAACTGTTTTCTAATTTCTTGAGTCCTATGCTATGCTTGATTCTATGCGAATATGTTTGTAATGTGCATACAACATGCCATCCAATATTTCTATTACTTGTTCATGTATATTTATTTTATTTTTTATAACATAATGATGATGATGATAGGAATAGGCATGTGCTTGTATGTGTGTGGTTGATGTGCTTGATGCGAGCGAGTATCAGGGGAGGTGTGATGAGAACGTCAATAAACGTTAATCTTTGGCGGGTCTCAGCACTTTAGCTCTATCTCTAACTCAAGTCTTGTGCATTAGCATCGTCGTATCGCCATTACTTTAGCAGAACTATTATGTCGTAGAGTATCAGGGGAGGTGGTCTCAGTCATTGTAGCCTCTGACTCTACCGGGGGGCCTTAGCTCTATCTCTATGGGCATTCTGAGGGATGCTGGGGTGAGGCCTTGGATACACTTTTTGGCATTAGGATTGGTTAGTTGCGAGCCCAGTTTGCAGCCCTTGCCAATAGAGGCTTACGTGTTGGTATGGCAATATATAGCAATAACCGTTAACCTTTGTTATATACTGTTCATGATTGGGTGCATGTGATTTGACGATAAACGTGATCTTCTGGTAACGTCACACGCTCGTGTATAGAGGCGGAGTCAATAAACGCTACCTTTGGTTACCTAAAATTTTTTATTGCATACTGCAAACTTTAAAACCGGACCAAAGATATAAATTGACTTTTTGCATGCATATGTATTGTTGCATTGTTTTGGCTACTCACTGAGCCGTGTTGAGTGCTCACCCCTCGACGTCGAATATTTTTAGTTGATGATGCAGGTTATACGGTTGAAGATTTTGTAAATGCTTCTGCGTACGGGACGGTAGCGGCGATGGAAGCTGAAGCTGAAGTGGATACACACGACTCCTCTTGCGAGTGCAACTCGTGTGTATTTGATTAGACATTTTGTAGGTTTCTTTATTGGATTTATTTAGACATGTATTTGATATTTAATATTTATGTCTCAGTTGAATATATAATAATTTGCTATTAAATTATTAATATCATTTAGTTTCTCAGTTCATCTTATTATAAGATTTTTGCTTTTGTGAATTACTCTGATTATGATTACGGATGTGTGTAAGTTGGATAACGCGGGGATAGCCTATTTGAGATCCTGGTTGAACCGTTGGTTATTTAGCGGTTCATCACACCATTCTGGTTAGACCAAAATTGGGGTGTGACAGGTTGCCAGTATGACTGGGCAACATGGCACTGGTCATCGTCCGCATGATGATGTAAGGAAGGCAGACGGGCTGCCTAGTGCATATACAGTATAGCAGATACTGGGTCAACTGGGAGACTCTCTCATAATGTCCACTCTGCGGTATTAGGTTGTGCTGGATAATCTTGCAGTACAACCGTGGATCGAAATGAAGGTAACTCACTTTCATCTCCCAGCGTTCAGGTCTGATGAGCTGATGGTCTATCTCAGCCCTCATCTGTAATGAAAAGAACTGGGGCTCTCCCGGGGCACAGAATACAAAGGAGCCGTCATATGAGATACCCAACAAATCCACTAGCTGTCGATAGTCAAAGGAAATCTCAATTCCCTTGACATAGCTAGTGATCCTGAGCTCACTACCCCTCTCAACGTCGTTGTAATCCCCCACCACTTAGAGATTACAATAAAACTGACGTACCATGTCAGGACAGGTACATGCGTCATAGGTGATGACAGGAAGCCAAAAACCCTCTCTACGTCGAACAAGGCCAGGCTAGCGAAGTCTACCTTGCGGCCTCCCTCTACCTTCTTACGAGCATAGCAGGCATACTGCGTCTCAGCTTCAGTGGAACGGAAGCAAAGACGGTCGCGAACACTAGGTAACTTGGTACGAGCCATAGTATCTGCAAATAATAAAGAAAAACAAATAATGGCTTAGTAGAGATGAAAAACCTAAAATTTTGACGTTATAACGACGTATATTGGTCAAAAGCCTCACTTTTCACCCATACACGTGGGCAGGAGGACTTACATAGATCCTAAACAATCCTGTAAGACTCATACAGTCAGAAATTTTAGCTAATGAGATTGAATTAGAAGAAATTTCAAGAAATTCAAAATCTCGACAAATTAGGGCAAAAAGGGTAAATTTTGAGTTTCTCGATAACCAACCAATGAAACTCAAATATTTTTTAGGGCTTTCATTCCTTGAGTCACCAACAACAAAAGCCCCCAATAAAAATCGAATTTTTACTGTTGGAAAAAGTTTAATTTGAAGAAAACGAGATATATGAGCAAAAAGTTAGGTAAGAAAACCTAAAAACATGAAAACGTAGAAGATATACTAGTAGAGGAGGTGTAGACGTCGAAACAATAAGCACAAACCACCAATGGATCGGAGTTGTCACTGTAGCAACTCAGAGGGACGAGACGAGTCGAAGCGGAGGAGAAAGAATGGGAAATGGACTCTGAATCGGAACTTAAAAATCTGATTTTTAGTCCGGGGGTCAGAAAATTCCACTAAAACCATTAACCCACCCATCGACCCCCGCATCGACCCTCGGCTCTCAGTAATCTGACAGAGAACCAGGGGTCGCACCCTGGGTCGGACATCCTCAGACCCCCCCATTGGCCTCCGGCTCTCGGGAAGAATTGGTGATTCCTCAGGGTCGCAGACTGAGGGTCGGACATCCATCGACCCCTACCATCGACCCTGCAGTGAAAATACAGCATTTTCGACAGAATGATCTAAAAAATTTGAAATTTGCCTTTGTTAGTGGTTTTAAAATATGAGAATGAAGTATATAATGATTGTCTCACATGTTCAATGATTTTCAGACAATCCTACTACCAGATTAGATAATGGCTGGACGCAGAGTAACCAGACAAAGCTGTAACTCTATCCCACCACCACCACCTGTGGGGGAAGATAGCCAGACACACCCTGAAACACAGGGGAATACGAACACGGCACCGTCGATCATAAATGGGCAGACAAATCCTACAAATCTGCCAGCTCCACCTACAGACTTGGCTACAGTCATATTGAACTTGGCCCAACAGCTGCAGCAAATGCAACAGGCACAGGCTACTATGCAAGCTGCCATAGGTATGACTTTTCTAGCTGCACAGACACCTCCAATGCCAGTAGGACAGGCAAGTACAGCTCCAGGGGGATGTAACACAGTACCCCACGCACCTTAGACTCCCATCATGCAGGCTCAAGTACAAAATCCTGAGGTAGCTCAAGGTGGATATCAATACCAACCACCTATGTATGGGGCGTACGTCCCGCAACAACTAGACCACTCCAGACTGGTGGAGCATTTTCTGAAACTGAAGCCCAAAGAATTTTATGGCAAGCCAGCAGATCCTTTATGGCCAGCACACTGGGTTGACGAGATGGAAAGAAATTTTATGATGATGACAGTGAATGAAGAAGAGAATGTATTGTGTGCCACCTTTGTGCTGAAAGGAGATGCACACCATTGGTGGAGGTCTTCCAGGACATATTTATTAACAAAGCACGCCCAACTGACTTGGGATATTTATAAGGAGGCATTCTTTGAGAAGTACTTTCATAGAAGTTTCAGAGATTCTATGGAAAGAGAGTTCTTAAGTTTAATCAGGGGTAGATGACCGTGGATGCATATCAACAGCGTTATGAAGAGCTGTTCTTCTTTGCACCCGCCAGTATGCAAGAGGAAAACACAAAGACCCGAAGGTTCGTCATGGGACTCAGGGGAAGCATCCGCGAGCATGTTCTAGGACTTGAAAAGAAAATCTATAATGAAGCTGCACAAATTGTTCAAGTGATAGAGTCGAGCCAGAAAGAGAGTTACCTTGCTCAAAATAGGGGAATAAAAAGGCCTAATGGGAATTCTTACAACGGAGGGAACACCAAGATATTCAAACCCTTCCGTACTCAAAGCTTTAATGCAGCAGCCAAGACTACTCCCGCAGCCCCACAGCAACAAAAGCCAACCACTGAAGGGATGAAATGTTATAATTGCAATCAAGTGGGACATATGGCAAGGGAATGTCCTAAGCCCAAGAAGCAGCTACATCAAGGACGAGTTTACGTGGTTACATCTGAGGATGCTGCCGCATCGCCTGATGTGGTCACAGGTATGACTTAAATTTTTTAGTTAGTTGTATTACATTGTATGAGCATGTAGACTAAACCAAAACAAATCACAGGTATCGTACCTATTAATGGCATTTCCGCCAGAGTACTCTTTGATTCAGGAGCTACTCATTCCTTTATATCTGTGACATTTGGAAAGAAGTTAAATCTACCCCTTAAATCCTTAGACTACAAACTACTTGTACGGTCACCTATGGGATTAGAAGTGGAATTAGAAAAAGGTTAAGGACCATGTCTAGTTCTTATTGATGAAAAGACCTTGGATGCAACCTTGATCAAACTTGAGATGGCAGACTTTGACGTCAACTTGGGAATGGACTGGTTAGCTCGGCATTCTGTAAACCTATTGTGTGTCGAAAAGAAGCTGACGATTAAAGACAAAGAAGGAGCAGAGTTTAGTTTTTTGAGAACCAAACTTCCCCGTAAACAAAAGCTCATACTCTCTGCGCTAAAGGCTAAGAAGTGCCTTGAGAAAGGAGCAGTCGGGTATTTAGTATCTGTGGTCGACCTTACCAAGGAAGCACCACGAATGGAAGATATTGATGTCGTATGTGACTTTCTAGATGTATTTCTTGAAGAACTACCAGGATTACCACCCGACCGAGCTACAGAGTTTGTTATAGATCTTATACCTGGAGCCGCACCAGTATCGAAAGCACCTTATCGAATGGCTCCTACTGAAGTGAAGGAATTGAAAGTACAACTACAAGAACTGCTAGACAGGGGTTACATTTGCCCATGGGGAGCACTAGTATTATTCGTGAAGAAGAAGGACGATAGCGTTCGCTTGTGTATAGACTATCGAGAACTGAATAAACTGACAATCAAGAATCGATGTCCATTGCCTCGGATCGATGACCTATTCGATCAATTGCAAGGTGCCAAAGTGTTCTCCAAGATCGATCTTCGGTCAGGCTACCATCAGTTGAAGATTAAGGACGGTGATATTCCCAAGACAGTATTCAGGACTAGATATGGACATTATGATTTTTTGGTCATGTCTTTCAGATTGACGAACACACCAGCAACCTTTATGGAACTTATGAATCGGGTATTCCATGATATGTTGGATACGTCGGTTATTGTATTCATTGATGATATATTAGTCTACTCCAAAGACGAGGAAACTCATATTAAGAATCTAAACGCCGCTCTGCAGCGACTACGAAAGGAGAAGCTCTACGCCAAATTTTTAAAGTGTGAGTTTTGGCTAAAGGAAGTCGCATTTCTAGGCCATGTAGTATCCGCTGAAGGAATTAAAGTGGATCCTAGCAAGATCGAGGCTATTGTAAAGTGGAAAGCACCGAAGAGCGTTGCAGAAATTATAAGTTTCTTAGGTCTAGCTGGGTATTGTTGACAATTTATGGAAGACTATTCCCAAATTGTTGTACCTCTTACCAGTTTGACTAAGAAGGGAGAGAAGTTTGTTCGGACTGATAAATGCGAGAAGAGTTTCCAAACCTTGAAGGCTAGATTGATATCTACTCCAATCTTGACCATTCTGATTCTAGGACAGCCATTTATTTTGTACACCAATGCGTCAGGATTGGGATTAGGATGTGTACTTATGCAAGGAGAACAGATAATTGCTTATGCCTTAAGACAGTTGAAGACACATGAGAAGAAATATCCCACTCATGATTTGGAACTAGCGGCAGTAGTACATGCTATCCAAATATGGAGACATTACCTGTACGGGGAGAAGTTTCAGATTAAATCAGACCATAAAAGCCTTACTTATCTATTTAAGCAGAAGGAGCTGAATATGAGACAAAGAAGATGGATGCAATTATTGAAAGACTATGACTGTGATATCCAGTATCATCCGGGGAAAGCTAATGTAGTAGCCGATGCGTTGAGTAGAAAGGCAATGATAAAATCTCAGGGAGAGGTTAGTACAACTACCGCAATGTGTACTACCGAAAAGGTATTCAATCACGATAATTAGCAGTTTATGATAGATGCAATGGATGGATCAGCCAACCAAGGGTTTATTCATCGGTTTTCAAATATGTTTGCCGCATTGAAGATTATATCAGATATAATTGATGAAGTAAAGACAGCTATGAAATCAGATCCTTACCTAAGAATGGTACAAGAGGACATCGAAAAAGGTAGGACTACCCCTGAGTTCACCTTGGACGAAGAGAAGGTACTGAAGTACAAAGGAAGAATATGTGTACCTAAAATAGAAAGGTTGGACATTAGACACCGATTGATGAAAGAAGCCCATACCACCATCTATTCGATACATCTTGGAAGTACAAAAATGTATCATGATCTAAAGAAATTATATTGGTGGAGAGGAATGAAAGCAGATGTAGCTAAGTTCGTGTCTCAATGCCTAAATTTTCAGAAAGTAAAGGCTGAATGACAAAGACCAGCAGGACTGTTACAGCCGTTACCGGAACCAGCATGGAAATGGGACTGCATCACTATGTACTTCGTCATAGGATTACCATTGACTCCTCGAGTGGTTGACGCAGTTTGGGTGATTGTAGACCGCCTGACTAAAATAGCTCGTTTTATACCTATATGACCTCAGTATACACTGGAGAGGTTAGCTAAGTTGTATGTGTATAACATTGTGCGATTACACGGTGTACCTGAAAGCATTGTGTCTGATAGAGATCCATGATTTACTTCAAAGTTTTGGGAAGGATTGCAAAAGGCTATGGGAACAACATTAAAGTTTAATACTGCATTCCATCAACAGACAAATGGACAGTCAGAGCGTACAATTTAGATCCTAGAAGATATGCTTCGATCATGTGTAATTGATTTTAAAGGATCATGGGATGAAAAGTTACCATTGATTGAGTTCGCTTATAACAATAGCTATCAGGCTACTATACAGATGTCACCCTATGAAGCACTGTATGGCAGAAAGTGTCGAACTCCTTTATTTTGGAATGAAGTTGGGGAACGTAGTATTGTTGGACCTGAATTTGTTGAAGAGACTTGTCGAGTGGTCGACATTATCAAGGAAAGAGTGAGAACAGCTTAGAATCGTCAAGCAATATGCAGATACTCGATGTCGAGACCTTGAATTCGTCGTAGGTGATAAAGTATTCTTAAAAGTATCGCCTATGCGAGGATTGACGGTTCAGACAGAAAGAGAAATTAAGTCTAAGATATGTCAAGCCATATGAGATTCTAGCTAAGCATGAAAAAGTGGCTTACTAGTTAGCACTACCACCATCTATGTCAAGTGTGCATGACGTATTTCATATTTCCTTATTGAAGAAGTATGTCAAGGATCCGACGCACGTTTTGACAATAGACCTACCTGATTTGACTGAAGATTTGACATTTGAAGTAGCACCAACTGAAATCACTAGTCGAATGGTTCAACGACTATGCAACCGTGATATCTATTATGTTAAGGTCACATAGAGAAGTAGAGATATGAAAGAAATCACATAGGAAGAAGAGAATGCTATGCGAAAGCAATATCCTCATTTATTCGACTCGAAAGGTATGTACAATTTTGAGGATGAAATATTTATAAGTAGGGGGGAGTTGTAAGACCCGTATCGAACTAACCCGGTCTTACCACCTTGAACCAGGTCTACCCATCATGGTCGAGTCAAATGGACCAAGTGCGTGAAGGAGATAACGATCCCAGGTATTAAACTGACCCAAAAATACTAAAATAGGGGGGAGTATCGCACACCCAGCTAGGCAGGGTCGGACCCCCCAATATAAAAGTCAGACTCTGAGTTTCTAACCGGTGGTCGGACAATTTAGAACCAGGGGTCGACGGGATCTCTGACCCCCTCATCGACCCCCAGTCTACCGACAGAAACCGTGAATTGGGATCTTTCCATATTACAATGGGATTCTTTCCTAATCTCAATGCAACTTATTTTGGAAATTTCTACTCTATAAATAGGACGTCCCTAAGCCTCTTTCACTCCTTTTAGAACCCTAATTGGATTAAGAGAAAGAGAAGAGAAGGAGAAGAGAAGGAAGGTGGAGAAGAAGATCAAAGAGAAGGCTTCAGAGAAACAATCCTAATTCTCAGGTATGGATACTATCTCCATGTAATTCTAAAGACCTTAGAATAGATAGTGAAGAGGGTATGATATAGGAGAAACCCAAATCATCCACCCATGGTCAGGTTTCAATGGAAAACCATGGAGGAGATCATTAAAACCATGTAGGTGAATAAACTATGGTTCTAAACCATAGAACATGTATGGAATGGATTATAGAAGCAAGCAATAGGACCCAAACACGAAAGAATGGACTATAGGATGAAAATTTTGATTAAACCCACGGGGTGTTGCACGGGGGGTCGATGGAGAATCGACCCTACCAGACCCTAACATCGACCCCCAGTGTTTGGGAAGTCCAGAATGTGGGTGATAGCACCCAGGGTCGATGGAACCTCTGACCCTGGCATCGACTCCCAATTAACAGCAAGCTTTTTAAAATCAAAATTAATTCTAATTAAATTCTATCGACTTGATTTGGTCTTCTAGTGATATAATAGTGATATTAAGTTGATTCTTAAAGTTTGAAAGAGGATCTACAATCAAGCAAAGGTGAGGAAAATAGACCTAAATTAATTGGTTAATGATAAACCGTTTTATTTCTTGAGTCCAATGCCATGATTGATTCTATGCGTGTATGCTTGTTATGTGCATTCAATATGTCATCCAATATTTCTATTATTACTGTTCATGCATATTTAAATTATTGTTTATAACATCATGATGATGATGATGATAGGAATAGGCATGTGAATCTATGTGTGTGGTTGATGTGCTTGATGCAAGCGAGTATCAGGGGGGTGTCATAGGCTGGGCCTCAGCACTCTAGCTCTACACTCTAGCTCTATCTCTAACTCAAGTCTCTTGTCCACTGACATCGTCGTATCGCCATTACCTTAGCAGAACTATTACGTCATAATGTATGAGGGGAGGTGGTCTCGGACCGTGTAGTCTCTGACTCTGTCAGGGGGGCCTTAGCCTTATCTCTATGGACGTATTGAGGGATGCTGGGGTGAGGCCTTGGATACACTGTTTGGCACTAGGATTGGTTAGTTGCGAGCCCAGTTTGCGAGCCCTCGCCAGCAGGGGGTTACGTGTTGGTATGGATAGAGTATTAGGGGAAGTGTCATAGGTCGGGCCTCAACACTTTAGCTCTATCTCTATTCCATGGTATGGTGGGTAGGGATGACAATAAACGTTAACCTTTGGGCGGTTCTCTACACCCTGTGCATATAGGCGAGGCGGCCACCGAACCTTTCTATAGCGCATTGCAAACTTATTTACCAGACCAAAGATATGAATTGAATGCATGCATATGTTTGTTTCATTGTTTTGTTTGCTCATTGAGCCAGCCATGATGTGTGCTCACCCTCTCGTCGTCGAATATTTTTAGTTGATGATGCAGGTACCACTTTCGAAGATTATATGAGTGCTCCGATGTACAGGCGTGTTGCTGCGATGGATGCCGAAGACTTAGTGGATACGCATGATCCCTCATGCGAGTGCAACTCATGCGTATTCGATTAGATTTTTGTTTGAATTATTATGGGAATGTAATTGATACTTTATTTATTTATGTCTCAGTTGATACAACAATAACTTGATATTTTATTATGGTTATCACAGTTAGATTTCTCAGTTCATTTACTATAAGACTTCCGCTATTGTGTATTTATTCTGATTATGGTTGTGGATATGTATGGTTTTATTTTTAATGGACACAACCTATTAGAGATCCTGGTTGAACCATTGGTTTATTAGCAGTTCATCACACCATTCTGAATAGTGCGGAATTGGGGTGTGACAAGTAAACCCAATGGGGTTGCGACCGGGAACATCAACGGGCATGTCAAATTGCCCTATATATGGGATTTAATTATTTGAATCCATTTTGAAAGTTATATGGGAATATTCCCTAGACCCATTGAAGGATCCAGTGGGTCCTAGCATTATCCTAACCACCTTAGAGTTATTAAAGGGAAGGAACCCTCCTCCAACTCAATTACTTGCCACTTGGCATCTCCCTAGAGTCCCTTACACTAACAAGGATTCCCACTCTAAGAGGAGACTCCAGTTAGTCAAAAACCTATCAAACTCCTCTCTTAGGTGTACATATTCATCATAAAAATTCTGACACATTCTCAGAGAGGGAGGTAGAGTTGGGGAAGAAGGAGAAGCTTTGTGGAAAGGAAACTCGAGGAACTGCCAGCATCCATTGATGCTACCAACCTCTACTAGAATGATTGTAGGTAAAACTCCTTATACCTTACTGTAGCTTCTTAATTTAGAGTATAACACTACTCTATTTTTAGATCTATATCATTATTTGATAAAGCTCCGTTCTCCATTAATGGTAGAACAGAGTATTGTCTTTCCTATACCGAGAAGGTATGTTCTCAAAGTTTGAATCAAAGTAAACCTTGAATCCATATTGGGATTAAACTCAAAATTTTTATATCTAGAGCTAGGAGGTACATCCCTTATCAACTTTACTTGGCCAATTGATAATAGAATAAATTAATGGTGAAACTCTGATAAAAGGGACTGCCGATGGACTTAAAGGGAAGGGGTTTGAAAGCATGTTTGAATGGAGCCCTTGAGGAGAAATCCATGCCTCCGGATAGGCCTCGTACTCCAGCTGGTCGTTACATAGGATGGAACCCTGTGCAACTGGCAACTACTAGATTGTAAGAAAAATCGGCCAGTATTAAAACCTGATTTTGAAATAATGGTTTCACCAACCTAAACAAGGAATTTTGACCTTAAACTTTGCGGAGATATACTATAAGTCTAGTTGATACTGCAAAAAGAATGATGTTGTTTGGACTTGGGATGAGGAAGATATGGTCTCTGCAAGTTGCAGTGCACAAACTGAATCCGATTCTACAAGTCCAACTTGGAAGACCTAGTTAATAAAGTTATACTTATCAAAATGATATAAAATTTGGAGGAGACATTAAAAATGAAGTCTAAATTCATAGGAAAGAAACTTGAGGTGATTTGCATCCGGGATTATAGACTTATGGCCTTTGGAAGAGGTAAAGGTCAGATTCTAATGGAATCTGGGAGCTGTCTGGAGGTCACATTGGAGGCAACCTTTTGCCTCCGGCCATGCAACCGGATACTTCCAGAATGGTCCCTAGCAAGCCCGGATAGACCTATTTACTTTAACCATCCCTTCTACTAGGATCCAGATGGTGTCACGGTCGATACTCTGTACTGACCGGTGTATCGATCGACTAATGGCAGAATGTCTAAATTTCTATCGGACCATATGCTGGTTGCCTAGGTAGCGATCAATATAGTGACCGGTAAGGCCCAGACTTGTATAAATACAAAGTAAATTATGTAGGACCCCAAATTAATCACTTTATACCTTGTATAGGGATAAAACACCTTGTAAACACGGGCTTTGCTAGCATGGATAATTACAACTAAGCGATATCAGGTGAGGAACAGAACCCCTAATGGTTTTGGAGTGTTTATAATATGTGAATAATGTGCCATATGTTTTTTGTGATAACGTGCCATCCGATATCTATACTTTCCATGCATTTGAATCTATATATGAATCTTGTGATTTGTGATGATTGATGCTATCTTGTGATTGTGTGATGATTCGTGGTATCTTGTTATATGATTATTGACGAGTATGTCACTCACCCCTAGTGGGATGATAGCATCTTGTGGAGGCAGAACAGATGGTCTGTAATTTTTGCAGGGATTGGTGAGAGTGATACATTGGATGACATGAAGGAATTGGTTAGTGTCACTACCCCTGTATGCAACCCTGGCCAGTAGAGGGTCAAGTACTGGTAGGATATGAGGGGGAAGGGTTGGCAGTGTTCATTGGAGTGTCAGTGGTTGGACTTACTGCCAAATCACCATTCTGATTGGGACATCGTATGGGGGCTTCGGGGCTTTCGATTGTAGGCTGGTGAGTACCTAGCACTCCCGTGCATGGAGGTTATAGTCAGCCATTGGGAGGTATGGCTAGGCCTTACCATAGCACACTAGCATACATTATACTTGACCTTGCTTGCTAATAACCTGATCATATGTTATTATTTACTTGCTTGAATCCTAGTAGGATCCGAACAACTAGAATGGGATGACCATCTTGGTCCATATGTTGGGTTACAACCATTTTAGGATTGGTTAGTTACACAGACCCCATGTTCGTGACCTTAACCAGTAGGGGGTTAGGTACTAGTGTGGGTTTGGAGATGAGGGAGGTGACCTAGTGGGGTTCATTGGAGCATCTTTGATTAGGACTAATCTATACTAAACTCATGATTGGGATGTTATCTAGGGGCACCAGGGCTACTGGTGTAGGTTGGTGAGTACCTAGCACTCTCGTGCATGGAGGTTATAGCCGGCCTCTGGGAGGTGTGGCTAGGCCTTACCTTAGCACTTGACAAACATTATCAGACCATTGAATTGAATACTATCTCATGCATTAATGCTTCCTTGCATGTTCTATTCCTCATTGATTCAAGTTGGTGAGCTCAGCCTTGTGTACATTCATTTTTTCTAGATTTTGTTGCAAGTTTACTATTGCTGATTTCATAGAGCTTTTCTTTATGATACTGGTGATTTTGGTGACAAGTGGATGATGTTCACAACCTGGACTACTTGCTGTACTTGTGTCTTCAGAGGCTAAGTTGGAGATGGATAAAGTGCTGATTTAATTTTAATTTCTTAATCTGACATGTTGTCCAATACCATTATGTACTTGTATTTATCATCTAGAATCCATCAGTGTTAATACCTAAAATTTGTATAAGTCTTATGCTGTATTTATATTTTAATCTGATCATGTGGTGGTTAATGTGTTATGGGATAAGGTGGTGTGATGTGTGCCCTGCATCGTGATCCTGGCGGTTAATAGGATGGCTATAAGCATTCTATTCATAACCTCGGCATGTGCCAAAAGAATTTTTTTTGAGGTGTGACAAGGATCCTCTCAGCTTGGAACTATTCCCTTAGAAATGTGGCTCTTATAATGAGTCAAGAATAGCAAAGAACAGCCGAGGAGAACTAGTAAAAGTTCCTCGAGGGTCTGAGAACCCTCCTAACCCTAGTACTTACACCACAGGCAGCTGAACAGCAATAGAATAGGAACAATAATGTACCACCACCTAGAGGGAACCCCATAAATCAAGTTGGTGTGAATGTAGGACAGAATAGAGTGCCTACTGAACTCAACTAGAATGTAGTGGTAACTCAGAACCCGCCACCAGTTCCTCCAGGGTCATATTATGACTAGTCTCGGACTATCGTGTGGTTCATGAAGATGAAACCTCTAAAGTTTACTAGAGTTGGCCACAATCCTCTTCAGCCAGCCATACGGATCATGTCCATGGAGAAGACCCTTCAAATGGTGGTATGCACTGAGAAAGAAAAGATCCTATGTGCAACCTATATGCTGGAAGGAGAATCTAATACATGGTGGGAGTCCACTATGCCACTTCTGATGGTAAAGCATCCTCGGATCACCTGAGAAATGTTCAAGGAGGCTCTCTTTGATAGGTATTTCCCCAGGAGCTTCAAGGATAGAATGGAGGTGGAATACCTCAATGTGTCATAAGGGCAGCAAACCATGGACGAATATCAACACAAGTTCGAGGAGCATTTCTATTTTGATCCACTGAGCATGAAGGAAGAATCTGCTAAAGCTTGAAGGTTTACCAAAGGTTTGAGGGGTAACATACGAGCTACAGTTGATGCCCTTGGATGGAGATTTACTTTGAGGTTGTCCAAATAGCTAAGGTCATTGAATCCAGCCCGAGAGATAGTAACTTCACTCAAAAGGGAGGTAACAAGAGGTCAGCTAACTATGCTGGTGGTCGAGCGGCAAACAAGACTTTCATGGGGAATTAAACCACAACCAAACCATAAGCAGCCAAAGCCGCTCCTGCAGACAATCGCACGGCAGTCCCAGCACCTACAAATGTGAGATGCTTCAACTGTGGACAGATGAGACATTATGGTAGGACCTATCCACTCCCACTGAAAGCAACACAGCTTAGGAAAGTCTACGCTATATCTGCAAAGGAAGTTGAAGCATCACCAGATGTGGTAACAGGTATGCTTTTGATATTAGTTATTTTTGACTATGTGAGCATGCATCTAAAATGATGGTAATGTAATTAGGTACTGTTAATATAGCAAAAAAAACCAGCTAGGGTACTTTTTGATTCCGGAGCAACTCACTCCTTTATATCCCCATCTTTCAGGGAAAAGATATAAGGTGGTATTAAGACCCTAGAGACATTATTAATTATGAGATCACCTCTCGGTGTGGAAGTAGTACTTGATGAATACCATGGACCATGCTAGTCCTAGTCGAGGGTAGAAGTCTGGAAGCAAATCTAATCCATTTAGAGATGTTAGACTTCAATGAGATCTTAGGCATAGATTGGTTGTCACGACATAGAGCTAGTCTCCAGTGTGCAAAGAAGAAGTTGATATTTGAAGATGAAAATGGGATACATTCGAATTTAAGGGAGAAAAGAGAGCAAAGAAAAGGAAGCTGTTCCTTTCAGCACTCAAGGCAATCAAATATCTTCAGAATAGAGATTTGGGATTTCTGGTGTCAGTCTGGATGTTATAGTCGAGCGACCCCATCTGGAAGATTTAGAGGTAGTTAAGGAGTTTCCAGATGTATTTCCAGAGGATATCCCAGGGTTACAATTTGAAGGAGTAACAGTTTGTGATAGACTTACTACCTGGCATAGCACCAGTGTCAAAGGCTCCCTATAGGATGGCACTGACTAAACTCAAAAAGTTGAAGGTGCAACTATAAGAACTATTATATTAAAGTTTCATAAGCCTAGTGTTTCTCCATGGGGTGAATCAATATTATTTTTAAAGAAGGATGGTAGTGTACATCTCTACATTGATTATAGAGAACTGAATAAGCTTACCATTAAGAATCGATATCCACTACCCCGTATAGATGATTGTTTGATCAACTACAAGGCACTACAATGTTTTCCAAGATTGATCTCTAATCAGGATATCATCAATTAAGTATAAAAGAGAGTGACATACCTAAGATAGCCTTTCGAATTAGGTATGGACACTGAATTTCTGGTCATGTCTTTTGGATTGACTAACACTCCTGCCTAGTTCATGGAGCTTATGAACTGAGAATTTCATGAACATGTTGTGTTAGACCTGTACTCTACTAACCCAGTCTAATCATGCTGTGCTAGGTCTTTCCATCATAGTCGGATCTAGTGGACCAACCGTGTGAAGAAACCACAAGACCAGGTAAGTTAATTGACCCAAAAATAGTCAAGTTAGGTTGTATGGTCGACTACCTGAACTGGTATGGTCCACCATAGGATGAAGTACAAGAGATCAGTCGAAATAGACGTGTGGTAGACACCTGTGAGGGGTGTGTTCGATGGATTTTGCGACCACATCTTTCGACTGCACATTGCCAAATCAGACTCCGAGCTTTAGAAACTTTCCAAATCAAAGGGGTTTTCGTTCTTAATTCTTCGAGGGATTTAGAGGGAGAGTTTCTCTCTATATAGAGGACGTCCCTATAACCTCTCTCACTCTTTTGGAAAAACCTCTAACCTTAAACCTAAGAGAGAAAGAGAGAGGAAGAAAAAGAGAAGAAGATTTAGAGAAGAAAGCTAAGAGATGAAGTGAAAGCTCTCAACCATGAGATTCCTCAAGTAAATCTCAAAGGAGACTCATGGAGAGTAGGTTAGGATAATTAGATATGTGAAATTATGAATTGATGGCCTTAGATTGACTCTAGGATGTACCCTACTGATGAGCCAAGAAATTGACTCATGAAGAATTCAAAATGAAGGAAGAAATTAACCAAACATCATATGGTCACATGATATCTGACCATAGGGTCAACCATAACTATTCATTAAGATGTCAGAAAACGTATGGTCGCATGTTGTGGTCGCATGATGTACGACCATAAGTATCGGCCGCACGGTGTATGGTTGCATTAAACATGAGACCACATGATCGATCAGTTACCTATTAATGGCTTTGTTTTGATTTTTTACTACTATAACTTGGATAGATGAACTCTAATTTAAATCCATACATTCCCCAGGTTCCCAAGTAGTTCAAAATGACTTCCAAGGCTTGCAAGAAGGTTGCACATCCTTTACAAGTGAGGGAACAAGACCTAAACTAATTGGATAATAACAAGCTATGTTTCTTTTATTGTGTCTTATGCCATAAATGATTCTATGCTTGTATGCTTGTAATGTGCATCTCCATGTCATCCAATACTACTATTATATATATTTGCTCATGCATATTTATTTTTATTTAATTATAACATGATGATGAAGATAGGGATAGGCATGTATTGGTGTGTAGTTAGTGTATTGGATGGGAGTGGAGCATCAGGGAGAGGATGTAGTACTGTGGTTCATCCTGGCCATTATACTCTAGCTCTATCTTTACTCAGTCCTACCCACTGACATGATCGTATCGTCACTACTTTAGAGGAACTGGTATGCTATAGAGCACCAGGTGGAGGACGCGGTACTGTGGTCTTCAGCCTGACCCAGACTCTAGCTCTATCTCTATGGGCATATTGAGAGATACTGGGGTAAGACTTGAATATATTTAGATGGCATTAGGATTGGTTAGTTGCGAGTCCAGTTTGCAAGCCCTTGCTAGCAGTGGCTTACGTGTTGGCATGGGTAGGGCATCAGGGAAAGTATTGGCAGTGTGTGATTTGAACACTTCAGCTCTATCTATATTCCATGGTCGGTGCATGTAGGACCACAATAATGTTTGATCCATAGGATGGATTCACACACTCGTGTACACAGGTGTGATGCTCGTCAATCCTTTCTATACCACAGGTGCAAACTTAAACCAGACCAAAGATATGAATTAAATGCATGCATATGTTTCTACATTATTTTATTTACTCATTGAGCCATAATGTATGCTCACCCTTTCGACATTTAATATTTTTAGTTAATGATGTAGGTCCTATTGTGGAAGATTATATGAATGGGTTGTCGTACGGACACGTGGCGGCTATGGACGTGGAAGCTATGGAGGATGCACATGATCTATCATGCGAATGCAATCAATGTGTTTTTGATTAGTTTAGTTATATTTGAGGGGTTGAACATATAATAGATTATTTTACTTATGCTTTGAGTCATTTGGAGATAATTGGATTCAATTATTTGTTTATCACTGTTAAACTTCAGTTCAATATTAATAAAGACTTTCGCTATTTATTTATTATCTCTGATTGTTATTGTAGAATGTATTTGGTTTAACCTGATTGGCACGATCTTTATGAGATCCTAGTCTAAACTGTTGGTCCTTTTGACAGTTCATCACACCACTGGTTAGTCCAGAATTGAGGTGTGACAACTTGGTACCAGAGCTCTCAGGCTCTACCCATTAAACCAAAATACTTCCACAAGAGTCATGAACTGAGTTAGGATAAAATAAAAACTGTAATAAGAACACACCACAAGCACCTTGTGGTTTGAGACATAAATTAAGAAAGAGAATAATATACATGCAATAAAGGAGAAACTATATATATATATATGCCAAAAATAAAATTGAGAGTGTACATCATGAATCGGAGTATGGTCCATAACCCGGATAGTTACTCTGTAGTATAATCAAAAGGAAAACAAAAAGAAAAATCATGTAGTTGGAGGAGTAGGAGGAGGAGGTGCCTCTAGGTCTTGATCGTAGTCCTCGGCGTATACCCTCTTGAGCCAAGCCACTTGCACCTGGATAGCTCATAGACTCTCGACGAGGCTCACTACTTGCCCATCCATTGCACGCTGAGCATCTAAGATCTCTCCTACCCATTGATCTGTAGCACGCTGAGCATCACAAATCTCACGTAGTAGCCCCATCATGTCATCCTGTGGTGGACGCGAAGGACCAGCTGAGTGAGTAGTCCAAGAAGGGCCAGATCCTATAGAATGCTATAGAGAAGGAGGAGGGATGTCATCTATATCCATGTACATCCGATCGTCATCCTCATCATTACTTCCTGCTGCTATTTCTTCTGCATCTATTGCCGCCACTCGATTAAGAGGACGCCTCATTGCATTCCTCTCCTCGTCATTGATCTGCACCTCTCGCATCCCCGTCCTAAAGATGGCATCATAGTCGAGGTCAACTGAAAAAGTGTTCTCATAGATTCTCTCATCCTCTAGGTCCACCTACAGGCAAGAGAGTAAAGTGGTGACCAAGTGCCCATAGGGCAAGTTACCCAGCAGACCAGGTGTTGTGGCTCTGTGCATAGTCCGTATGATGATATATGGGAGGTCAACTCACTGCATTAACTAAGGTTACAATGCATAGCCTTCAAATCCATTGTGGCCAGCTCACTAGATTGATGAGATGGAAATAAATTTTATAGTGATAACTATTACTGAAGAAGAGAAAGTGTTGTGCACAACTTTTATGCTAAAAAGATATGCATACCATTGGTGGAAATCTACTCGAGGTTATTTTTGACCAAGTACACCCAACTGACCTGGGTTATCTTTAAAGAAGCTTTCTTCTAGAAGTACTTTCCTAGGATTTTCAGGGACCAAATGGAAAAAGAATTCTTGAGCTTATATCAAGGTCAGATGACCATTGACGCTTACCAATAGTGTTATGAAGAGTTATTCTTCTTTGTTCCCTCTAGTATGCAAGAAGAAGATACCAAAACCCATAGGTTCGTCATGGGACTTAGGGAAAGCATTCGAGAGCATGTATTGGGACTAGACCAGAAGATATAAAATAAAGCCATGCAGATCGCACAAGCCCTAGAATCAAGCCAGAGGTAGAGCTATTTTACTCAAAACAGGGGTACTAAGAGGCCTAACGAAAATTCATTTAATGGAAGGAATTCAAAGACCTTAAAACTATTTTGTACTCAAGGATTCAATGCAGCAGCTTAGACTACTCAGTCGGCTCAACTTCAGCAAAAGCAAGGCAATGTTGGAGTTAAATGGTTTAACTACAATCAAGTAAGGCTTTATTCAAGGGATTGCCCTAAACCAAGGAAGTAGCTACAACAAGGGAATGTTTATGCAGTCACTTCTGAAGATGTTGTCACATCACCTGATGTGGTAACAGGTTTGACCTGACCTTTTGTTTTGTAAAACCATGTGTGAACATATAAAGTAAATTAGTTAAAATCACAGGTTTCGTACCTATAGATGGCATACCCACCCGTGTCTTCGACTCTAGAGCCACCCACTCATTTGTATCTATGTCTTTTGAAAAAAAACTAAATGTGCCCCTTCGACCTTTATATTCCAAGATATTAGTACGGTCACCTATGGGATTAGAAGAAGAACTAGATAGTGGTTACAGACCATGTCCAGTCCTTATAAATGGACAAAGTTTAGATGCAAACCTGGTACAGCTTGAGATGGCAAACTTCGATATCATCTTAGGAATGGAGTGATTGTCCCAGCATTCCATAAGTTTTCTATGTGCCGAAAAGAAGATATCATTCAAGGATAGGGAACGAGCAGAATTTAGGTTTTTGGGAACCAAACTTCCCCGTAAGTAGAAACTCATCCTTTCAGTGTTAAAGGCTAGGAGATGCCTAGAGAAAGGAGGAGTTGGGTACCTTGTATCTATAGTGGACCTTACCAACGAAGCACCCTGAATGGAAGATATTAAAGTTGTGTAGGAATTTTTGGATGTA
The DNA here is from genome assembly GCA_028583415.1 of Protea cynaroides. Lineage (NCBI taxonomy): Eukaryota > Viridiplantae > Streptophyta > Magnoliopsida > Proteales > Proteaceae > Protea > Protea cynaroides. Next base: position 92,697,950 of record CM053268.1, read on the forward strand.
TTTTCTGAAGATTTACCAAGATTGCCACCAGATCGAGCGACAAAGTTTGTTATAGATCTATTGTCAGGATTGACACTTGTATCTAAGGCACCCTATTGTATGGCTCTTACCGAACTAAAGGAACTAAAAGTTTAACTACAGAAGTTACAGGACAAGGGTTATATCTGACCCAGCATATCACCATGGGGAGAGCCATTGTTGTTGGTGAAGAAAATGGATAGTAGCATTCGATTATGTACAGACTACTAGGAACTATATAAGCTTACGATCAAGAATCGGTATCCATTGCCTAGGATCGATGATTTGTTTGACCAGTTGCAAGGTGACAAGGTATCCTCCAAGATTGATCTTCAGCCAGGATATCATCAATTGAAGATCAAGGACAGTAATATTTCGAAGAAAGCATTTAGTACCAGATATGGACACTATGAGTTTTAGTTATGTCTTTTGGATTAACTAATGCCCCTACAACTTTTATGTAACTCATGAATCAGGTATTCCATGACATGCTGGATACATCGATCATTGTGTTTATAGATGACATCTTAGTCTACTCCAAGGACAGAAAGACTCAGGTAGCAAATCTTAGGGCAGCTCTTCAACGACTGAGAAGAGAAAACCTTTATGCCAAATTAACTAAATGCAAGTTTTGGCTAAATAAAGTAGCTTTCTTAGGCCATGTACTATCAACTAAAGGAATTAATGTGGATCCGAGCAAGATTGAAGCTACTGTGAAATACGAATCACCTAAGAACATTGCAAAAATTAAAAATTTCTTGGGTCTAGCTGGGTACTATCGACGGTTCGTGGAAGACTACTACAGAATCACCATACCTCTTACTAGCTTGACTAAGAAAGGAGAAAAGTTTGTTTAGACCGAAAAGTGTGAAGAGTGTTTGCAAACACTGAAAGCAAGATTAATATTGGCTCCCATCTTGACCATTTCGATACCAGGACAACCACTTATCCTATACTTTGATGCTTCTGGATTGGATTTAGGATGTGTTCTCATGTAGGGAGAGCAAGTAATTGCATATGCTTTAAGCCAACTGAAGGCAAATTAAAAGAATTACCCTACTCATGACTTGGAGTTAGTAGTGGTGCTACATGCTGTCAAGATATGAAGACATTATTTATATGGTCAGAAATTTCAAATTAAATAAGACCATAAGAGTCTCACCCACTTATTTACCCAAAAAGAGCTAAATATGAGATAGAGAAGATGGTTAGAACTGCTAAAGGATTATGATTGTGATATTCAGTACCATCCAGGAAAGGCTAATGTAGTTGTCGATGCACTGAGCAGAAAAGCATTAAGGAAGCCTGAGGAAGAAGCTAGCATAAATTCTGTTATGTGTGCTGTAGAAAGAATATTTAATTATGGCAATGAGCAATTCATGGGAGATAAACCTGGTGGTTCGACAGGTAGGGTTTATCCTTCGATTTTTAAATATGTTCGCTACATTGAAGATTATTCCTGATCTGATGGGCAAAGTGAAAAAAATAATCCAATCGGACCCTTATCTGAGAATAGTACTGGAGGACCTAGAAAAGGGTAAGACTACTTCTGATTTTACTTTGGATTCCGAAGGGATGTTAAGGTACAAAGGGAGAGTGTGCATACCTGAATGTGAAAATTTAGAAATTAGAAACAGACTCATGAAGGAAGCCCATTCCACCTCTTATTCGGTACATCCAGGAAGTAGGAAGATGTATCATGATTTAAAGAAGCTATTTTGGTGGAAAGGAATGAAAGTAGATGTAGTCTGATATGTGTCTTAATGCCTAAATTTTCAATAGGTAAAGGCAGAAAGACAAAGACCTGCAGGCTTGTTACAACCACTACTTGAACCAGCCTGAAAATGGGACTGCATTACTATGGATTTTGTCATGGGTTTACAATTAATCCCACATTTTATAGAAGTAGTATGGGTTATTATAGACTGACTCATGAAGATAACTCGCTTAATTGCAATATGACCTTAATATACTTTCGAGAGATTAGCCAAGCTGTATATAGATAATATAGTTTGATTATACGGTGTACCTGAAAGCATAGTATCTAACAGGGACCCACGCTTTACTTCAAAGTTTTAGGAAGGATTATAGAAGGCTATGGGTACAACGTTGAAGTTCAGTATCGTATTCTACCCCCAGACTGGCGGACAATCGGAGTGCACCATTCAGATTTTAAAAGATATGCTCCAAGCTTATGTGGTTGACTTCATGGGTTTATGGGATGAGAGGTTACCATTAATCGTGTTCTCTAATAACAATAGCCATCAAGCTACAATACAAATGTCATCCTATGCGGTAGAAAGTGTCGAACCCCTTTTTTTTTTGGAACGAAGTAAGAGAGCGGACTCTTTGATTCTGGACCTACTCATTCTTTTATATCTATGTCATTTGGAAAGAAGTTAAATCTACCCCTCAGACCATTAGACTACAAACTGATTGTACGGTCACCTATGGGATTAGAAGTGGAACTAGACAAAGGTTATGGACCACGTCCAGTTCTTATCAGCGAGAAGATTTTGGATGCAACCTTAATTCAACTTGAGATAGCAGACTTTGACGTTATCTTGAAAATAGATTGGTTAGCTCGGCACTCTGTAAACCTATTATGTACGAAAAAGAAATTGATATTTAAAGATAAGGAAGGAGCAGAGTTTAGTTTTGTGGGAACCCAACTTCCCTGTAAACGAAAACTCATTTTCTCTGCATTGAAGGCTTGAAAATGCCTCGAGAAAGGAGGAATTGGGTATCTAGTATATGTGATTGGCCTCACCAAGGATGCACCATGAATGGAGGTTATTAAAGTTGTGTGTGAATTCTAGATGTATTTTCAGAGGAACTACCAGGACTACCACCCAATCGAGTGACAGAGTTCGTTATAGATCTTATACCCACAGCTGCACCAGTATCGAAAGCACCCAATAGAATGGCTCCTACTGAACTGAAGGAACTGAAGGTACAATTACAAGAATTACTGGACAAGGGTTATATTAGACCCAACATATCACCATGGGGAGTGCCAGTATTGTTCATGAAAAAGAAGGATGGTAGCGTTCGACTGTATATAGATTATCGAGAATTGAATAAGCTTACAATCAAGAATCGATACCCGTTGCCTCGGATAGATGACTTGTTTGATCAGTTGCAAGGTGCCAAAGTGTTCTACAAAATTGATCATCAGTTAGGATACCATCAGTTGAAGATTAAGGAAGGTGATATTCCGAAGACAGCATTCAAAATAAGATATGGACAGTATAAATTTTTAGTCATGTCTTTTGGATTGACTAATGCACCCGTAACTTTTATGGAACTCATGAATCGAGTATTCCATTATATGTTGGATACATCAGTCATTGTATTTATTGATGACATACTAGTCTACTCCATGGGCAAGGAAACTCATGTCACAAATCTAAGAGCTGCTCTGCAGCGACTAAGAAAAGAGAAGCTTTACACAAAATTTACAAAGTGTGAATTCTGGCTAAATGAAGCGCTTTCTTAGGCCATGTTGTATCCGCTGAAGGAATTAAAGTGGATCCTAGCAAAATTGAAGCCATTGTGAAATGGGAAGCGCCTAAGAATGTTGCAGAAATCAGAAGTTTCTTAGGTTTAGTTGGTTACTATCGACGATTCGTGGAAGATTACTCTAGAATCGTCGTACCTCTCACCAGTTTGACAAAGAAAGGAGAAAAGTTTGTTTGGACGGATAAATGTGAAGAGTGTTTTCAAACATTGAAGGCTAGATTGATATCAGCTTCCATCTTGACTATTTTGATCCCAAGATAATCATTTACCTTGTACACTGATGCGTCTGGGTTAGGTTTAGGATGTGTGCTTATGCAAGGAGAACAAGTAGTTGCGTATGCCTCAAGACAACTGAAGACACATGAGAAGAACTATCCCACTAATGACTTGAAATTAGCAGCTACAGTACATGCTGTTAAGATATGGAGACATTATTTGTATGGAGAGAAATTTCAAATTAAATCAGATCATAAGAGTCTCACTCATCTTTTTAATCAGAAGGAGTTGAACATGAGACAAAAAAGATGGCTGGAATTATTGAAGGATTATTATTGTGATATCCAGTATCATCCAGGAAAAGCTAATGTAGATGCTGACGCGCTAAGCAGGAAACTAATAATAGAATCCCAAGAAAAAGTTAGTGCAAATGTGTGGTGTGTTTCACATGGAGAGTATTTAATTACTGTAAAGTGCAGTTCGTAATGGATATTCCGAATGAATCAACTGACGAAGGGTTTATTCATCTATTCTCAAATATGTTTGTTACATTGAAGATTATACCTAATCTATTAGACGAAGTGAAAGCCACTATTATATCAGACCCTTATCTGAGAACGGTGCAAGAAGACCTCGAAAAAGGTAAGACTACTCCTGAGTTCACCTTGGACATTGAAAAGGTACTAAAACACAAAGGAAGGGTATGTGTTCCTGAAAATGAAGACTTGGATATTAGACATAGACTAATGAAGGAAGCTCACACCACCGCTTATTGGGTACATCCTGGAAGTACAAAGATGTATCATGATCTGAAGAATCTATATTGGTGGAGAGGAACGAAAGTGGATGTAGCTAAATTTGTGTCTTAATGCTTGAATTGTCAACAAGTAAAGGCTGAAAGGCAAAGGCCTGTAGGATTGTTGCAGCCACTGCCAGAACTAGCATGAAAATGGGACTGCATCATTATGGACTTCATCACCGAGTTACCATTGACTCCCCGAGTAGTTGACACGGTTTGGGTGATTATGGATTGTTTGACTAAGACAACTCGTTTCATAGCTATACGACCTCAGTATACCCTAGAGAGGTTACCTAAGCTTTATGTAGATACTACTGTCCGATTACATAGTATACCAGAAAGAATTGTGTCTGATAGAGACCCACACTTTACCTCAAAATTTTGGGAAGGATTACAAAAGGCCATGGGTACAACATTGAACTTTAGTACTGCATTCCATCTTCAGACAGACGAACATCAGAGTGTACTATTCAGATTTTAGAAGACATGCTTCCAACTTGTGTTATTGATTTCAAAAGATTATGGGATGAGAAATTACCATTGATAGTGTTCGCTTTTAACAACAGCTATCAAGCGACTATATAGATGTCACCCTATGAAGCACACTATGGTAGGAAATGTCGAACTCCTTTGTTTTGGAATAAAGTTGGAGAATGGAGTATTGTTGGACCAGAGTATGTGGAAGAGACTTGTCGAGTAGTCGATAATATCAAGGAAAGAGTCCGAATAGCTCACAACCGTCAGAAGCATTATGTAGATAAACGATGCAGAGATCTTGAATTCATAATAGACGATAAAGTATTTCTATAAATATCTCCTATGCATGGTTTGAAAAGGTTTGGACAGAAGAGAAAGCTGTGTCCCAGATATATTGGACCTTATGAAGTTCTAAATAGACGTAGAAAAGTAGTATATCAGTTAGTACTACCACCGTCCATGTCAAGTGTGCATGATGTATTTCATATCACATTACTGAAGAAGTTCATCAGAGAACCAATACATGTGTTAACAATGGATCCACTGGATTTGATTGAAGATTTGACGTTTGAGGTAGTACCTTTTGAGATCACTAGCCGAAAGGTGCAACGTCTTCGCAATCGTGACATTTATTGCCTTAAGGTTACTTGGAGAAGCAAAAATGTAAAAGAAGTTACGTGGGAAGAAGAGAACTCTATGCTGCAGCAATATCATTACCTATTCGACTCGGAAGATATGTGTAAATTTTGAGGACAAAATTTATATAGGAGGGGGGAGTTGTAAGACCCGTACTCCACTAACTTGGTATTATCTTGTCATGCAAGGTCTTTCCATCATTCTTGGACCAAGTAGACCGAGCGTGTGAAGATAAATCACAAACTAGGTATGAAAATCGAGTTAAAAACACTAAAAACATACCTAAGGTCGCATGCCTGAGTAGGTATGGTCGACCATAAGGAAGGAAACCAAAAATCTCAAATCCTGAACCCCACGGTCGATGATTTTGACCTTACCATCGACAGTGTATGCGACCGTATGATCGACTGCGAGAACCCAGATCATACTCTAAGTTTTGGAAACTTTCCTAAACTAAGGGATTGCTTTCCTAATTGAAATAGGAATCTATATGGAGAGTTTTCCTCTATATAAAGGACGTCCCTCAGCCTTTTTTCATTATTTTAGAACATTAGTAAATCCTAGAGAAAGAGAAGGAAGAGAAGGAAGAGAAGGAGAAGAAGAAAAAGCTAAGGAGAAGAGTTTGATGAGAAGGGATTGACTCTCTATCATAGGAAAAGGTATAAAATGAATCTCTAGAGATATAAACTCTTAGGAATAAGACATCTATGGAGGATAGGCTATATCAACCTATTATGATCTATGTGATTTCCTTGAGAAAATCCCAAGGAGAACCATGAGGAGTGAATTTGATGATTAGGGCTGATAAGAAATTACTAATGATGGCCATAGGATGACCTTAGAATAAACCCCAGTGAAGAACAGAAGAATTAACCCTGGAAGAACTCGAATTTCATGTAGACTGTTATCAGAAATCTCATGGTCGTAGTTACGATCGACACAAGCATGACCAGTATGACCAGAGGATTGACCGTAGGTATTTGGGAAGATTTCAGAAATCATATGGTCACAGCTATGGTCGCACCATATGCGACCGTAAGGTATCGACCTTAGACAGTAAGGTCGATACAGCAAGAGACTACAGGACTAATCAGACACCTATCAGTGCTCTGTTTCAATTTTTGACTACTGTAATATGTCACATATGAACCCTAACTAAAATTCATATAACTTTTAGGTTGTTAAATCAATTCAAAGAGAATTTAAAGCCTTGAAAGGACATCGAAAATTGTTAACAGGTAAGGGAACAAGACGAAAACTAATTGGATAATAACAAACTACTTATTTTTATTGAGTTCAATGCCATGATTGATTCTATGCTTGTATGCTTATATTGTGCATCTCACATGTCATCCAATATTCTTGCTATTACTATTCATGCATATTTAATTCCATTTATTTGTAACATGATGATGATAATGATGCTAGGAATAGGCATGTAAATGTATGTGTGTGGTTGGTGTGTTGGAGGCGAGTTGAGCATCAAGGGAAGGACGTGGCATGGTGGTCTTTGACCTCGTCACCAGACTCTAGCTCTATCTCTACTCAAGTCTTGCCCACTAACATCATCGTATTGCCATTACCTTTGCAGAACTATTACGTCGTAGGGCATCAGGGGTAGGTGGTCTCGGACCGTGTGGTCTCTGACTCTGCCGGGGGGCCTTTGCTCTTTCTCTATGGACGTATTGAGGAATATTGGGTTGAGGCTTTGAATACAATATTTTGCATTAAGATTGGTTAGTTGCGAGTCCAGTTTGCAAGAGGGGCTTACGTAATGGTATGGGTAGGGCATCAGGGGAAGTGTTGGTGGTGTTTGATCCGAACATTTTAGCTCTATCTCTATTGCATGATGGGTTCATGTGGGACATCATGGTGTTTAATCCATTGGGTGGATTCACACACTCGTGTATAGAGGTGCGGCGACCACCAATCCTTTCTGTAGCACATTGCAAACTTTTAAATCGGACCAAAGATAATAATTTAATGCATGCATATGTTTGTTGCATTGTTTTGTTTGCTGACTGAGCCGTGATGTGTGCTCACCCTTTTGACGTTGAATATTTTTAGTCGATGATGCAGGTCCTACTGTTAAGAATATATGAATGCGCTTATGTATGGACACGTTGCTACGATGGACGTAGAAGTTGAAGAAGTTGTGCATGATTCAACATCATGCGAGTACAAAAAATGTGTTTTTGCTTAAGTTTAGTTTTAATTTGAACATTAGATATGTAATTGATTATTTTTTTAATGTCTTGTGGTTTGGAGATAATTGGATTAAATACTTATTTATCACTGTTAGACTCTCAGTTCATTATCTGTAAGACTTTCGCTTATTTGTTTATTATCTCTAATTATTAATGTGGAATGTATGTGTAGCTTGATATGGTGGGTATGACCTATGCGAGATCCTAGGTGAACCGTTGGTTTATTGGCGGTTCATCACACCATGCTGGTTAGACCAAAATTGGGGTGTGACAAAAGCGATGGAAGCAAAGTTGAAGTTTAGTACCACATTTCACCTTCAAATCGACGGATAGTTGGAGCCAACTATATAGATCCTAAGAGGTATTCTCTGAGCCTATGAAATTGTTTTTAAAGGAGCTTGAGATGAAAACTTTCCATTGATCGACATTTCTACTAGGCTACTATATAGATGTCATCCTATAAAGCACTATATGTAGGAAGTGTCGAACTCCGTTGTTTTGGAACGTAATTAGAGAGTGAAGAATTGTTGGCCCAGATTTTGTGGAAGAAACTTGCAAAGTAGTTGACATAAAAAGGGAAAGAGTTAGAATTGCTCAGAATCGTTAGAAACAGTATGCAGGTAATCGACGCCGAGACCTTGAGTTCATCGTGGGTGATAGAGTATTCTTGAAAATATCACCTATAAGAGGCTTAAAATGGTTCGGGTAGAAAAGAAAGCTAGGTCTGAGGTACGTCGAGCCATATGAAATTCTAGATAAACGTGGGAAGGTGGCGTATCAGTTAGTACTACCCCCATCCATGTCAAGTGTGCATGATGCATTTCATATCTCGTTACTGAAGAAGTACATTCGAGATCCAACACGCGTCCTAACAGCGGTTCTACTAGGTCTAACTGAAGATTTAACGTTCGAAGTAGTACCATTTGAAATTACCAGCCAGAAGGTTTAACGTCTATGCAACCGTGACATCTACTATGTTAAAGTTACTTGGAGAGGCCAAGATGTAGAGGAAAGTACATGGGAAGAAGAAAATGCTATGCAAAAGAAATATTCTCACCCTTTCAACTCAAAAGGTATGTGCTAATTTCGAGGACTAAATTTATATAAGAGGGGGGGAGTTGTAAGACCCATATCTTACTAACTTAGTCTTACCACCTTGTATTAGGTCTTCCTATCATGGTCAGACCAAGCATACCAAGTGCGTAAAGAAATCACAAGGCTAGGTATATAATTCGAACAAAAAATCATCTAATTGAGACGTGTAGTTGCATACCTAAACAGGTGTGGTCGACTACACCTAAGAATATTGAGACCACTCAAGTCTGGGATGTGTGGTCGTAGTTTTGATATGTGTGGTCGATGGATTCTACGACCCCATGTGCGACTACACGATGCTGAATCGACTCTGAGTTTTGGAAACTTTTCAAAACTTAAGCGATCTTTTTCCTAATGAAAGTGGGACTCTATATGGAGGTTTTCCTCTATATAAAGGATGTCCCTTAGCCTCTCTCACTCTTTTAGAATCCAAATTGAAACTCTAAACCTAAGAGATAAAGAGAGAGGAAGAGAAAAAGAAGAAGAGAAGGTGGGGAAAGCTTGAGGAAGGTTTTGTAAGAGAAGGTTCTCTAGCTCCCTATAGCAAGCTTAAGGTATGGCTTGACTCTGTAGGCTAAATCAGATAGGATAGGTTCCTTTTATCAAGTTGATGTGTGGAACGTAATATAATGATTCGGTCATAGGTTTTCTATTGGAATCCATAGAGAATAGGTTAAGGATAGAGTATCTTAGGGTGAATCCCATTGATGAGCTATAAGGAAGAACTCATGTGAGAAGTAAAATCAACCAAAACTTTATGTGGTCGCAGCATGTAGTCGACCACAGGGTGACTAGAGGATCAACCACAGTTATTTGGGAAGTTCCTAGGAAAGGTGTGGTCACAGCATGTGGTGGCATAACATGCGACCATAGGGTCCGACCAAACAGTAAGTGGTTGCATATATTGCAACCACAGGTTCAACCACACGTTCGACCATACGATAACAACAAGCATATTTTGAGACCAAACAAGGTTTTTGGCTACTGTAACTTGGTAAACTTGAACCTTAACTTAAATACATTAATTGTATAGGTTCCCAATAGATTCTAAGTGACTTCTAAAGCTCGAGAGAGGAATAAACATCAATCAAAGGTGACGGAGCAGAACCTAAACAATAACAAGCTGTTTATTTTATTGAGTCCAATTCCAAGATTGATTCTATGCTTGTATGCTTGTAATGTGTATCTCACATGTCATCCAATATTACTGTTATTACTGCTCATGTATATTTATATTATGCCTATTGATAACATGATGATGATGATGATGCTAGGAATAGGCATGTGATTGTGTGTATGTGGTTAGTGTGTTGGATGCGAGTAGAGCATCAGGGGGGGATGTGACATTGTGGTTCATCCTGGTCACTAGACTCTAGCTCAATCTCTACTCAAGTCTTGCCCACTAACATCATCGTATCGCCATTACCTTAGCAGAACTATTGAGTCGTAGGGCATCAGGGGAGGTGGTCTCAGACCGTATAGTCTTCAACTCTGTCGGGGGGCCTTAGCTCTATGTCTATGGATGTATTGAGGGATGCTGGGATTAGGCCTTGGATACACTAGATGACATTAAGATTGATTAGTTGCGAGCCCAGTTTGCAAGCCATCGCAAGTAGGGGCTTACGTGTTGGTATGGATAGGGCATCAGGGAAAGTATTGGAGGTGTGTGATCCATACACTTTAGCTCTATCTCTATTCCATGGTAGGTGCATGTGGAATGGCAATGGTATTTGTTCCATTGGGTGGATTCACACACTCGTGTATAGAGGTGTGGGGGCCTCTAAACATTTCTATAGCACATTGCAAACTTAAAACTAGACCAAAGATATGAATTAAATGCGTGCATATATTTAATGCATTGTTTTGTTTTCTCATTGAATTCAAGTTGGAGTGATGACCCTTGCGCGCATAGTTATTTTTAGTTTCTGATGTTGCAGGTGTAACTCTTGAAGACTACATGGATACGCCAACGTATGGACATATAGCGGATATGGATGTGCAAACTGTGGAGGACGAGCAAGACTCATCAAGCAAGTGTTTCCATGGTGGTTATGCTTAGTGTTTAAATTTCATACTTTGATACTTGTAATATGTAATAATTAAGTTTTGGTTAATTAGAGATAACTGGATCATTTAATTATTTATCATGTAGACCTCAGTTCATTATTAATAAGACTTTCTCTATTTACTCAAATATCTCTGATTATTACTATGGAATGTATTTTAGTTTAACATGGTTGGCATAGCCTATACAAGATCCTAGCTTGAACCATTGGTTTTTATAATGGTTCATCACACCATTGGTTAGTACAGAATTAGGGTGTGACAATGTCCCTATAACTTTTATGAAACTCATGAATCTGGTATTCCATGACATGGTGGATACATTGGTCATTATGTTTATGGATGACATCATAGTCTACTCCAAGGACAGAGAGACTCATGTAGCTAATCTTAGGGCAGCTCTTTAGTGATTGAGAAGAGAAAAACTTTATGCCAAATTTACTAAATATGAGTTTTGGATAATGAAGTAGCTTTCTTAGGCTATGTAGTATCAAACTAAGGAATTGAAGTAGATCCTAGCAAGACTAAAGCTATTATGAAATGGGAACCACCTAAGAACGTTACAGAAAACAAAAGTTTCTAGGGTCTAGTTGGGTACTATCGATGGTTCGTAGGAGACTACTCTAGAATCATCGTACCTCTCACCAACATGACTAAGAAAGGAGAAAAGTTTGTTTGGACCGACAAGTATGAAGAGTGTTTCCAAACCCTAAAAGCAAGATTAATATCGGCTCTCATCTTGACCATTCCAATACCAGGACAACCAATTTATCTTGTACACCGATGCTTCTGGATTGGGTTTAGGACGTATTCTCATGCAAGGAGAGCAAGTAATTTCATATGCTTCAAGACAACTGAAGGCACACAGGGAGAATTACCCTACTAATGACTTAGAGTTAGCACTGGGGGTATATGCTGTCACGATATAAAGACATTATTTATATGGTGAGAAATTTTAAATTAATTCAGACCATAAGAGTCTCACCCACTTGTTTACCCAAAAAGAAATAAATATGAGACAGAGAAGATGGTTAGAACTGCAAAAGGATTATGATTGTGATATTCTGTAAGACCCGGGTCAATCTAACCCGGTCATACCACCTTGAACCAGGTTTACCCATCATGGTCGAGTCAAATGGACAAAGGGCGTGAAGGAGATCGAGATCCCAGGTATAAAATCGACCAAAAAACATTTGAAATTAGGGGAGGGTCGCACACCCAGCTAAGCAGGGTCGGACCTCCCAAAACAGAAAGTCAGACCCTCGGTTTTGAAGGGAGGGTCGGACAGCTTAAGACCCTAGGGTCGACGGGATCATCGACCCTCCCATCGACCCTCGATTTCTGCCGAATATAGAAATTAGGAAATTTCTATATTTTTCAATTGGGATTCTTTCCAAATCTCAATGGGACTTATTTAGGATGTTCCTAGTCTATTTAAAGGACGTCCCTAAGCCACTGTCACTCCTTTCACAACCCTAATTGAATTGAGAGAAAGAAAGGAGAAGGAAAAGAGGAAGAAGAGGCAAGGAATAGAACCTAGCAAAAAGGAAGAGAATTTCATAGCAAAAGTAATATTCTCAGGTATGGATACTAATTCCATGAGTTTCTACAGACCTTAGGATAATTATTGAAGAGAGAGTGATCTCGGAGAAACCCAAACCATCCATCCATGGTTAGGTTTTCATGGAAAACCATAGGAGGATGCACAAAAACTATTTAGATGGTTTATAAATGGTTCTAGACCATGGAATGAATGTTGAGTGAATGTAGGAAGTAAGCCATAGGACCCCAAACACGAAGAATGGATTAAAAAGTGGGAATTGGACCAGAGTGCATTGAGGGTCGCACCGAGGGTCGATAGACCATCCGACCCTAGGTGTTTCTGACCATCGACCCTCAGCATTCGAGAAGTTCAGAATAGAGGGAGGGTTGATAGACCCATCATCGACCCTAGCATCGACCCTCAGTTGACAGAATGGTTTTTAAATTCCGATTTAATTCTAATTAAATTCTATCGACTTTGTTAGGTCTTCTAGCAATATAATAACAGTATAAAGGTGATTTTAAAGCTTGGAAAAGTATCTTTTAGCAAGCTAAGGTGAGGAACCTTAACCCCAAACTAAATTGGTTAATAATAAACTGTTTTCTATTTCTTGAGTCCTATGCCATGGTTGATTCTATGCGAATATGTTTGTAATGTGCATACAGCATGCCATCCAATATTTTTATTACTTGTTCATGCATATTTACTTTACTATTTATAATATGATGATTGTGATGATGATAGGAATAGGCATGTGCTTGTATGTGTGTGGTTGATGTGCTTGATGCGAGCGAGTATCAGGGGAGGTGTGATGAGAACGTCAATAAACGTTAACCTTTGGCGGGTCTCAGCACTTTAGCTCTATCTCTAACTCAAGTCTTGTGCATTGGTATCGTCGTATCGCCATTACTTTAGCAGAACTATTATGTCGTAGAATATCAAGGGAGGTGGTCTCGGTCCTTGTAGTCTCTGACTATACCGGGAGGCCTTAGCTCTATCTCTATGGACATTCTGAGGGATGGTGGGGTGAGGCCTTGGATACACTGTTTCGCATTAGGATTGGTTAGTTGCGAGCCCAGTTTGCAGCCCTCGCCAACAGGAGCTTACATGTTGGTATGGCACTATATTGCAATAAACGTAACCTTTGTTATATATTGTTCATGATTGGGTGCATGTGAGTTGACGATAAACGTGATCTTCGGGTAACGTCACACACTCGTGTATAGAGGCGGAGTCAATAAACGCGACCTTTGGCTACCTCAACTTTTCTATAGCATACTGCAAACTTATATACCAGACCAAAGATATAAATTGATTTTTCTTTGCATGCATATGTATTGTTGCATTATTTTGGCTACTCACTGAGCCGTGTTGTGTGCTCACCCCTCGACGTCGAATATTTTTAGTTGATGATGCAGGTTACACAGTTGAAGATTATATGAACGCGTCTGTGTACGAGAATATAGCAGCAATGGACACTGGAGCTGAAGATGATACACACGACTCCTCTTGCGAGTGTAACTCGTGTGTATTTGATTAGATATTTTTATAGGTTTCTTTCATTGGATTTATAAAGACATGTATTTGGTATTTAAATATTTATGTCTCAGTTGAAAACAGAATAATTTGCTATTAAATTATTGATGTCATCTTAGTTCTCGGTTCATTTATTTATAAGATTTCCGCTATTGTGTATTTACTCTGATTATGATTGTGGATGCGTGGAAGTTTGGATAATGCGGGGATAGCCTATTTGAGATCCTGGTTGAACCGTTGGTTTATTAGCGGTTCATCACACCATTCTGAATAGTACGGAATTGGGGTGTGACAACTTGGTATCAGAGCGTCTCAGGCCTTGCCCGTCGAACTGACACACATTCAAGACCATTGTGAACTGAGATAGGATAAATTAAAAGCTTTAATACAAACACACTGTAAGCACAAGTGATGATTGAAACCAAATTAAAAAGAGAATAATGCATCTATTAAAGGGAAAACAAGTTACATACAATGAGTGAGAGAAACAAAATGTATATACATCGCTAAAGCAGAGTACAGTCCACAACCCGGACAGTTACTCTGTAGTACAAGGAAAAAATAAAAGTACACTCAGGAAGCAGGAGGCGAAGGAGGAGGCAGTGCCTCACGATCTCTGCCATAGTCCTCAGCATAGACCCTAGTCAAACAGGCCACCTGGGTCTGGGTCGTCTGGAGACTAGCTGTGAGACCGGCTACCCTCTGATCAGTCGCACGCTGCACCTCTAGGAGCTCTCCCATCCGTGCGTCTGATGCGTGCTGAGAAGCCAACAGCTCATCCATCCTCAGATCAGATCTGCGCTGAGCATCCCTGATCTCCTGCAGCATCTCCATCATGGCTGAAGGTGGAAGTGAAGGATCAGTCGAATGGGCAGGACCAGCCTCAGGTGCAGGAGCCGCCGTAGAAGATGTACCAACTCCAGCCGTATGTGTGGGTGATGGCGGTGGTATCGCGTCGACGTCCATATACATGCAATCGTCATTGTCGACCGGATCCCCACGAGCTCTAGCAGCAGCAGCAGCAGCCTCAGCATCAGCCATCTCGATACGAGTGTGAGGGCGCACCATCACGTTCCTCTCCTCATCACTAACCTCAGCATCTCACAGCCCCATCTTACAGATAGCCTCCTAATCTAGAGGCGACGAGAAGGTCTTCTCCTGGATCTTCTCATCTACCAGATCCACCCCCAGACGGGTCAGTAGCACTGTAATCATGCGTCCATAGGGTAGATTTCCCCTATGACCGGACAATGTAGCACTAATCATCATCCGCATGATGATGTAAGGTAGGCAGACCGGCTGTCGAGTGCATATACTGTAGATCAAGAACTGTGTCAGCTGAGAGACCCTCTCATAGTGCCCACTCTGTGGGATCAGATTATGCTGGATAATCTTGTAGAAGACCCGTGGAGCTGGACGCAAGTAGCAAGCTCTCATCTACCATCTATCGGGACGGAGCAACTGGTTGTCGATCTCTGCCCTCATCTCCATCTCAACAAACTGTGGCTCTCCCGGCGCATAGTACACCATAGGGCCATCATAGGAAATGCCCAACAGATCGGCCAGTTGCCGATAATCAAAAGAAATGTGCACCCCCTTGACATAACTGGTGATGCGCAACTCCTGACCGTGCTCAACATCGTTGTAATTCCCCACCACCTGGGGATTACAATAGAACAGGCGTACCAAGTCGGGACATGTGCACGCGTCGTATGTGATGACAGGGAGCCACCCCATATCACCAAATGCTCCCTCTACATTGAACAAGGCTAGCTCAGCCAAGTTCACCATGCGACCCCCTTCCACTTTCTTACGGGCATAGTCAGCATACTGTGCCTCGGCTTCATTCGAACGGAAGCGAAGTGGATCACGTAATCTTGGCACTTTGGTACGGGCCATAGTATCTGCAAAATAAGAAAGAGAAAAGAAACAAGGAGTTAATAGGATAAAAATCTGAAATTTGATTTAATAACGACGTAAGTTGACCATAAAGCCCCATTTCTCGCCATACAAGTGGGCATAAGAACTTACGTAGGTTAAAACATATCCTACAACCCACATGCAGTAGGAAATTTTAACTGATGATGTCCAATTTGAAGAAATTCAAGAAAAATTGAAAATGTCGACAAATTAGGGCAAAAAGAGAAAATTTCAAGTTTTTCGATGACCAACTGATGAAAATCAGAAATTTTTGAGGGCTTTCGTTCCTCGAGACACCAAATAATAAAATCCCCCAACAAAAATTGAATTTTTATGGTTGGAAAAAGTTTAATTTGAAAAATAAGAGTTAAACGGGCAAAAACCTAGAAAAGAAAACCTAAAAACAGGTAAAAACGGGAAGACATAACTGTAGGGATGACGTGGACGTCGAAACCCGGAGTTAAACCGACCAAAAGTGGTAGAGTAGCACTGTAGCAACTCAGAGAGGAGAGACGAGTCGAAACGGAGGGAGAATAGTGAGAAATGACCCAAAATCGGATCTTAAAAATGTGATTTTTGGTCCGAGGGTCGGACAATTCGATTGACACCATCGACCCTCGGATCGACCCTCCAATCGACCCTCGGCTCTCGGGAATCTGACAGAAAATCAAGGGTCGGACTGAGGGTCGGATACCCATCGACCCTCGCATCGACCCTCAGCTCTCGGGAAGAACAGGTCATTCCCAGGGTCGGATACCAAGGGTCGGACATACCATCGACCCTCACCATCGACCCTACATAAAAAAGAGTACTTTTCACAGAATGAATTGGGGATTTTGAATTTTATATCGGTTAGCGTGCCTACATGAAGTATAAATGATTTCTCACTGATTTTGATGATTTTCAGGCACCACCCATCTCAGAAGGAAATATGTCTGGACGTAGAGTGACCCGACAGACCCGAAACACAGTCCCACCACCACCACCCGTGGAGGAGACTAGTCAAGAGAATTACCATGTACCGGAAAATCCAGAACCGGTAAACCCTACAAACTTGCCACCTCCACCACCAGAGCTAGCAACAGTGGTGATGAATCTAGCACAGCAGCTGCAACAGATGCAACACGCACAAGCTCAAATGTAGGTTGCAATGGCAGTTATGTTTCAAGCCACTCAGGCTGCAACCATGCACACTGGGCAAGCTAGTGCAGCACCGGTGGGTAACCACCCAGCTCAACAGACACCTCAACAACCGGCTGCACCAATTTCAGTGTAGGTCCCGAAAGCAGCACAAGCTAACTATCAGTACCCACCCCATATGTTTGGGGCATATCAAAACCAGATGGATCACTCTCGACTGGTCGAGTGGTTTTTGAAGATGAAGCCCAGGGAATTTAATGGCAAACCATCTGATCCATTATGGCCAGCACACTGAATAGACGAGATGGAAAGAAATTTTCTTATGATGACTATTACTGAAGAGGAGAAAGTATTGTGTGCCACCTTCATGCTCAAAGGCGACGCACATCATTGGTGGAAATCGACCAGGGCCTATCTATTGACTAAGCACGCCCAACTGACTTGGGCTACATATAAAGAAGCTTTCTTCGAGAAATATTTTCCACGAAGCTTCAGGGATTCGATGGAGAAGGAGTTCCTGAGTCTTTATCAGGGACAGATGTCGGTGGATGCGTACCAACAGTGTTATGAAGAGCTGTTTTTCTTCGCACCACTGAGTATGCAAGAAGAAGAAACTAAAACCCGTAGGTTTGTCACGGGACTGAGAGGAAGCATCAGGGAACATGTTCTGGGATTAGAAAAGACAATATATAATGAAGCTGTCCAGATCGCTCGAGTGATTGAATCGATCCAGAAAGAGAGTTATTTCACTCAAAACAAAGGCATCAAGAGATCGGCCGGAAACCCCTACAACGGAGGAAATGCCAGGATGTATAAGCCTTTCCGTCCTCAGAACTTTACTACTGCACCCAAGAGCACTTCAGCAGTGCAACCTCAGTCAAAGTCAAATTCTGAAGTTCTGAAGTGTTTTAACTACAACCAACCCGGACATATGGCAAGGGAGTGCCCAAAGCCCAAGAAGCAGTTACATCAGGGATGGGTATATGCTGTTACATCCGAGGATGTGGCCACATCACCCGATGTGGTCATAGGTATTGTACCTATATATGGCGTACCCGCCAGAGTACTCTTCGATTCCGGAGCTACTCATTCATTTATATCTGTGTCATTTGGAAAGAAGACAAAATTACCCATCACAACATTGGACTATAAATTACTTGTATGGTCACCGATGGGGTTAGAAGTGGAACTAGAAAAGGGTTATGGACCATGTCCAGTTCTCATTGGAGAGCAGACCTTAGATGCAACCTTGATACAACTTGAGATGGCAGACTTTGATGTCATCTTGGGAATGGACTGGTTAGCTCGGCATTCTGCAAATTTGTTATGCGCCGAAAAGAAGCTAACATTCAAAGACAAAGAAGGGGTAGAATTCTGTTTCTCGGGAACCAAACTTCCCCGGAGACGCAAGCTCATACTTTCAACATTAAAGGCTAAGAAGTGCCTTGAGAAGGGAGCAGTCGGGTATCTAGTATCAGTGGTCGACCTAGCCAAGGAAGTACCACGAATGGAAGACATTGACGTTGTTCGGGATTACCCTGACGTATTTCCAGAGGAACTACCCGGATTACCACCCGACTGTGCTACAGAGTTTGTAATAAACCTGATACCTGGAGCTGCACCCGTATCAAAAGCACCTTATAGAATGGCTCCTACTGAACTGAAGGAATTAAAAGTGCAACTACAAGAGCTGCTAGACAAGGGTTATATTCGACCCAGTATATCTCCAAGGGGAGCACCGGTGTTGTTCGTAAAGAAGAAGGATGGTAGCGTTCGATTATGTATCGACTATCGAGAGTTGAATAAACTGACCATCAAGAATTGATACCCCCTACCCAGGATCGATCACTTGTTCGATCAGTTACAAGGAGCAAAAGTATTTTCTTAGATCGATCTTCGATTGGGCTATCATCAGCTGAAAATCAAAGAAGGTGATATTCCGAAGACAGCATTCAGGACCAGATATGGACATTATGAATTTTTGGTGATGTCTTTCGGATTAACTAATGCACCGGCAACGTTCATGGAACTTATGAATCGAGTTTTCCACAATATGTTGGATACGTCGGTTATAGTATTTATCGATGATATATTGGTATACTCCAAGGACAAAGAAACCCATGTCAAGAATCTAAACGCAGCCCTACAGCGTTTAAGGAAAGAGAAACTATATGCCAAATTTTCTAAGTGTGAGTTTTGGCTAAGTGAAGCCGCATTCCTAGGCCACGTGGTATCCTCAGAAGGAATCAAAGTGGACCCCAGCAAAATCGAGGCTATTGTGAAGTGGGAAGCACCAAAGAGCGTTTCAGAAATTAGAAGCTTTCTGGGTCTAGCTAGTTATTATCGGAGATTCATAGAAGACTATTCTTGGATTGCCATACCTCTTACCAGTTTGACCAAGAAAGGTGAAAAGTTTGTGTGGACTGACAAATGTGAGAAAAGCTTCCAGACATTGAAGGCCAGATTGATATCCTCCCCAATTTTGACCATTCCCGTTCCAGGACAGACATTTACTTTATACACTGATGCATCTGGATTGGGATTAGGATGTGTGCTCATGCAAGGAGAGCAAGTGATTGCTTATGCTTCAATACAGTTAAAGGTACATGAGAAAAATTATCCCACTCATGATTTGGAGCTAGCAGCAGTAGTACATGCTGTCAAGATATGGAGACATTACCTATATGGGGAGAAATTTCAGATTAAGTCAGACCATAAAAGTCTTACTTATCTATTTAATTAGAAGGAGTTGAATATGAGACAAAGGAGATGGCTGGAACTATTGAAAGACTATGAATGTGATATCCAGTATCATCCGGGAAAAGCGAACGTGGTAGCGGATGCATTGAGCAGAAAAGCAATGATAAAATCTCAAGGAGAAGTTAGCACGACTGCAGCAATGTGTACCAACGGAATGGTGTTCAATCACGGCAACGAGCAGTATGTGATAGATACAACAGATGAATCAGCCAACCAAGGGTTTATTCATCGGTTCTCGAATATGTTCGTGGCATTGAAGATTATACCGGATATAGTGGATGAAGTGAAGACAGTTATCAAATCAGATCGTTATCTGAGAACAGTACAAGAAGATATTGAGAAAGGTAGGACCAACCCTGAGTTCACTTTGGATGACGAGAAGGTACTGAAATATAAAGGGAGAATATGTGTACCTGAAACGGAAAGTATGGACATTAGACACCAATCGATGAAAGAAGCCCATACCACCATTTATTCGATACATCCCGGAAGTACAAAAATGTATCATGATCCGAAGAAATTATATTGGTGGAGGGGAATGAAAGCGGATGTAGCTAAGTTCGTGTCTCAATGCCTAAATTGTCGAAAAGTAAAAACTGAACGACAAAGACCCGCAGGACTGTTACAGCAATTACCAGAACCAGCATGGAAATGGGACTGCATCACTATGGACTTCGTCACAGGACTACCATTGACTCCTCGAATAGTTGACAAAGTTTGGGTGATTGTGGACCGTCTGACTAAAACAGCTCGCTTCATACCGATACAACCCCAATATACACTAGAAAGGTTAGCAAAGCTGTATGTGGATAATATTGTTCGGTTACATGGTGTTCCAGAAAGCATTGTGTCCGATAGAGATCCACGATTTACTTCCAAATTTTGGGAAGGATTGCAAAAGGCTATGGGTACGACATTGAAGTTTAGTACTGCATTCCACCCACGCACGGATGGACGGTCGAACGTACAATCCAGATTCTAGAAGATATGCTACGAGCATGTATGATTGATTTCAAAGGATCATGGGACGAAAAGTTACCATTGATCGAAGTTCGCTTACGATAACGGCTATCAGGGCTACTATACGGATGTCACCTTATGAAGCACTTATGGCAGGAAGTGTCGAACTCCCTTGTTTTGGAATGAAGTTGGAGAACGTAGTATTGTTGGACCGGAATTTGTTGAAGAGACTTGTCGAGTGGTCGACATCATCAAGGAAAGAGTAAGAACAGCTTAGAACCGTTAGAAGCAATATGCAGATACTCGACGAAGGGATCTAGAGTTCGCTGTAGGTGATAAAGTATTTCTGAAGGTATCGCCTATGCGAGGATTGAAGAGGTTCGAACAGAAAGGAAAACTAAGTCCAAGATATGTCGGACCATATGAAATTCTAGCGAAGCGTGGAAAAGTGGCTTATCAGTTAGCACTACCACCATCTATGTCAAGTGTGCATGACGTATTTCACATTTCCCTATTGAAGAAGTATGTCAAAGACCCAACGCATGTCTTGACAGTAGATTTGCCAAAATTGACTGATGATTTGACATTCGATGTAACACCAACAGAAATCACCAGCTGAAAGGTTCAACGTCTACGCAACAGAGATATCTACTATGTTAAGGTCATATGGAAAAGTAGAGACATGGACGAAATTACATGGGAAGAAGAAAATGCTATGCGGAAACAATACCCACACTTATTTGATTCAGAAGGTACGTACAATTTCGAGGATGAAAATTTTATAAGTTGGGGGCAGTTGTAAGACCCGTGTCAATCTAACCCGGTCTTACCACCTTGAACCAGGTTTACCCATCATGGTCGAGTCAAATGGACCAAGGGCGTGAAGGAGATCGAGATCCCAGGAATAAAATTGACCCAAAAACATTTAAAATTAGGGGAGGGTCGCACACCCAGCTAAGCAGGGTCGGACCTCCCAAAACAGAAAGTCAGACCCTCGGTTTTGAAGGGAGGGTCGGACAGCTTAAGACCCTAGGGTCGACGGGATCATCGACCCTCCCATCGACCCTTGGTTTCTGCCGAATATAGAAATTAGGAAATTTCTATATTTTTCGATTGGGATTCTTTCCAAATCTCAATGAGACTTATTTAGGATGTTCCTAGTCTATTTAAAGGACGTCCCTAAGCCACTTTTACTCCTTTCACAACCCTAATTGAATTGAGAGAAAGAGAGGAGAAGGAAAAGAGGAAGAAGAAAGGCAAGGAAGAGAACTTAGCAAAAAGGAAGAGAATTTCAGAGGAAAAGTAATCTTCTCAGGTATGGATACTAATTCCATGAGTTTCTATAGACCTTAGGATAATTATTGAAGAGAGAGTGATCTCAGAGAAACCCAAACCATCCATCCATGGTTAGCTTTTCATGGAAAACCATAGGAGGATGCATGAAAACTATTTAGATGGTTTATACATGGTTCTAGACCATGGAATGAATGTTGAGTGAATGTAGGAAGCAAGCCATAGGACCCCAAACACGAAGAATGGATTAAAAAGTGGGAATTGGACCAGAGTGCACCGAGGGTCGCACCGAGGGTCGATAGACCATCCGACCCCAGGTGTTTCTGACCATCGACCCTAAGCATTCGGGAAGTTCAGAATGGAGGGAGGGTCGATAGACCCATCGACCCTAGCATCGACTCTAGCATCGACCCTCAGTTGACAGAATGGTTTTAAATTCCGAATTAATTCTAATTAAATTCTATCGACTTTGTTAGGTCTTCTAGCAATATAATAACAGTATAAAAGTGATTTTAAAGCTTGAAAAAGTATCTTTTAGCAAGCTAAGGTGAGGAACCTTAACCCCAAACTAAATTGGTTAATAATAAACTGTTTTCTATTTCTTGAGTCCTATGCCACGCTTGATTCTATGCGAATATGTTTGTAATGTGCATACAACATGCCATCCAATATTTCTATTACTTGTTCATGCATATTTACTTTACTGTTTATTAGATGATGATGGTGATGATGATAGGAATAGGCATGTGCTTGTATGTGTGTGGTTGATGTGCTTGATGCAAGCGAGTATCAGGGGAGGTGTGATGAGAACGTCAATAAACGTTAACCTTTGGCGGGTCTCAGCACTTTACCTCTATCTCTAACTCAAGTCTTGTGCATTGGCATCGTCGTATCGCCATTACTTTAGCAGAACTATTATGTCGTAGAGTATCAGGGGAGGTGGTCTCGGTCCTTGTAGTCTCTGACTCTACCGGGGGGCCTTAGCTCTATCTCTATGGACATTCTGAGGGATGCTGGGGTGAGGCCTTGGATACACTATTTGGCATTAGGATTGGTTAGTTGCGAGCCCAGTTTGCAGCCCTCGCCAACAAGGGCTTACGTGTTGGTATGGCACTATATAGCAATAAACGTAACCTTTGTTATATATTGTTCATGATTGGGTGCATGTGAGTTGACGATAAACGTGATCTTCGGGTAACGTCACACACTCGTGTATAGAGGCGGAGTCAATAAACGCGACCTTTGGCTACCTCAACCTTTCTATAGCATACTGCAAACTTATATACCAGACCAAAGATATAAATTGATTTTTCTTTGCATGCATATGTATTGTTGCATTGTTTTGGCTACTCACTGAGCCGTGTTGTGTGCTCACCCCTCGACGTCGAATATTTTTAGTTGATGATGCCTGTTACACAGTTGAAGATTATATGAACGCGTCTGCGTACGGGAATATAGCAGCAATGGACGCTGGAGCTGAAGATGATACACACGACTCCTCTTGCGAGTGCAACTCGTGTGTATTTGATTAGATATTTTTATAGGTTTCTTTCATTGGATTTATAAAGACATGTATTTGGTATTTTAATATTTATGTCTCAGTTGAAAATGGAATAATTTGCTATTAAATTATTGATATCATCTTAGTTCTCGGTTCATTTATTTATAAGATTTCCGCTATTGTGTATTTACTCTAATTATGATTGTGGATGCGTGTAAGTTTGGATAATGCGGGGATAGCCTATTTGAGATCTTGGTTGAACCGTTGGTTTATTAGCGGTTCATCACACCATTCTGAATAGTGCGGAATTGTGGTGTGACATATTCAGTACGATCCAGGAAAGGCTAATGTAGTTGCCAACGCACTGAGAAAAAAACATTAAGGAAGCCTAAGGAAAAAGCTAGAATAAATTCTGCTATGTGTGTCGTAGCAAAAATATTTAATTGTGCCAATGAGCAATTCGTGGTAGATAAACCTAGTTGATCCACAGATGTAGGGTTTATCCTTTGGTTTTTAAATATGTTCGTTACGTTGAAGATTGTTCCTGATATGATGGACAAAGTGAAAGCAGCAATCCAATCGGACCCTTATCTAAGAACAGTACAGGAGGATCTAGGAAAAGGGTAGGACCACTCCTGATTTTACTCTGGATTCCGAAGGGATGTTAAGGTACAAAGGGAGAGTATGCATACTTGAAAGTGAAAATTAGAAATCAGATATAGACTCATAAAGGAAGCCCATTCCACCTCTTATTCGGTACATCCAGGAAGTACAAAGATGTATCATGATTTGAAGAAGCTATATTGGTGGAGAGGAATGAAAGCAGATGTAGCTCGATATGCGTCTTAATGCCTAAATTGTCAATAGGTAAAGGCAGAAAGACAAAGGCCTATAGGCTTGTTACAACTACTACCTAAACCAGCTAGAATTGGGACTGTATTACTATGGATTTTTTTTACGGGTTTTCCATTGACGTTGCGGTCTAAGACGTAGTCTGGGTTATTATAGACCGAATCACGAAGACAACTCGCTTTATTGCAATATGATGTCAATATACTTTGGAGAGATTAGCCAAGCTGTATGTAGATAATATAGTCTGACTGTACGGTGTACTTGAAAGCATAGTATCTGACAGGGACCCACGCTTTACTTCAAAGTTTTAGGAAGAATTACATAAGGCTATAGGTACAACGTTGAAGTTTAGTACTTCATTCCACCCTTATATTGACGGATAGTCGGAGCTCACCATTCAGATTTTAGAAGATATGCTCTAAGCCTGTGTGATTGACTTCAAGGGTTCGTGGGATGAGAAGTTTCCATTAATCGAGTTCGCTTATAACAATAGTTATCAAGCTACGATATAGATGTCACCCTATGAAGCACTGTATGGTATAAAGTGTCAAACTCTTTTACTTTGGATTAAAGTAGGAGAGCAGAGAATTATCAAACTAGAGTTTATCGAAGATACTTGTTGAGTAGTCGACATAATCAAGGAACAAGTTAGGATAGCTCAGAATATGCAGATAACCGACTTGGGGACCTTGAATTTGTCGTGGGCGACAAGGTATTTCTAAAAATATCCCCTATGCGTGGTTTGAAATAATTCAATCAGAAAGGGAAGCTATGTCCTAAATACATTGGACCTTATGAGATTTTAGCTAGATTTGGAAAGGTGGCATATCAGTTAGCATTACCACCATCGATGTTTGGTGTGCATGATGTATTCCATGATTCATTGCTGAAGAAGTACGTTAGAGATCCAACGCTTGTTTTAACAGCGGATCCTCCATATTTGACTAAAGACTTGATGTTTGAAGTGATATCGTTTGAACTCGCCAACCGAAAGGTTCAACGTCTTTGCAACTATGACATCTATTATGTTAAGGTTACATGGAGAAGCTAGGATGTGGAAGAAATCACATGGGAAGAAGAAAATCTTATGCAGAAGCAATATCCTTACCTATTCGACTTGGAATGTATGTGCAAATTTTGAGGACAAAATTCATTTAATGGGGAGGGAATTGTATGACCCACACTCTACTAACCCAGTCTAACAGTGCTATGCTAGGTCTTCCCATCATAATTGGATCGAGTGGACCAACCATATGAAGAAACCACAAGACTAGGTATGTTAATCGACCAAAAATAGTCAAGTTAGGTCATATGGTCGACTACCTGAACTGGTATGGTTGACCATAAGATGAAGGACAAAAGACTAGTCGAAATAGACGTATGGTAGACACCTGTGAGGGGTGTGGTCTATGGATTTTGCGACCACACCTATTGACCATACTTTGCCAGATCAAACTCTGAGATTTGGAAACATTCCAAATCAAAGGGGATTTCTTTCTTAATTATTGGAGGGCTCTATATGGAGAGTTTCTCCATATATAGAGGACATCCCTCTAACCTCTCTCACTCTTTTGGAATAATCTCTAACCCTAATCCTAAGAGAGAAAGAGAGAGGAAGAAAGGAAAAGAAGATTTGGAGAAGAAAGATAAGAGATGAGGTTTTGCAGAGAAGGTCATAGTTCTTTACATCAAGTTAAGGTATGAACCTTGTCTCTATAAGCTTAAAATAGGATTACCATGGTAAACTGAGGTGTTGAATCGATGAAAGCTCTCAACCATGAGATTCCTTAATTAAATCTCGATGGAGACTCATGGAGAGTAGGTTAGGATAATTAGATATGTGAAATTATAAATTGATGGCCTTAGATTGACTCTAGGATAAACCCTATTGATGAGCTGAGAAATCAACTCATGAAAAATTCAGATTGAAGGAAGAAATTGACCAAACATAGTATGGTGGCATGTTGTGGTCGCATGATATGTGACTGCAGGGTCGACCATAGCTATTTGGTAAGATGTCAGGAAACGTATGGTTGCATACTGTGGTGGCATGATGCATGACCATATGTATCAATCGCATGGTGTATGGTCGCCCTAAACATGAGACCATAGGATCGATCAGTCACCTATTAATGGTTCTATTTTGATTTTCGACTACTATAACTTGGTACAGATGAACCCTATCTTAAATTCATACATTCCCTAGGTTCCCAAGTAGTTGAAAGTAACTTTTTAGGTTTGGACAAAGGTTATACATTGTTTACAGGTGAGGAAACAAGACCTAAAGTAATTGGATAATAACAAGCTATGTTTATTTTATTGTTGTCCAATGCCATGAATGATTCTATGGTTGTATGCTTGTAATGTGCATCTCACATGTCATTTAATATTATTGTTATATATATTTTCTCATGTATATTTATTTTTGTTTAATTATAACATGATGATGATGCTAGGGGATAGGCAAGTGTTTGTGTGGGTGGTTAGTGTGTTGGATGCGAGTGGAGCATCAAGGAGAGGATGTGGCACTGTGGTTTATCCTGGCCATAGTCTCTAGATTTATCTCTACTCTGTCCTACCCACTGACATTGTTGTTTCATCGTTACCTTAGCAGAACTGGTATGCTATAGAGCATCAGGGGAAGGACGCGGTGCAATGGTCTTTAGCTCGACTACTAGACTCTAGCTTTGTCTCTCTGGGCATATTAAGAGATATTGGGGTAAGGCCTTGAATATATTTGGATGGCATTAGGTTTGGTTAATTGCAATCCCAGTTTGTAAGCCCCCACTAACAGGGAAATACGTATTGGTATAGGTAGGGCATCAGGGGAGGTATATGTGGCGTGTGATTCGGATACTTTAGCTCTATCTTTATTCCATGGTGGGTGCATGTGGGACGGCAATGATGTTTGATCTATTGGGCAGATTCAGACACTCGTGTATGGATATGCAATGGCCATCAATCCTTTCTATAGCACAGTTGAAAACATAAACCAGACCAAAGATATGAATTCAATGCATGTATATATTTGCACATTGTTTTGTTTACTAACTGAGCCATGATGTGTGCTTACCCTTTCGACATCGAATATTTTTAGTTGAAGATGCAGGTCCTACTGTGGAAGATTATATGAGTGTGTCGATGTACGAAGACATGGTGGTTATGGGAGTAGAAGCCATGGAGGAAGCGCATGATCCATTATGCGAATGCAATCTATGTGTTTTTGATTAGTTTCGTTATATTTGAGAGATTGAACATGTAATAGATTATTTTACTTATGCCTTGAGTCATTTGGAGATAATTGGATTCGATTAATTATTTATCACTATTAGACCTAGGTTCAATATTAATAGAGACTTCTGCTATTTATTTATTATCTCTAATTGTTATTGTAGAATGTGTTGGGTTTAACATGGTTGGCACAATCTTTACAAGATCCTAGTTTGAACCGTTGGTTCTTATGATGGTTCATCACACCACTGGTTAGTCTAGAATTAGGGTGTGACAACTTGGTATCAGAGCTCTCGGGCTCTGCCCATTAAACCTAAATACTTCCACAAGAGTTATGAACTGAGTTAGGATAAACTAAAAGCTGTAATATGAACACTCCATAAACACCTTGCTGTTTGAGACATAAATTATGAAGTAGAATAATGCACATACAGTAAAGGAGAAACAATATATATATATATATATATATATGCGCCAGAAATAAAAATGAGAGTGTACATCATGAATAGGAGGATGGTCCACAATCCAGACAGTTACTCTATAGTATAATCAAAAGGAAAACAAAAAGAAACATCATGTAGTTGGAGGAGTAGGAGGAGTAGGTGCCTTTCGGTTTCGATTGTAGTCCATAACATATTCCCTCGTGAACCAAGCTAGCTGCACGTGGGTAGCTCAAAGACACTCAGCGAGGCTTGCTACTCTCCCACGCCTCGCATGTTGAGCATCTAAGGTCTCTCTAACCTACTGATCTATAGCACAATGAGCATCACAAATGTCACGTAGTAGTGCCATCATGTCATCTGGTGGTGGGGGCGAAGGACCAACTGAGGGAGTAGTCTGAGAAGGGCTAGGTCTTGTAGAATGCTACAGAGAAGGAAGAGGGATGTCATCTACATCCATGTACATCTGGTCATCCTCCTCGTCATCACTCTCTGCTACCTCTGCTGTTGTGGCTGCTGCAACTATTGCCGTTGTAGTAAGACCCGTATTTTACTAACCGGGTCTTAGCACCATGTTTCAAGTCTTCCTATCATGGTTAGACCAAGCAAACCAAGTACGTGAAGAAACCACAAGGCTAAGTATGAAATTGAACCTAAAATCATCTAATTAGGAGCATGTGGTTGCATACCTAAACAGGTGTTGTAAGACCCATACTCCACTAACTTGGTCTAATCGTGTCGTGCCAGGTCTTCCCATCATTCCTGGATCAAGTGGACCGAGTGTGTGAAGATACATCACAAACTAGGTATGAGAATCGAGTTAAAAACACTAAAAACATACCTAAGGTTGCATGTCTGGGTAGGTATGGTCAACCATAAGGAAGGGAACCAAAAATATCAAATCTAGAACCCTACGGTTGATGATTTCGACCTTACGGTCGACAGTTTATGCGATCGTATGATCGATCGTGAGAACCTGGATCAGACTCTGAGTTTTGGAAACTTTCCTAAACTAAGGGATTCCTTTCCTAATTGAAAGAGGACTCTATATGTTTTCCTCTATATAAAGGACGTCCCTCAGCCTTTTGTCACTCTTTTAGAGCATTAGTAAACCCTAGAGAAAGAGAAGGAAGAGAAGGAAGAGAAGGAGAAGAAGAAAAAACTAAGGAGAAGAGTTTGCTGAGAAGGGATTGACTCTCTATCACAGGCAAAGGTATGAAACGAATCTCTTGTCACACCCCAATTCTGAACCAACCAGAATGGTGTGAGTGAACCGTCACCGAACCAACGGTTCACACCAGGATCTTGAATAGACCGTGTCCACTCATACAAACCATTCCACAAAACCACAATCAGAATATAAATAGTACAGCGAAAGTCTTTAAACAAATGAACTGAAAATCTATTGATAAATTTAAATAAAATATCCAATTATTCAAATCCAATCAAAAAAATATAATATCCTTACATCTCTTTAAATGTCAACTGAAAATAACTAAACGAATAAATAAAATCAATCAAAGGTACACGCAGAAAGGGCACTCGCATGAAGCGTCATGCTCGTCCACTCCTGCCTGCACACCTAGAGCAGCAACATCACCATACGCCGGAGAGTTCATATAGTTGTCCACCGTGTAATCTGCATCAACATCTAAAAACAATGTGTATACAAAGGGTGAGCTCACAACTTAGCTCAGTAAGACAATCGGACAGTTTCACAATATTTTGCATTAGTAACAATCATTATGTTGTGGTCTGGTTTAAGTTTCCAATGTGCTATAGAAAGGTTTGGTGGCCCCCACACCTCTATACACGAGTGTGTGACACCGCATGGAATCACACCACTACCAGCCCACATGCACCCATCGTGGAATAGAGATAGAGCTAAGGTATCCCCGTACCTCCCCTGATGCTCTACCCATACCAGTACCTAAGCCCTTACTGGCCAGGGCTCGCAAACTGGGCTTGTAACTAACCAATCCTATATGTCATCAATGTATGCTCTATCCCAGCACAGCCGTCTACGACATAGAGATATAGCTAGAGCGTGCAGGCCGGGCTGGAGACCACAATACCTCACCTCCCCCTGATACCCTATCCGCAACAAGCATACTAGGATAAAACAATAAGCAGGTAGATCCTATCCCAACATGACTCCCTACGGCATAGAGATAGAGCTAAAGTATCGTGGACATGCCAGCATCGGCATCGGAGACCACAGTGCCACATAACCATGGCCAGGCCAACATCAACATCGGAGACCACCATACCACGACCTTCCCCTGATACCCCACCCGTACCAAGCATGTTAAAATAGAATACTACAAAAAGGGCCAGTGTGAGGAATGATCCCAAGCTCCATGCCCCACTCCACACACTAACGAAAATAATCACATCCTATCAATGCATGAACAATAATAATAAATGAAAGTAAAGGATGGCATGTGAATATGCACAAACATCACATCATATATGTTCAGGTTATTAACAACGATTTACTGTCCATTAATTATTAGGGTTTAGGTTAGATTCCCTTACCTGACGCTCGTTTGACAGCTTTCTCCACGTCACAAGATCCAAACGTAATATCACAATGTCCTACAATATTATTAGGGTTTCATTAGAATAGTTTTCTTAGGGTTTTACGTTGGTCTGAAACCAACGAGGTTACAAAAATACACTCACAGAGCTGACCGGTGGCATGTACCGGTCGCAGCTCTGTGGGGAAGACTGGTGACCGGTATGGTCAGCCGGTCCCCACAGACCAGCCCCCCGGAAGGTGCCGGTGGCAACATACCGGTCACACAGGGTGCAACCGGTAAAGTCAACCGGTATGTCTCTGGAAGACCATACTTTGGGTTTTTCGACTGCCGTCGATCATTCTCCATGAATTTTCAGGGTTTGTCCTATCCATTCTAAATCTAAGCTTTGAGTTAGAGTTATCTCCAACTCATTCAAGTCTAGTTTCAATGATAATCATCCTAGAACTCGAATCTAGGGTTTGACAACAATTTAGGGTTTAATGGCCAATTAGGGTTTTAGATCAATACCCGCTTTACATGGTATTGATCCACCCATACAACTATCATAGAGCCATAGAGTAAGAAGAATGATTAAAACACTTACTGTTGACTGGCGTAAAGTGAGCGTCGTCGAACGGCAATGGCAACACTTCCTTCTTCTTCCTAGCTTCTTCTCCTTCTCCAACCTCCTTCTCCTCTCTAGGGTTTGTGAGAGATAATGGAAAGGATTTGAGGAGTTTTAGAGGTGTTTATATAGGATAGGATTAGGGTTTAGTAAGCCTCTTAAAATTAGGAAAGTCTTAGGATTTGGAATTGGAAAAGTGGGACCCGTAGAGATCCAATTCCGGATCTCCTTATCAACTACGCAGAGTTGACCGGTCAACCGGTATGTAGACCGGTACCATCGAACGATAAATATAAAATCATGATTATTTGACCATCTTTGGTCCAATTTCATACCTGTTTGTCATCCTCTCAACCCGTCTGGCCCGGTGATGATCGAAAGACCTGCTATGACACGAAATCAAGGTTTAGACCGGGTTTATGGAGTGCGGGTCTTACAACTCCCCCACCCTTAAAAGAAATTTCATCCTCGAAATTTGCATGTAGGTTTCACAACTCCCCCACCCTTAAAAGAAATTTCGGCCCTAAAATTTTAAGGTACCTTGATCGTCGAAAAGGTTAGGGTACTCCTTCCTCATTGCGCTCTCCTCTTCCCAAGTAATCTCTTCGACATCTTGGCTTTTCCAATGCACTTTCACATAATGGATATCCTTGGTTCGAAGTTACTGTACCTTTCGGCTTGAGAGCATCACAGGCACCACTTCAAATGTTAAGTCTTCAATCAAGTCTGGGGGGTCTGCTGTCATGATGTGCGATGGATCCCTGACATACTTCTTCAATAACGATACATGGAACACATTATGAACGCTTGACATAGATGGTGGTAGAGCCAATTGATATGCCACATTACCACGTCTGGTCAATATCTCGTTCGGTTCCACATACCTGGGGCATAGCTTCCCCTTCTTACCAAACCTTTTCGGACCTCGCACCGGTGATATCTTCAAGAATACTTTGTCACCCACTGCAAACTCCAGATCTCGACGTTGATTATCCGCATAGTGCTTCTATCGAACTTGAGATGTCTTTACTCTCTCCTTAATTTGATCAATCACTCGACAAGTTTCTTCAACAAACTCCGGTCCTACAATTCTTCTTTCTCGCACCTCATTCCATAGCAGAGGTGTACGACGCTTCTTCCCATAGAGTGCTTCATATGGAGCCATCTGGATTGTAGCTTGATAGCTGTTGTTATAAGCAAACTCGATAAGCGATAGCCTCTCATCCCAAGCTCTCTTGAAATCTAATGCACAAGATCGGAGCATATCTTCTAAAATTTGAATGGTCTTTTCTGACTGCCCGTCCGTTTGAGGGTGGAAAGCTGTACTAAACTTCAACTTTGTTCCCATAGCTTTCTGTAATCCTTCCCAAAACTTTGATGTAAAACGAGAGTCTCTATCAGATACTATACTTTCTGGGACGCCATGGAGTCTTACTATATTATCTACATATAGCTTGGCCAGCTTCTCCATGGTATACTGAGGTCTGACCGCAATAAATTGAGCTATCTTGGTAAGTCGGTCGACTATAACCCAAACTGCGTCCACTAACCTTGGTGTCAAAGGTAGGCCAGTGACGAAATCCATAGTAATGCAATCCCACTTCCATGCAGGTTTCGGTAATGGCTGTAGTAAACCTGCGGGTCTCTACCTTTCTGCTTTAACTTGTTGATAATTCAGACACTGGAACACAAAACGAGCTATATCTGCTTTCATACCTGTCCACCAATACAACTTTCTTAAACCATGGTACATTTTGGTACTTCCTGGATGTACCGAATATGGAGTATAGTGAGCTTCAGTCATAACTCGATCTCTGATATTACAGTCTTCACTCTCAGGTATACATAACCGTCCACGATACCTGAGTACCTTGTCTGAATCCAAGGTAAAGTCAGGATTACTCATACCCTTCTCTAAGTCTTCTTGCACTGTCTTGAGATGTGGATCCTGTAGGATTGCTACCTTGACTTCATCAACTAGATCCGATGAAATCTTCAAAGCTGTGAACATCATGGTGAACTTATGAATTAAACCTTGCTCGACTAGATCTTCTGCAGTCTCTATTATATACTCTTCATCGCCTTCAATTGAACTTGAGGCTGCGGCACATAATGCAGCATTTGTACTTGGTCCTGCCTCAGGTTTCGATGCCCATTTTCTGCTTAAGGCGTCAGCCACCACATTTTCATTACCCGGATGATACTGGATGTCATAGTCATAATCCTTTAGTAATTCCAGCCATCTCCTCTGTCTCATATTCAGATCCTTCTGAGTGAGAAGATAAGTTAAGCTATTGTGGTCTGACTTAATCTGAAACTTTTCACCATACAAGTAGTGTCTCCAAGTCTTGATTGCATGTATAACCGCTGCTAACTCCAAATCATGCATAGGATAGTTCTTCTCATGCTCTTTTAACTGTCTTGATGCGTAAGCAATCACCTGTTCTCCTTGCATCCATACGCACCCAATACCAAACCCTGAAGCATCCGTATATAAGGTAAACGGTACGCTTGGTTCTGGGATTGTCAAAATAGGTGCAAAAACTAGTCTTGACTTCAAAGTCTGAAAACACTTCTTGCACTCATGTATCCATATGAATTTCTCCCCCTTCTTGGTTAATCTAGTGAGTGGAACAGCGATCCTGGAGTAATCCTCCATGAATCTTCTATAATAACCAGCCAACCCAAGGAAGCTACGAATCTCCGCAACAGATTTTGGTGCTTCCCATCCTACTATAGCAGCTATCTTACTTGGATCAACCTTGATACCATCTGCAGATACTACATGGCCTAAGAAAGTCACTTCCTTCAGCCAAAACTCACACTTCTTGAACTTAGCATACAGCTTCTCCGTTCTTAGCCGTTGTAGGGCTGCTCTTAAGTGTGTTGCATGAGCCTCTCTGTCCTTTGAGTAAACCAATATTTCATCGATGAATACGATGACCGAAGTGTCCAACATGTCATGAAACACTCGGTTCATCAGTTCCATGAACGACGCTGGAGCATTGGTCAAACCGAACGACATAACTGGAAACTCATAATGCCCATACCTTGTCCTGAAAGAATATCTTCGACCTTGATCTTCAATTGGTGATACCATGATCGGAGATCAATCTTCGAGAAAACCTTTGCACCCTGCAATTGGTCGATAGATCGTCGATTCTAGGCAAAGGATATCGATTCTTGATAGTTAATTTGTTCAGCTCACGGTAGTCGATACACAGCCGTACACTTTTGTCTTTCTTCTTGACAAATAATACAGGTGCTCCCCAAGGCGATATGCTAGGTCGTATGAAACCCTTATCTAACAATTCTTGTAATTGGGTCTTCAACTCCTTTAATTTGGTAGGGGCCATCCTGTACGGTGCTTTAGACACCGGCGCCGAACCTGGCATAAGGTCTATCACAAATTTTGTAGCCCTGTCCGATGGTAGACCTGGGAGATCCTCTGGAAATACATCTGGGAACTCTCGTACCACATCTATATCTTCCATCTTTGGCACCTCAGCAGTGATGTCAACTACAGACACTAAATACCCCACTCCCCCCTTCTCTAAGCATCTCTTAGCTTTTAGGGCGGAGAGGATCAGCTTCCGCTTCCTAGGTAACTTGGTCCCAGTGAAGCTAAACTCCTTTCCCTTTTTGTTTGTAAGCACAAGCTTCCTTTCACCACATAATAGAATAGCTGAATGATGGCCTAGCCAATCCATTCCCAAGATGACATCAAAGTCTGCCATTTCGAGTAGTACCAGACTTGCTTCTAAGTCTCGGCCCTTAATACAAACTATACATGGCCCATAATATTCAGTCAAAGCCACTTCGACTCCTAGCGGAGAGCGAACTATCAAGCTTAGGTTCAAGTGCTTGATTGGTAACTCCATTCGCTTTCCAAAGGAAATAAAAACAAAAGAGTGAGTGGCTCTAGAGTCAAAGAGTACTCTGGCAGGTATACCAGCTACATTTACAATTCCTGAAATTTTATTGTCCCATAGTTCAACATGTTCATACACATAATGAAATAGTAAGCTAAAATAGTAAGGGATAGAGTCATACCAGTGACCACATCAGGTGATGCGGCTGCCTCTTCGGTAGTGACCGCAAATAATTTTCCTTGCTGGGGAGGTTGTTTCCTGGGTAGAGTGCAGGTTCTTGCAATATGACCCACCTGCTGATAGTTGAAACATTTAATGTTCAGGTTGCGTCCAGCGAACTGTGGCATAGGTGGTGCCGTATTGTTCCTTACAGGCATTGTAGCTGTCTGAGCCCTATATGGGCAGAAAGGTCTATTGTTACCGCCACCCGAACTCTCAATAGCGGGTCTCTTCACTCCCCTGTTCTGTGCGAAGAAGCTGTCCCTCTGACTGGATTCTATCACTCTCGCAACCTGTACAGCCTCATTATAAATTTTCTTGTCCAGACCCAAGATATGCTCTCTGATGCCTCCACGCAGTCCCATGGTGAACCTACGCATCTTGGTCTCTTCCTCTTGCATACTTGCCGGTGCGAAGAAAAATAACTCCTCGTACCTCTGCTGGTAAGCATCCACAGTCGACTGAGACTGCTGCAGATTAAGGAATTCCTTCTCCATCTGATCTCTGAAACTCTTCGGAAAATATTTATTGAAGAAGGCTACCTTGAATGCTTCCCAATCCACCTGTGTATGCTTCATCTCCAGATACGCCCGTGTAGAATTCCACCAAGCATTCGCATCTTCCTTCAGCATATGTGTGGCAAACAGGACCTTTTCATCCTCTGTACAAGTCATCAGTCGAAAATTCTTCTCCATTTCTGCAACCCACTGTGCTGGCCACAATGGTTTCCCTATCTTACCTGTGAATGAAGAAGGCTTCAACTTTAGGAATCTATCCACCGCCCGACTCAGATCGTGCTGTCCCTGTGTATTCATCCCGTACAATGGTGGTGGATACGGATAGGCTCCCTGATAAGCAGAAGACGACGAAAACTGGTGCGGTGGTGGTACATTCTGTGCTTGGCCCATCAGCCCTGGACTACCATGCACCGGCAGTGTAGTATTATTCCCTCTAGACCAGGCGTACCTTCGGTGGAAACATGACCCGGTGGCCTGAACATCTTTAACATCTCACTCAGGAATGCTTTCTGCTGAGCTTCCATTTCATATACCAGATTGGTCACAATAGTCTCAGAGTTCGTGTGAGGAGGGCCAGGCAAATTTTTTGGTACTCTTGGAACCTGTTCTTCCTCAACTACCGGGCTTGGCTCTCTAACATAGCCTGGTTCTACATGTTCTTCTTCCTCGAGGCGCACCCTAGCCTGGTGACGCTTTCGGCCCCTACGACCGTTTCCGCCTACCATCTCAGACAATTCTGTTTGGATCTGAGAAGAAGACATAACACATGAGAACAATAATAGTGGTGTTAGTCTTGAACGATATAAGGTGAAATAGTCGAAAAGTAGAAATTTAAATTTGCAAAATTTTTATAATTTTTCAGAAATTTTTCTGGCTATTCTAAAGCTGACCGGTCGCTACTCTGTAGAAAGTTGTGCGACCGGTATAGTCGACCGGTCAGAATTTAAATTTTGACCGAGACATAGCGGTCGCAGCCCTGAGGGGTACCGGTCGATTGGTATGTCAACCGGTATGCCCAGAAAGGCTTAAAATCGCAAAAAAGTGAGATTTTTCTCACTTTTTTCCTTCTCTTTTCTCTCCGGTGGTGATTTCTCTCTGGCTCTTGAGTTGCTACAGTCCGGCCGGTGACCATAGAAGCCGTTTTCTTTCGTTCAAAACTTTGAACATCGTCTCCAGGTAGGTTTCTTCCCTCTCTATCAAACTTTTACATAGTTTTCATATAGTCTTTACCTAAAATTTTTTATTTTTCCTTGACTGGAGATTCTAACCGTAGGAACTTCTTTCCTTCGGCTTAGAAAGGGTTTAGAGACCCCCAAGAGAAAAATCCCTCAATCAATTTGAACTTTCACCGAATGATTTTCATAAAAATCGGATTTTTCTAGTTTTAACCTAGGTTTTGTAAAAATTTCAAATTTTCTTGAATTTTTCTTAACTTCTCAAATCTTTTGCTTGAATTGCATATGATTGGTTTGTTTGAAGTGTGCGGGGGTTACGTAAGTCCTCCTCCCCAAGTTTTTGGGTGAGTTTGAGGCTTTTCTCAATTTGCTGTCATTATGCTGTCGAATTTTCGATAATTTCTAACGTTTTCTCCTTGTTTTCTTTATGTTTTGCAGTTTAAATGCCTCCACGATGTGGTCTTGGCAAGCGTTCCTACGGCTTGGGAATGCGTGCTCAACATCCACCAGTTCCACAGCTCGACGAGCAGTGGCTCCATTCGGAGGTGGCACAAGCCCGTTTCCCTTGGTTCAACAACAAAAACGTTGAATCTGGATGGCAGGTTAACTTGGAACAGTTGTACAGGTTTGATGTGCAAGCAGCATTCGACAGGCTTGGGTAGGTGCCTGTCGTTACTTACACTGAGACCACTCGCCCCAACCTGGTTAAGCATTTCTACACCAACCTAGAGCTTCATGGAGATGTCAATGATCCCAATCAGGGTAGGGACTTGCGCATCTCCAGCTACGTTCATCCATATCTCCTTCGACACTCATCAATTGGCTGACCTATTAGGGATCCCTAATGATGGAGATTTGGTGTACTGCCCTCCAAAGGTGAAGGGCTATCTTAGCGAGGATCTCCGTCGGGAGATAGCGGAACAGATACTGAATCTTGGGGCTCCTATGAGTCTGAAGCCCCTGGCTCGAGTTTATAGCCGCATCATCCAGCACAACATTGTGCCCCAGAGTGGCCACTACAGTGAGTTATCTCATCTTACTCAGTACATCACCTACTGCGTCTGCACAAGGGAGCGGATCTCTCTCCCTTACCTCATTATCCGGACTATGCATCAGTCGATTCTGGCCGATCAGGCTAGTAATCTCCCATATGGTCGTCTCATCACCACTCTTCTACGGCGCCTACGAGTGAGCATGAGAGGCGAGGTGGCTGTGGAGGATACCATGACCTCCGACATCGACTGGGATGCCATTCTGAGGATGCAGATGGATAATCTACCTGTTAATGATGACGAGTTAGAGGCTCGCCATCGCCAACTCCGGAGGGTTGCAGCCACAGCAGCAATAGCAGTAGCAGCCAATGCGGCACACACAACAGAGGTTGAGAGTGATGATGATGACGATGATAGGGCAGAGGACGCACCAGTGCCAGCCCCACAGCCTATACCTGTAGCACCACCATCTACATCTACAGCTGGACCGTCTCATCTCCCTCCGGACCCAGTGTTGAGCATGTTCACAGAGATCAGGGACACCCAGAGGGTCATCCTAGAGTCTCAGCGGGAGATGGGTCAGGAGTTGGGACGTCTGGCTCGTAGCCTACGGGTCACACAGGACTAGGTACACTGGCTTAGGGTCACTTACGAGCGAGATTATGACATAGCGGATCCTATTCCTTCTAGGCCGCCCATCCCATGATTTTCCCCTTTAATTTTCTCTCTTTTCTTTCTGGTTTATATATATGTATCAAGGTAACTGTCTGGTTTGTGGACCGTACCCTATAGCACTATTTGAGTTGATACTCATTTTTATATTTAATGAAAGTTTTATGGTTCACCCTAACTAGTGCATATGTAATATTAAATTCCATATTTAATATAGTATATTATGCCCTTTCTTAGTCTGTCTCAGGCATCAAACAATGCTTAGGGTGTGTTTGTATTAAAATTTCTTTTAAATTTTTCCTAACTCAGTTCATCTACTTAGTTAAGTGCAATATGGTCTGTAAACAGAGCCCGAGGGCTCTGATACCAAGTTGTCACACCCCAATTTCGAACCAACCAGAATGGTGTAAGTGAACCGTCATTGAACCAACGGTTCACACCAGGGTCTCGAATAGACCGTGTCCACTCATACAAACCATTGCACAAAACCACAATCAGAATATAAATAGTACAACGAAAGTCTTTAAATAAATGAACTAAGAATCTATTGATAAATTTAAATAAAATATCTAATTATTCAAATCCAATCATAAAATATAATATCCTTACATCTCTTTAAAAGTCAACTAAAAATAACTGAAACAAATAAATAAAATCAATCAAAGGTACACGCAGAAAGGGCACTCGCATGAAGCGTCATGCTCGTCCTCTCCTGCCTGCACACCTAGTGTAGAAACATCACCTTACGCCGGAGCGTTCATATAGTCGTCCACCGTGTAACCTGCATCAACATCTAAAAACAATGTGTACACAAAGGGTGAGCTCACAACTTAGCTCAGTAAGACAATCAGACAGTTTCACAATATTATGCATGAGTAACAATCATTTTATGTTGTGGTCTGGTTTAAGTTTGTAATGTGCTATAGAAAGGTTTGGTGGCCCCCGCACCTCTATACACGAGTGTGTGACACCGCATGGAATTACACCACCACCGGCCCACATGCACCCATCATGGAATAGAGATAGAGCTAAGGTATCCCCGTACCTCCCTTGATGCTCTACCCATACTAGTACCTAAGCCCCTACTGGTCAGGGCTCGCAAACTAGGCTCGCAACTAACCAATCCTATATGTCATCAATGTAGGCTCTATCCCAGCACAGTCATCTACGGCATAGAGATAGAGCTATAGCATGCAGGCCGGGCTGGAGAACACAATACCTCACCTCCCCCTGATACCCTATCCGCAACGAGCACACTAGGATAAAACAATACGCAAGTAGATCCTATCCCAACATGACTCCCTACGGCATAGAGATAGAATTAAAGCATCGTGGACAAGTCAGCCTCGACATCGGAAACCACAGTGCCACATAACCATGGCCAGGCCAACATCAACATCAGAGACCATCGTACCACGACCTTCCCTTGATACCCCACCCGTACCAAGCATGTTAAAATAGAATACTACAAAAGGTACCAGTGTGAGGAATGATCCCAGGCTCCATGCCCCACTTCACACACTAACAAAAACAATCACATGCCTAACAATCACATCCTATCAATGCATGAACAATAATAATAACTGAAAGTAAAGGATGGCATGTGAATATGCACAAACATCACATCATATATGTTCAGGTTATTAACAACGATTTACTGTCCATTAATTATTAGGGTTTAGGTCAGATTCCCTTACCTGACGCTCGTTTGACAGCTTGCTCCACGTCGCAAGATCCAAACGTAATATCACAAAGTCCTATAATATCATTAGGGTTTCATTAGAATAGTTTTCTTAGGGTTTTACGTTGGTCAGAAACCAACGAGGTTACAAAAATACACTCACAGAGCTAACCGGTGGCATGTATTGGTTGCAGCTCTGTGGGGAAGACTGGCTACCGGTATGGTCAGCCGGTCCCCACAGACCAGCCCCCCGGAAGGTACCGGTGGCAACATACTAGTCACACAGGGTGAAATCGGTATAGTCGACCGGTATGTCTCTGGAAGACCATACTTTGGGTTTTTCGACTGCCGTCGATCATTCTCCATGGATTTTCAGGGTTTCTCCTATCCATTATAAATATGAGCTTTGAGTTAGAGTTATCTCCAACTCATTCAAGTCTAGTTTCGATGATAATCATCCTAGAACTCGAATCTTGGGTTTGAAGATAATTTAGGGTTTAATGGCCAATTAGGGTTTTAGATCAATACCCGCTTTACATGGTATTGATCCACCCATACTACTATCCTAGAGCCATAGAGTAAGAAGAATGATTAAAGCACTTACCGTCGACTGGCGTAAAGTGAGCATCGTTGAACGGCAATGGCAGCACTTCCTTCTTCTTCCTAGCTTCTTCTCCTTCTCCAACCTCCTTCTCCTCTCTAGGGTTTGTGAGAGATAATGGAAAGGATTTGAGGAAGTTTAGAGGTGTTTATATAGGCTAGGATTAGGGTTTAGTAAGCCTCTTAAGATTAGGAAACTCTTAGGATTTGGAATTGGGAAAGTGGGACCCACAGAGATCTAATTCTGGATCTCCGTAATCAACTGCGCATAGTTGACCGGTCGACCGGTATGTAGACTGGTACCATTGACCGGTCAACATAAAATCATGATTATTTGATCATCTTTGGTCCGATTTCATACCTGTTTGTCATCCGCTCGTCCCGTCTGGCCTGGTGATGATTAGAAGACCTGCTACGACACGAAATCAAGGTTTAGACCGGGTTTATGGAGTGCGGGTCTTACAACTCCCCCACCCTTAATAGAAATTTCGTCCCCAAAATTTGCATGTAGGTTTCACATCTCTAGAGATATAAACTCTAAGGAAGAAGACTTCTATGGAGGATAGGCCATATCAACCTTTTATGATCTATGTGATTTCCTTGAGAAAATCCCAAGGAGAACCATGTGGAGTGAATTTGATGATTAGGGTTGATAAGAAATTACTAATGATGGCCATAGGATGACCTTAGGATAAACCCCATTGAAGAACAGAAGAATTGACCCAGGAAGAACTCGAATTTCATGTAGACTGTGACCAAAAATCTTAAGGTCGTAGCTACGGTCGACCATAGCATGACCAGTATGACTACAGGATCGACCATAGGCATTCGGAAAGATTTCAGAAATCATATGGTCGCAGCTACGATCATACCAAATGTGACCGTAGGGTAACAACCTTATAAAGTAAGGTCGATACAGCATGAGACGATAGGACCAATCAGGCACCTATTAGTGCTCTGTTCAGATTTTTGACTACTATAAAATGTCACATATGAACCCTAAAATTCATATAACTTTTAGGTTGTTAAATCAATTTAAAGAGAAATTAAAGGCTTAGAAGGACATCAACAATTGCTAAGAGGTGATGGAACAAGACCTAAACTAATTGGATAATAACAAACCATTTATTTTTATTGAGTATAATGACATGATTGATTCTATACTTGTATGTTTGTAATGTGCATCTCACATGTTATCCAATATTCCTGCTAATACTGTTCATGCATATTTAATTCCATTTCTTTATAACATGATGATGATGATGATGCTAGAAATAGGCATGTGAATGTATGTGTGGTTGGTGTGTTGGATGTGTGTCGAGCATCAGGGGGAGGACGTGGCATGGTGGTCTTCGACCTCGTCATCATACTCTAGTTCTATCTCCACTCAAGGTTTGCCTACTAACATCGTTGTATCGCTATTACCTTAGCAGAACTATTACGTCGTAGGGTATCAAGGGAGGTAGTCTCGGACCGTGTGGTCTCTGACTCTGTCGGGGGGCATTAGCTCTATCTCTATGAACATATTGAGGAATGGTGGGGTGAGACCTTGGATACACTGTTTGGCATTAGGATTGATTAGTTGCGAGCCCAGTTTGCAAGCCCTCGCCAATAGGGTCTTACGTGTTGGTATGGGTAGGGCATCAGTGGAAGTGTTATGCGGTGTTTGATCCGGACACTTTAACTCTATACCTATTCCATGGCGGGTGCATGTTTGACGGCAATGGTGTTTAATCCATTGGACGGATTCACACACTTGTGTACAGAGGTGCGGGGGCCACTAAACCTTTATATAGCATATTGTAAACTTAAAAATTAGACCAAAGATATGAATTGAATGCTTACATATATTTGTTGCATTATTTTGTTTGCTCATTGAGCCGTGATGTGTGTTCACCCTTTCGACGTCAAATATTTTTAGTTGATGATGGAGGTCTTACCATTGAAAAATATATGAATGTGTCGATGTATGAACACATTGCTACGATGGACATAGAAGCTAAAGAAGATGCGCAAGATTCATCATGCGAGTGCAACCAATGTGTTTTTGCTTAAGTTTAGTTATAGTTTAAACATCGGACATGTAATTGATTATTTATTATTTTGTCTTGTGGTTTTGAGATAATTGAATTAAATATTTATTTATTACCGTTAGACTCTCAGTTCATTATCTGTGAAACTTCCACTTATTTGTTTATTACCTCTGATTTTTAATGTGGAATGTGTGTGTGATTTGATATGGTGGGTACGACCTATGCGAGATCCTAGGTGAACTGTTGGTTTGTTGGTGGTTCATCACCCCATTCTGGTTAGAACAGAATTGGGGTATGACAGCTTGGTATCAGAGCACTCGGGTTCTACCCGTTGACTTAACTACTTCCACATGAGTCATGAACTAAGTTAGGATAAAATTTAAAAACTGTAATAAGAACACACCATAAGCACTTGTGTTTATCAAAAAGAATAATGCACATATGTAAAGGGAAAACCAATATATATATATATCCAAATGGAAACAAGATAAGTGTACATCAAAAATCAGAGTACAGTCCACAATTCGGATAGTTACTTTGTTGTATAAAGGGAAAAAGATAAAAATAGCAATCATGGAGCTGGAGGTGCTGGAGGAGGAGGAGCCTCATGATCTCTATCGTAGTCCTTAGCATATACTCTCGTGAGCCAAGCCACTTGAGTTTGAGTTGCTTAGAGACTTGCCATTAGATCCGCTACCCGCTGGTCTGTAGAGCGCTGGGCATCTAGAAGCTCTCCTACTCTCTAATTAGTCACGTGCTGAGCCTCTCTAATCTCACGTAACAATCCCATCATATCATCTGGTGGTGCGCGTGAAGGGACAGCTGAATGAGAAGCTCTAGAAGGGTGAGCTCCAGTAGAATGCTGTAACGATGGAGGAGGGATGGCATCCACATCCATGTACACCATCATCCTTCTCATCACCACACTCGTGTGCCTCTGCTGCTACCTTTGCTGCTGCTGCTGCTGTCGCCTTTGCATTTATTGCCGCTACCCGAGTAAGAGGATGTCTCATAGCATTCCTCTCATCATCACTGACATGTATCTCTCACATGCCCATCCTGGTGATGGCCTCCCAGTCAAGGTCAGCTGAGAAGGTATCCCCAAAGATCCTCTCATCTACTAGGTCCACCTATAGACGAGCAAGCAAGGTGGAGATTAGCCGCCCATAAGGCAAGTTGCTTCTCGAGT